>OZ012735.1:923813714-924413714 GCA_963859935.3 Lathyrus sativus
AATTCCATTAACTTTTATATAATTTTGTTGTCAACTTTTGTTGGATATGAGTTGCGTCAATCATAAAACTCGGTTACATTTAGTTAAAAATTATTAAAAAAAAGATTGAATTAGATAATTGGATGAATATGTGTTTAAAAAGTAAAAAAATTATTTAAAAATTTGAGTTTTGTTTAAAATTGGGTTTGAATTTAAAAAATTCACCGATCTACTAGTTAAATATTTAGTATTATGATTTAATAATTTTGGTTAATATTAATTTAATTATTATAATTTAGTCTCTAAATTTACTATTTTAGTGACTCATTATTTTAATTAATTTAAAATGTTTCACTCTTTTATTATTTTTATAGTAATACAATTTTATGTCATTCAATTTAAATTTATTGCTAACATTTTATAATAATTTTTATTAACTGATGTTATTATGATGCTAATAAATAATAAAAATAAGTTATCTAATTTTTTTAAGAAGATAAAAATAGTAATTTAGTATTAATAAAACAAAAAATTATTTGAATAATTTCCTACTAAACTCAATTCAAAAGTTAGTGGTTTTGTCCAAACTGACTCGTTGGTGTAATGGAAAATTATTTTACCTCACTCAAATCGAAGTATCATATTTTAATTTGTTTATGAATGTGTTTGTTAACAGGTTATATCTTAGACCCATTAAAGTTTTGACCTTTATAAATATGGGTTTCGCTACTTTCTTGTAACACAAGTTGTAGAAAGTACTTATGGTATAAGTTCTAATATGAATAAAATGATATGAATTTGTAAGATTATATTTTTGGGGTTTCAAAGTCTGTTAGGATTATCAAAGAGATTTGAAAAACACTTTAAATATTATGGATCTATGTAATTCTTATATTGAAAATTAAAGATATTAGGATTCACTTAAGTAGATAATAGGATTTAGTTTGGAAGCTCCAAATGCTATTTTCTTGTTACTCATATTGTAATTTCTTTTAACAATTTTTAAAGTGTAATAAATAAGAGAGTTTGTCTCTCTCCCAAGCGTAAAATGATTTGATCAAATTGAGTAAATAATTTCTCTATGTTCTTGTCTATTTATTTTTGTTGCTTAAAGCCATTTGTTTGATTTTCATTGTTCTAGGTCCCACATATCAAAGTCTTGGTGTATTAAAATCATTTATAATTATTTTCATAACAAGTGGTGTCCACCATGGGGCAAAGGGGTTAAGTTTATAAGTGAGCACCATAGATTTTAAATGAAAAATTCGTGGATCTATATGCTTGCAAGTATGAAGCCGATGATTATGATTCTGATAGCATTCTTGATGTTTTAACGACGACAAAACTGATGAATGTTGAAGTTGGTGGTGATATCTTTCCAACTCTTAGATGATGGTGGCTAACTTGAGGATATATCAAATCTCATCAAGTAGAAGATTGTGAAAGTTCGTATGGCCGTGTCTGTTTGAGTCACCAGAGTCTTGTAAAAGTAGAAGAGTAAGTCCTAAGATAGTGAGGCAACTCTCTCTCTCTCTCTCTCTCTCTCTCTCTCTCTCTCTCTCTCTCTCTCTCTCACTCACACACACACATATATATACACATGCACACACGCATACACACACACACATATATACACACACACACACACACACATATATATACACATGCACACACGCATGTTGCACCCTAAAATTTGACCAACTTGTTTTACCTGGTTTATGTTTCAATAGCTTTATCATTTGCATAGTAGATCATATACATGGTTCATTCATTTGCATAGCATAGCATGGGCAAGCCATCCAACCAGGGATCAAGTGCTATTTTCATCTCAAGAAGCATATCCAAAAGGTTTTTATTCGAGTTCAAGCTTATTCAAGTCACCAAGAAAGAAGGTGAAGCTTTGAGAAGTTAATAGATCAAGCAGTGGATCTATATCCTATCCGGGGAGTATTTGAAGATCATCAAAGAGATTGTGGGCTATGAACTGAGGCATGGAATGTGTGTAGACATCATGGAGGACCTAGAGGGTCATTTTGAAAGTAAGACAAGTTATTGGTGTGGTTACAAGGGCTACAATTAAAGACAGTCAACTAGGGTTTCATCTGGGTCAACCCTAGGTCAACCTTAGGTCAAATGCTTGGTTGAAGGGTATCAAGGACTATTTGAAGGATGTGGGATTCATCATTTGATATGTGGATATAGATGTGGTGTTGTGCTAAGGAGAAATCAAAAGAAATCAAGAAGAAGAGAAGTTTCTAAATTAGGGTTTCTGTGTAAAATCCCCTGATTTAGGTTAAACTTCCAGGCAAAATAATTCAAAATACAAGTCTCAAATGGATCCTTGGCCAATATGAAACTTGTATATCATCTCAAGACCTTTAATTTGAGTGGTGGAAGGCATCAAGGAGATTTATAGAATTCAAGTTATGGTTCTTGCAAGTTACAGATCATCTGAGGACACTGAAATTTATCTGTGAAAGTTACTTGACTTCCAAGCAACTTTTTCCCCACAAGTAGTTTTCAAATGGATTTTTGGTAAACATGAAAGTTGTTCCTCATGATCTTAGCTTTCTATAAAGGTATGGTATGCCTCATTCTAATTTGTTGAACTCTACTTATGATCTTGACAGGCCAGGGGTATTTTGGGAAAGAAAGATTATAAGTCATTTCAAGCATATGCCTAAAACTCCTACTTGCAAACTTCAAATGAAAAAATGTTCAACATAAAACTTGCTCAAAATGATGTTTTGAGTCTAAGTAAGAGGTCATGATAGTTTGGAAATGCATGGAACTCAAAATGATGAAATTGACCAAATATGGAAGGTAAAAGTCCATTTTCAAGTGACCAAATTTGGGATTTTTTGATCCAAGGCTAAAATACATCATGTGATATACCAAATTGAAGGGAAAATACATTTTGAGATCATTGACATCATTATATTTTGAATTTGAGGTCAAGAAATTGGACTTGTCATTGGTTGCTTGTAAATGAAGTTACACTTGCCAAATGAACAAGGGATCAAGGCACAAGCTAGCAAACCATTCCCACACCTTCTATTTCTCATTTGAAGAGATTTTCAAGCCACATTCAAGTGCTGTAACAGAGCTAGCTTCAATTGATGTGTTGATCTCACCATTTCAATTTACCATAGCATGAGATATCCAATTTCTCTTTGGATCATTCCAGCACTCTCTAGAAGTTTCTAACATCACCTATAAAGTCATTTGAGTTGATCAAGATCAAGGTTGGACTTCATTTGGTGCAGAGAAGAGAGATTGAGATTCATCTTGCTCAATTGCAATTCATATTCGAGTTCTTCATTATCTTCACAATCAATCCATTTTCTTGATTTCATTCAATTCAATAATCATTACTGAGTGGGTAGAGATCAAAATCAGAGTGAATCATTGGCCAAATCGTGTTCTTGAGTTTTCACATATCCAACTGCAAGTGAAATTCTGTTATGGTGATTTAAGCTGTTTGAGCGAGATCCATTGCATACAGAAGCAAGATATCATCACACTGAAGGAATCTGGAGCAGGACAAGCATTGATTTGGAGGTTTTCATCATCTGTTTCACTCACTTTCACAGGTTAGTAAATTTCAAACTCTGGCTCGATTTAGGTATAATTAGCATTGATCTTTAAGTTAGATAGTTAGTATGTGGTTAGGTGAATCTTTCTGGAGAATTTGAAGCCATTTGGTGATGATTGATATAGTGACCTAATTTCTGTTTCAACCAAGAACATGATGGATATGGAGTTATAGCCTTAGGTTTATGGTTAGACATGATCAGGGTTGAACAAGGAAGAGATTGGGACACTTAATTTGATGATTGGTGATGATTGATTTTCTGATCAATTTTGGAGTGAGGATCGTGTTTAGGGTTAGAGACCATATCAATCGAATTCAAGGCCATAGAAAAAATCAGGGAAGAAAATAGAGCATGTTAGGGCTTTACAATTTGATTTTTGATCAAGGATTGATGGAGTTCGTATGTGGATCAGAGTGTGTTCATGAGTGTTCATCCATGGAGTTTTGGCTCCAATTTGATTCAAATGGAGAAGATGAAGCTCAGCCCTTGGATTGGTGCTGACTTTTGACCAAAGCATGGATCGTGTGGAGGAGATTAAGTTTCAGTTTGTGAAGGAATTATGCTGAACATGAAACTCAGTCGTTTCATTTAATTGGGGGTTTGGGCCTAAGTCGTTTTCGCTGTTGACACCCCCAGTAGACGAGCCCAATAGGATCACATGTGCTTCGTTTGCTTCCTGCACCAAGCTTTTTCTTTTTTTCCTTTGATTTTCTTTTCTTTTTCTGAAGTGAATATAGGCCTAGGGCGCTTTGCTATGCGCACACCCCATCTGGGCCCAAATGCTTGATGCTTTATAATTTCTTGCTATCTGCACCAGAGTATTTTCTTTTTTTAATTCATTTAATTCATTTTTCTTTACAACTTTGGAAAATCATAAAAAATTGGAAAATGATCTTTTTGACCTGGGAGTTTTTGCTACATGTTAATATTTGTTTCAAGAAAATTGTGCATAAATAAAAATATTATTTTAGGTATTTTTTTTTATTTTTTGTGAATATTTTACATTTAGTTGTTTTTTATTGAATATAGTTTGTACATGATTTTGTATATTTTTGTTTAGCTAGCTCCCTTTACATTTTAGTGCTATTCTTTTTAGAGTAATTAGATATAAACTTGAGCTTCCCCCTGGATTTATTCCATGATTTTATAATTGGGTTTTGATTAGTTTTGATTAGATGATATTAGGATGGTTAGATTAGGGTTTATACACAACATAGGTGCACTTGAACATTTTATTTTTTGGGTTTTTAGATTGAATTAGAGTATGGGGACCTATGGGGTATATAGGATAGATATAGTATTTCCCTTAGAATTAGTATTAGGCTTGTAAATATTATATTACTATTTTTAGTATATTTTACAATTGTGTGCTTGTTTGGCTTGCCCTTTTTTGGGGTTTATTTTGTTGTGTGGGCTTTTTGGGCATTCGCTTGGGGGCGTGGGCTTGGTTTGAAGAGCATGATGATGGAGCCTAATGAAGACAGAGTTGAAGATCAAAATCAAAGCTTGATGAAGATTGCTTGGCTTACTTGGAGTTGTTTGAAGACCATAGGACATAGGGTATAGGTAGAGCCTTAGAATAGAAATTTTCTTCATAAACATGGATGGTTTCTTTTGCCTCCATTCTTCTCAATGATTAAAAGTCTCTCCTTAATACTCACATCCCTCCTTTGGAAGGATTAGTGACTGTATCTAGGAGATAGAACTTTGAGAGAAACAGTCTGTACTATGTTAACTTTCTGTAGGCCACCTTTGGTGCTCAACAGACTGTTTAACATTCAAAATCCTCTTGTAATCATTTCTCTGCTGGAGAGTTTGCTTTGAATAAGCCCTTGAAGATTGGAGATAAAGTTCATTGCCTTGAAGACTGATAGAAAAAGGAGCTTGTGCTGTCAGATTTTTGCTGTTCAGAGCTGTTGGTGCTGTTTTGAGCTGTTGATGTATTGTTTGAGTTTCTTGACTGTATTGTTTGTTAATTTTCCCCTTGAGGTTGAGGTGAAGCTGTTTCACTTTGCTCATTGTTTTCTAGGTTCGAGGTTGAGTGGGACTCCCTTGCCTCGCTTGTACTGCTGCGTTCATGCATTTTACTGCTTTACTGTATATATGTTGTTTCTTTTCCGTTTATTCCCTTAGGATCTCTGTTTCTCTCTGCGCAAGAGAAAAATATGACAGACATTAGGCTCTCATCCATGCATGACAACATTAGGGTAGATTTTGATTCCCATTTTAACCCTAGGTTTTAGATTTCTTTCTCTTCTATCTCAAAACAATAAAAAAAAACACAATAAACATTTTAAACATCAATAAAAGACAGTTCTTGCGTAAAAGACTGTAAACCAATCAAAAGAGTCATTTTTGTCCGCTTGGACCCGTAATCAGGAGAAAACCTTTTTCAGAAGGATAAAAAAACAATCAAGATAAACTTGTGTCGTACGTGGCCCGAACTATGTTTGCTCTGATCTTTCATGCTATATGAAAGTACGTAGGCATAGGATGCGATATCCTAGCGAGCAACCTTCCCCTCCTTTCCAGTAGGTAGGCGAACTACGCTGACTCTGATTTCTCGTTCCAGGCGGGAATACGTAGGCATAAAGTGCGATACTTTGTCGAGTCATTTTCTTTTCTTTTAACCCCAGACCTGTAGAATAGATAGAATAAAAATCTGTACTAGAAAACAAGCGTGGATCCCGTCGAGTACGAAGGACGTGAGGGGTGCTAATACCTTCCCCTTGCGTAACCGACTCCCGAACCCAGGATTTGGTTGCGACGACCATTCCTTTCCCGTCTTTGCGGTAGGTTTACTTCGAGCGTTTCCTTTCCCTCCGTTGGGATAAATAATGCACGGTGGCGACTCTTCTGTCATAGCCGGCGCCGATTTTCGCAGTAGCGACGGCTGGCGACTCTGCTGGGGATTCCAACAGTTCCCTACGCGAGTCAATCCTAGCGCTTGTTTTTCTGTCGAGGATTTTGTATGGATTTACTTTTCAGTCATTTACTTTCAGCATTATTTTACTGTTATTACTGCTGTGGGTATGTGGGGGTTCTATGATTGAGAGATAAGCCGGACCTGGGCTTGAGTGCACCTAGAATTAGAGTGGAAATTAGTGGGCGCGTGCATGCTTTGCATGTACTAGTGTCTCATGAAATCCACGCTCGGACGAGGTTCTTCTGGTTGACTTCTTTTTCAACCCTTTGGGTTGAGGGGGTTGTTGGTTAGTTGGATTGTCGACTCCGGGGACCGATCATTTGGAAGTTGGCTAAGTGAGGCCTCTTCAGGACATGATGATGCCACATCTTCTGGGTATCGTATCATCCGTCTTGAAAGTCTGTGACGCCGACGACCACATAGGATGCCATACTTTGTGTCAGTTATTAGGACACCCACCTGTGAGAGGGGTTGGGACATGCAGGTAACTTGACCTCCAGATTACCGGTTTTCTTGATTGAGAGTCAGTGGTATTTGAGGACAGTGTTATTAGGTCTGTCAGAGACCAGGTTGGAGCATTGTGGATGATCTTGAGTAGTTTATGGGTCTACTTGAAGCCAGTGTTATGGATTGAATTTCTCAGCCAAGGGCACTTGATCCCGTGATTGCATTGCTTGCATATTGCATTGTTTGCATCATCATGTGCATATCATTAACGTGTGTCTGTGCTGCAGGTGCATTTGCATACTTCCCAATTCTAGTGCTCCGGACTACCATCTGTTATTATGAGTACTTTGAGGAAGACTGTTGCGTATAAGTTGCCTACCCCTGATGTGACTTCTCTGTTGGGTCTGATCTCCCTAGCTGACGATGATGTGAGAAGAAGTTTTAGAGAGAGTTATGGGAAGCTACTGAATTTGGTTTACAGACCAACTACACATGAGCTGAATGAGTTATACACATTGATGCAGTTATACAATCCCTCCTTGAGGTGTTTTATGTTCCAGGACTTCATTTTGGCTCCGACCATTGAGGAGTACGCTGAGTTTCTAGGATTGTCGGTTCAGAACGAAGTGTCGTTCATTCACTATAATGCTAAGCCTAAGCTGGAAGACTTAGCTGTTCCCTTGCATATGGATCCTGCAGAGCTAGTGTTGACTTCCTGGCATGGATTTCCAGGGTTTTCTCTCCAGTTTTTGGTTGGCAAAGCTCAAGAATATGCCCAAAGTGGCTGTTGGATTGTGTTTAACGCTGTTCTTGCCTTGTGCATTTATGGGATTATACTGTTCCCTAATCTGCCTGAGTTCGTTGATTTGGATGCATTCCACTTGTTTGCTGCAGGCAACCCGGTGCCTACATTGATTGGAGATTTCTACCATTCCTTGCATTATAAGAATGAAAACAGAAGGGGGGAAAATGTTTATTGTTGTGTGCCTTTGCTGAACAGGTGGTTTGAGAGCCATCTGCCCAAGAAAGGTCCTTTTGTCGAGGCTGCACATACAGCTGAATGGTCTGAGCGTCTAATGGGGCTTTCTTCAGAGGACATTGTCTGGTTCGACAGAGATTTATTGGGGTCAGAGATTATCTTCAGTTGCGTTGGGTTTCCCAATGTTCCTTTAATTGGAAGGAAAGGATGCATTAATTACAACCCATCTTTGTTGGTTCGACAGTTTGGGTATGCTTTGAAGAGTCCGCCGAAGGAAGAAGAAATACAGGAATCTCTGTATTTCACTGGTGACTTGAGTGGAGAATTATTGGCCAAGCTTCAGCGCGCTTGGAATCATATCTGCAGAAGAGGGAAACCATTGCTAGGAAAAAATGATTGTCAAGCCTATATGCCCTATAAGGTGTGGATTCAGGAGAGGGTAGGACAGGTACAAATGCCTTTTCCAGCAGTATCACGTCCTGTTCCCATTCCAGTGGAGGAACCCACTACTGTAGCTATTGAGGTCTATGAGCGGGTTGTGAAAGAAAAAGAAGACTTGATAAAGATCAATGAAGAGTTAGATAAGGAATTGGCTCAGATGCGGAGTGAGAAGAACAAAGTTGTGTATTCCTTCCAGCAGCAGACTGAGTTAGTAAACAGGCTAGGTGCTGAACTGACAGAAGAGAAAAAGAAGCGTGAACGCCTGGGAAAAGAATTCAGAAGCTCTCATGATATGTTAGAGTCCAAGAAGAAGTCACTCGATGCCGCCTACCGGGAAATCTCTTCGTGCAACAAAACATGGAATGCTACGCTAACCAACAACAAAAAGAGGGAAGACAAATTGAGGCAGCAAGTTTCTGAACTCGAAGATCAGTTGAAGGCTAGCAAGAGAAAGTATGAAGAGGAGGTTATGGCAAGATATAGTCTACAGAACTCATTGAACAAAGCCATTGAGTGCAAGAAGGAGGCTGTGTCTCAGAAACGGAAGTTAGAGGATCGCTTTAGAGAAGGGGCACGGGAGGAATCGACTGGTGATTTACGACGTGTTCTCAAGCGAAGAGATCTACTTATCGAGGGTTTGCTTACTCAACCAAATCATCTCGAGACTAAGAGGTTATTAGAGGAGTACCAGGCACATGGTTGCACTTGACTATCTCCTGTATGGATGTGTATGCTTTATTTGCATTGTGCTGGCCATCACCAGGATTGTTGGTTGAGGTCATGTCTTCTTAGTTGTACGCTCATTGATATTGTATTCCTAACTTGGTGGGTTTCTCTGCAATGTATGAGATGTTTTTCTATGATTGAGTTTCGAGCTCCTTATTGCTATCACTGTCACCGCACTGGCACATTGGCACTAGAATTGGGGAGTGATATTCCCTAATGCACAGACACATGTTGCATTTGCATGCACATTCATATTGCATAATAGGTAATTATTGAACTGTATCTCATTTCCTGCATTCTTCAGGTTTCTCCAGGATTGAAAGTCAACGTCCTCACCGATACTCTACTCGTACCAACTGCAAAAGAGTTATGGATCAAATGCAGAGTGAGATGCAGGACATGCGTGAGAAGTTGGCGCTGTTCATGCAGACGATGGAGACAATTGTGAAAGGACAGGAAAACTTGCAAACTTTGGTGCAGCCATTGCTGGTAAGAAATGCAGGGCATGGGAACGAAGACCACAATTCTGTACGTGTTGACACCCTTCATGGGGATGGTACTCCTACACCGGTGGCTCCACCTGTGGTGAATATACCTGCCGCGAATATGAACAACGGCGCTGGAGCCGGGAATGGTAATACATGAATGGGTAACAAAACTGTCATTAACAACGTTGGATTCGGAGACGCCAATCTGGGAGGTGATAACAATGGAGGTAATGGCTTTGGTAACAACGGATTCGGCTATAACGACCAGGGGTTTGATTATGCTAACCAGGAGGGGAAGTTCGGTTTCAACGCTCAGGGTTTCGGGCAGGATGTATTTGGTAATGCCAATTAGGGATATGGTGGTTTCGGTAACGGAAATGGTGCTGGAATGATGTCTTTTGGACCTGCTGGGGTCGCTCAAGGGTATGGAAACAGGGGACGGGGTCTTGTGATGAATCAGACTAGATTCGGTCGTAACAATGGGTATGATGGATACGAAAATGAGAATGGTAATTGGATGGAAGACCAACAAGAGGATGCTTTCTCTGGTAGAGGTTTCGAAGGTCCTGTAGACAACGCTCAGCGAATCAAGATGCTCGAGGAGCAGATGAAAGGTGTCGTGAACCAAAGTGCTGTTGGTTTAGATATGACCACGATGGGTTTGGTGCCTGGCCTGAGGGTACCGCTGAAGTTTAAAGCTCCTACATTTGACAAATATAAGGGAGATACCTGTCTGAAGGTGCATGTGCGGTCCTATTATAGGAGGATGTCCGCTTACTCAAATGATGAGAGAATGCTGATGCATTTCTTTCAAGACAGCTTGTCTGGTCCTTCCCTTGAATGGTACATGGGGTTGGAGCCTACTCAGATAAAGACATGGAAGCAACTGGCTGAAGCGTTTGTGACTCATTATAAGTACAACAGTGACCTGGCACCTAACAGGGTCCAGCTGCAGGGGTTGTCACAGAAGAAAGATGAGAGTTTCAAAGAATATGCGCAGAGATGGCGCGACATGGCTGCAAGGGTTCATCCTCCTTTGGTTGAGAAGGAGATGAATGATATGTTCATAGGAACGTTCACCGGTATGTTTTATGATAAGTTGTTTCCCGCTTCCTTGGGCAATTTCTCGGACCTAATCTTGATGGGCGAGAAGGTTGAAAGTAATATTAAAATGGGGAGATTCCAAGCTGAGGAGTCCACTCCAGTTGGAGGTAACAGAAAAGCTTTTGGGGGTCGCCGTCAGGGTGACACAAGTGCAGTATTCGGGGGCCGAGGCCGAGGCCGGGGCAGAGGACGGAATCAGTACAATCATCTGCAACAGGTGGCAAGCGTCACAATTCCATTTCATCAACAACCAATACCACTACAACAGATACTGCCACAATAGCAACCACAACAGCAGAGGCAGGATTATGGACAGAGAAGGTTTCAAAAGACGAAAAGGGTGTTCGACGCTCCTCCTTCTACCTATGCAGAGTTGCTTCAAACATTGTTGGGGTTAAATTTGGAAGAAAAGAGGACTCTAGCACCACCTAAAGGGGCGGTACTTCCGTACGGGTACGACGCCAACAAACACTGCGAATTTCACTCCGGGGCGCCCGGACATGACATAGAAGCTTGCCACGCTTTCAAGCATGTAGTGCAAGATCTGTTGGATAGCAAGGCCATAAATTTTGGACAAGCAGGTCCGAACATAGTAAAACAGCCAATGCCCAACCATGGGGCAAATGCTATTTTGACTGAGGAGGGTTTGAACTTGATCATGAATGTTGATGAATTAAAAACACCATTGTGTGAAATAAAGAGCAGGTTATTGAAAGGAGGTGTGTATCCGGGCTGCGATGAATTTTGCCTAGAGTGTTGGACCCAAGCTGGGGGTTGTGCTGAATTGAAGAAGGGTATTCAGACCTTAATAGATGAAGGCACGTTGCAATTTGACAGAACGACAGTCGAGAAACCTGCAGAAGTTTTAGTTGATGAGCAAAGTGACGTAGCTATGGTAACAATTCCCCGAAAAACGATAACTATCACAGCGCCAGCCAGGCGACCGACGATTACTATCACAAAGGCAGGGCCAATCCCTTATGAGAGCACTAAGGCAGTACCATGGACTTATGGGCTGGAAGCATACTGTGATGGGGAGAAACTTGATGTCAATAAACAGCCAGCTGAGGTTGTAGACAATGTCGTCGGCACTTGAGGGATGACAAAAAGTGGGAGAATTTTTATATCGCCCGAGGTAGAGGCTGAACGATTGGCAAAAGGTAAAGGAAAAGTGAATGAGGAGGTCCCTGTGCAGAGGAATGAAAAAGAAACGTCACTGAAAGATATAGAAGAGTTTATGCGTCTTATCCGTAAGAGTGACTATAAAATTTTTGAGCACCTCCAATAAACGTCGTCGAAGATATCCATATTGTCACTGTTATTGTGTTCCAAAGCCCATAGGAATGCATTATTGAAAATCCTGGACACGTCTTTTATACCCCAAGATGTTTCTGTGAATCAGTTGGAGGGGTGATGGCGCACGTGAATGCAGGCCATAGCTTGGGATTTACGAATTTTGATTTGACCCCGAGGGGAAGAGAGCATAATATGGCGTTGCACGTCTCAGTTGAATGCAGGGGCACAGTCATGTCCCACGTGCTGGTAGATACCGGGTCTTCCTTGAACGTGCTGCCGAAGAAAGCAATGATGAAGTTAGACATCAGGGGGATTATTTGTACGCCTAGTGACTTGGTGGTCAGGGCATTTGATGGTACCCGGAGGTCAGTTTTTGGATCCATAACTTTGCCTCTGCAGGTGGGGCCGGAGAATTTTGAAACTGAATTCTACATTATGGACATCCAGCCAGCATACAGCTGTCTTCTGGGACGACCATAGATCCATGGTGCTGGGGCAGTCACGTCTACCTTGCACCAAAAGCTGAAGTACATGGTGGGGGAAATTGTGGTCACAGTTTGTGGAGAGGAGGATATACTGGTCAGCCATTTGTCGTCATTCAAGTACGTGGAAGTCGACGGTGAGATTCACGAGACACCCTGTCAGGCCTTTGAGGGGTTGCGCATCAAGGACAAAGTTCCAGGGCCGAGTAAAGCATCAGAGGTGGCGGTATCATCATACAAGAAGGCTCAGGCTCTAGTGAAGATCGGTGAAACCAAGGGCTGGGGCAAAGTCCTGGATATTCCCGTGAAAATGGACAGATTTGGGCTGGGATATCAACCGTCATCATCAACGCCTACTGCAGGGGCACCCCGTTTTAGAGGACCAATCACAATCACGGCTAGTGGAGTATACCACGAGACCATCAACGCTGTTTCGGATTCCGAAGAAGGAGACAGCGATTGCGACATGGACGCATGGATTCAGCCGAGCGTGCCAGGACAAGGGCTGTGCAATTGGTCTATTCAGGAGACTGTTCCTGTGACAACTAAACAGTAATACTTTGTTTTCTTAATTGTTGAACAATCCGGTGTCCTACCCGGGGCATCGTGATTTTGCTTTAGGGCCATTCTGTTATGTACATTACATTGTGGATCATTAAATAAAAAGACGTTTTTCGTGTACAAATAGTGTAATCTCTGTTTTTCCTGTTTTTATTTTTACAATAAAATGGCAATGTGGTTACTCGCTTTGTATGTGTTTTGAAGCATTTAACCATTCCTTTTGCAGGATAACATTTTCAGATGACATCATTGAACCGCCTATGACTCACTTCGACTTTGAGCACCCGGTATTTCAGACTGAAGAAGAGATTGTTGAAGATGGCGACGTTCCAGAAGAGTTATCATGGTTGGTAAAACAAGAAGAACGAATCATTCTGCCTCATGAGGAGGTTATTGAGATCGTCAATCTGGGGTTGAAAGGGGTTGAAAGGAATATCCGTATAGGGGCCGCGCTGCAGAGCGACGTCAAGCGAAGACTGGTTGAAATGCTCAAAGAGTACAGTGATATTTTTGCTTGGTCGTATGAGGACATGCCTGGGCTGGATACGGATACGGTTGTGCACCGTCTGCCGCTAAAAGAAGAATGTCCACCGGTTAAGCAGAAGCTTCGAAGAACTAGACCGGACATGGCTGTGAAGATTAAGGAGGAGGTTCAAAAGCAGTGGGATGTTGGTTTCCTAGCTGTTACAAAATATCCCTCACGGGTCGCTAATATTGTGCTGGTGCCAAAGAAAGACGGTAAAGTGAGAATGTGCGTAGATTACCGTGATCTGAATAAGGCGAGCCCGAAAGATGACTTTCCACTTCCTCACATCGATGTGCTGGTCGATAATACCGCTCAATTCTCCGTATTCTCCTTCATGGATGGCTTCTCGGGCTATAATCAGATTAAAATGGCGCCCGAAGACATGGAGAAGACTACCTTCATTACGCCTTGGGGAACATTTTGTTACAAAGTGATGCCCTTTAGATTGAAGAATGCTGGGGCAACATATCAGCGTGCAATGACTACTCTCTTTCATGACATGATGCATAGAGAGGTCGAGGTTTATGTTGATGATATGATTGCCAAATCCCAGACGGAGGAAGAACATTTGGTGAATCTGCTGAAATTATTCAAGAGGCTTAGGAAGTTCAGGTTGAGACTGAACCCTAACAAATGCACCTTCGGGGTGAGATCGGGTAAACTGCTGGGGTTTATCGTAAGCGAAAAAGGAATAGAGGTTGATCCTGCGAAAATAAAAGCAATACAAGAGATGCCGACGCCTAAAATAGAAAAAGAGGTGCGCGGGTTTTTAGGGAGGTTGAACTACATCGCTCGGTTCATATCTCACCTAACAGCTACGTGCGAGCCGTTATTCAAGCTGTTGAAAAAAGACCAAGCTGTAACATGGAATGAAAATTGTCAAAAGGCGTTCGACAAAATAAAGCAGTATTTGCAGGAGCCTCCCATTTTGATACCTCCAGTGGCAGGGAGACCCTTGATTATGTATTTGACAGTTCTTGAAGAGAGTATGGGTTGTGTTCTCGGTCAACATGACGAGACAGGGCGAAAATAACATGTGATATACTACCTGAGTAAGAAGTTTACTGATTGTGAATCTCGATACTCAATGCTCGAAAAAACTTGTTGTGCGCTAGCCTGGGCCGCCAAGCGTTTGAGGCAGTACATGCTGAATCATATAACCATGCTCATCTCGAAGATGGATCCTATCAAATACGTATTTGAAAAGCAGGCTTTATCCGGGAGGATTGCCCGTTGGCAGATGGTTTTGACCGAATATGACATCCAGTATGTTTCACAGAAGGCTATAAAAGGGAGCGTGTTATCAGAGTATCTAGCTGAGCAGCCTATTGAGGACTACCAATCGATGAGGTTTGATTTTCCTAACGAGGATATCATGTACCTAAAGATGAAAGATTATGAAGAACCGTTGCCGAATGAAGGACCAGCATTGGGTTCCAAGTGGCAGATGATATTTGACGGAGCTGTGAATTCCTATGGTAGCAGAATAGGGGCAATCATCACTACTCCTCATGGGTCGCACATCCCATTTACTTCCTGATTGACCTTTTCGGTTACCAATAATGAAGCCGAATACGAAGCTTGTATTATGGGGCTAGAAGAAGCCATTGATTTGCGAATCAAAAATCTGGATGTATACGGAGACTCAGCTCTGGTGGTGAATCAAATAAAAGGAGAATGGGAGACACGTCAACCCAACCTGATACCGTACATGAATTATGCAAGGAGATTGTTGCCTTTCTTTGACAAGGTTGAATTGCACCATGTGCCGTGAGCAGAAAATCAGATGGCTGACGCCCTGGCCACATTAGCTTCCATGTATAAAGTCAATTTCTGGAATGAGGCTCCCAGAATCATTATCTCTCGGCTTGACAGACCCGCCTTCATATTTGCCATTGACGAAGCATCTGATGATAAGCCCTGGTACTTTGACATCCAGAATTTCCTGAAGAACAAGGAGTATCCGGCTGGGGCATCCAGTCATGATCAGAAGACTCTTAGGAGATTGACTGGTAATTTCTATCTGAATCCGGACGGTGTCCTATACAAACAGAATCACGACTTGGTATTGCTACGTTGTGTAGACGAGAAAGAGGCGAAGTTGCTCATGGAGGAAATACACGAGGGTACATTTGGTACACATGCTGGTGGGCATGCTATGACAAGAAAGCTGCTATGGGCAGGTTATTACTGGCTAACTATGGAAACTGACTGTTTCAAGTTTGCGAAGAGGTGTCATAAGTGCCAGATTTAAGCGGATAAGATCCATGTGCCTCCGAGTCCTCTGAACGTGATGTCGTCACCATGACCATTCTCGATGTGGGGAATTGATATGATTGGAAAGATTGAGCCTACGGCATCTAATGGACACCGTTTCATTTTGGTAGCAATTGATTATTTCACCAAATGGGTGGAAGCGGCATCATATGCTAACATGACCAAGCAGGTGGTGGCCAAGTTCATCAAACGGGATATCATTTGCAGATATGGAATCCCCGAGCGGATTATTACCGACAATGGTTCGAACTTAAATAACAAGATGATGAAAGAGTTGTGTCAGAGCTTCAAGATCGAACATCACAACTCTTCTCCTTACCGACCCAAGATGAATGGCGTTGTTGAAGCGGCCAATAAGAATATAAAGAAGATTGTTCAAAAGATGGTGGTGACCTATAAGGACTGGCATGAGATGCTACCTTTCGCTTTGCACGGTTATCGTACGATGGTACGCACGTCAACCGGGGCAACCCCATTCTCGTTGGTATACGGAATGGAAGCAGTGTTACCACTGGAGGTTGAGATTCACTCCCTGAGGGTACTACGAGATGTCCAACTTGACGAGGCAGAATAGGTGAAAGACAGATTGAACCAGCTGAGTTTAATGGATGAGAAGAGGTTAGCTTCTCTAGCATATGGTCGGTTGTACCAGAGCCGAATGAAGAAAGCGTATGATAAGAAGATACATCCTCGGAGCTTTCAGACGGGCGACCTTGTGCTGAAGAGGATTCTCCCGCCGCAAACAGATCACAGGGGCAAATGGACCCCTAACTACGAAGGGCCATATGTTGTCAGAAAAGTCTTTTCAGGAGGAGCTTTGTTGTTGTCTACCATGGACGGTGAAGACTTTACGTCGCCTGTGAATTCGGAAGCAGTTAAAAAATACTTTGCTTGAAATCGACCCGCTGGACAAAAAAAAGAGAGTCCAGGCAAAAATGGGGCATCCTGGCGAACCAAAAACAAAATAAAAGGTTCGGGCAAAAATTAGGGATAAAATTGAAAAAATGAACACCCGCGAAGTTGAAAACCTACACTGGGCGGCTTCGGCAAAAAAGGGTATCCCGGTGAACTGAAAACCCGCAAAGGGAGGTTCACGCAAAAGTTAGGGATTTAAAAAAGCGAATGACTGCGGTCCGAATTTGATGCTGCATTGCATTGGTGCGGGAGAATACTTTGGGGATTCAGTTATCAGATACAACCTCTTCCGAAGGGTGAATACCGGGAAAGCGCCAGAGTCAGGCGAGTCATAGGAGGATCAGCTCATGATGTTTTTCTGCATCGCGTTGCCGACATATGTGCAAATTTGATTTGTCATAGTATTTATGCTTCCTGTGCATACTTGTACATTTGTTATACATGACTTCCTCTTTTCAGGAGTTACATCCGGTGTACAAAAATTCTGCCCATTCAGGGGCCCAGTCAATAAAACATGTTATTCAGTATTTGATGTTTGTTCTTTACTGTTTTGTATATGAAAAGCGCCAATGTTTAATAAAACTAGCAAATGCATAACGTCGCTGGCCCTTGCCAATAATTGCTAAAACCTCGAATTGACTGAAAATGATGTCACTAACGCTAACCTGAATAGATTTGGTTGTATAGGTTTGTCTTGTCTCGTTTGTGGTGTTGCAGAGTTCTTGCCCATATGAGGTGGACGATCAGAAGATTACAGTCCTAACCAGAGGCGGGACGAAAAGACTTGATCGTTATGTGAAGTGAATCCCCATGCAGGTCGCACTTCATTCTCTGAAGCTGAGATGACCATGTTCCTTACCGAAGAAGGATCAAATTTCCCAGCTAATTGCAGCTTATCCAAAGGATATTCTCCAGCAGGGTCGTTTGCCCTCAGCAGAGTTTGGTGATTCCAAGATTGTGGGCTGTTTTCAGACGGCGTGGTATCCCCCAAAAGGATTCCCTATCCCGAGCAGAGTTGTTTAGCCTCAGAAGACTAATAGCTCCAAAGTTGTGAGTGGTACTCAGACAGTCCACTCTTCCCAGCAGAGATTCCCTTCCCAGTAGGGTCATTTATTCTCCCCAAGAGAGTCGTTTCGTCCCCAACGGAGTTCTCTCTTTTCAGCAAGTGTTTTCTTTCCTCCCAGGGGAAATCGAAAGTTAAAACTCTCCCCGACAGAGTTGGTTGTGTGTCCTGGAATTTATTTTGCCGGAATACTTTGTGATACCCGTTCACTCCCCCAGCAGGATGACATTTGTCCTCGACGGCAAATTTGATGAAGCAAGCTTATCAGGGCTATCCCAGCAGTTCGAACCTGCATTTGCATTGGCATATAGTGTCACATTTGCATCCACCAAACCAAAAACGCGTAGCATTTCCATATTGCACAGAGCATTGCGCCATTAGCAAACATGCGCATTTCGAAACATAAGTCAGGTTGGTTAACCTTTTGCATTTTAGGGGTTTCGCAACAGGAGTACGGAGTTTATTTCTCAGCAGGAGTACAGGTTTTGTTTCTTGACAGGAGTTTGGAGTTTATTTATCAACAGGAATATGGAGTTTATCCTTTTTCCGATAGGAGTATGGAGTTTAAAGGATCAAATGTATTTTCACACAATCGGAGTCTTGCTGTGAGACAAGTGATGATTCAATTCAGTTTTCCCCACAAAGTTATTAATGAAGAGGATCCGAACAGCGAAACGTCTTTTCGAGTTGGGTGTTGCGGCAGCGTTTCGGGGTTTCATAAAATCAATTTCAGGAGTGTTCACTTGTTGATGAGATAAGTGTTCGGTGCTTATTTTTTCAGAATATCCCCAGTAGAGTTAGCTGTTGTTGCAAACAGGCAAAAAAGATATGTGCAAGATAGTCTTTCCGTGTGAAACAGGCGGATAAGAACAAGAAGTAATCAGTAAAAATCGAAAGGATGAGTGTTCTTCTGTAGGAATCAGGCAGATGATGGATTTACTCCGTATGGAACAGGCGGATGTTAACATCAGTTGCACCGTAAGAAGCAGACGAATGCGTTTGAAAGCTCTTTCTGTAAGAATCAGACAGATGAGTTTATTCCGTAGGTAGCAGGCGGATATCTATAAGAACCAGACAGATAAGTTCTTCCGCAGGGAGCAGGCGGACATGTAATGGATTGCACCGTAAGAAGAAGACGGATGCATTTGAAAGCTCTTTCTGTAAGAATCAGACAGATGAGTTTATTCCGTAGGTAGCAGGCGGATATATGTAAGAATCAGACAGATAAATTCTTCCACAGGGAGCAGGAGGACATGTAATGGATTGCACCGTAAGAAGCAGACGGAGGCATTTGAAAGCTCTTTCTGTAAGAATCAGACAGATGAGTTTATTCCGTGAGTAGCAGGCGGATGTCAAAAGAATTGTTCTGTAAGAATCAGACATATAAGTTCTTCCGTAAGAAGCAGGCGGATATCAAGATCACTTGTTCTGTATGAAGCAGGCGGGAGTAGATAGTTTTTCCGTATGGAGCAGGCGGATGATTTTTTCGTATTCAGATAAACAGTGGTCCCACGATAGGCAGAATGTGTTCAGACATTTGACAGAAGTATCTCTCCGGTGAAGTCGCTAAGCTTATTCTTGTATTGACAAGTTAATATTAAAATCAGATTTGTATCAGACGATCGATCAGTTGTTACCGTAACAATCAGGTTCCAATTGGTGGATGGTGTTCCCCAAGCAGGGGTGCCGTTTATTTTTGCAGTTGGCAAATTTCCGGGTTTATTGGTATTCAACCGTCTCGTACCTCGATTGTTTGAAGGTCGTTCGCTCTTCACCCAGTCGGGTCCAAGTCTCTTGAATAGGGGCAGCTGTTGCACCCTAAAATTTGACCAACTTGTTTTACCTGGTTTATGTTTCAATAGCTTTATCATTTGCATAGTAGATCATATACATGGTTCATTCATTTGCATAGCATAGCATGGGCAAGCCATCCAACCAGGGATCAAGTGCTATTTTCATCTCAAGAAGCATATCCAAAAGGTTTTTATTCAAGTTCAAGCTTATTCAAGTCACCAAGAAAGAAGGTGAAGCTTTGAGAAGTTAATAGATCAAGCAGTGGATCTATATCCTATCTGGGGAGTATTTGAAGATCATCAAAGAGATTGTGGGCTATGAACTGAGGCATGGAATATGTGTAGACATAATGGAGTACCTAGAGGTCATTTTGAAAGTAAGATAAGTTATTGGTGTGGTTACAAGGGCTACAATTGAAGACTAGGGTTTCATCTGGGTCAACCCTAGGTCAACCTTAGGTCAAATGCTTGGTTGAAGGGTATCAAGGACTATTTGAAGGATGTGGGATTAATAATTTGATATGTGGATATAGATGTGGTGTTTTTCTAAGGAGAAATCAAAAGAAATCAAGAAGAAGAGAAGTTTCTAAATTAGGGTTTCTGTGTAAAATCCCCTGATTTAGGTTAAACTTCCAAGCAAAATAATTCAAAATACAAGTCTCAAATTGATCCTTGGCCAATATGAAACTTGTAGATCATCTCAAGACCTTTAATTTGAGTGGTGGAAGGCATCAAGGAGATTTATAGAATTCAATTTATGGTTCTTGCAAGTTACAGGTCATCTAAGGACACTGAAATTTATCTGTGAAAGTTACTTGACTTCCAAGCAACGTTTGCCCCACAAGGAGTTTTCAAATGGATTTTTGGTAAACATGAAAGTTGTTCCTCATGATCTTAGATTTCAATAAAGGTATGGTATGCCTCATTCTAATTTGTTGAACTCTACTTATGATCTTGACAGGCCAGGGGTATTTTGGGAAAGAAAGATTATAAGTCATTTCAAGCATATGCCTAAAACTCCTACTTGCAAACTTCAAATGAAAAAATGTTCAACATAAAACTTGCTCAAAATGATGTTTTGAGTCTAAGTAAGAGGTCATGATAGTTTGGAAATGCATGGAACACAAAGTGATGAAATTGACCAAATATGGAAGGTAAAAGTCCATTTTCAAGTGACCAAATTTGGGATTTTTTGATCCAAGGCTAAAATACATCATGTGATATACCAAATTGAAGGGAAAATACATTTTGAGATCATTGACATCATTAGATTTTGAATTTGAGGTCAAGAAATTGGACTTGTCATTGGTTGCTTGTAAATGAAGTTACACTTGCCAAATGAACAAGGGATCAAGGCACAAGCTAGCAAACCATTCCCACACCTTCTATTTCTCATTTGAAGAGATTTTCAAGCCAAATTCAAGTGCTGTAACAGAGCTAGCTTCAATTGATGTGTTGATCTCACCATTTCAATTTACCATAGCATGAGATATCCAATTTCTCTTTGGATCATTCCAGCACTCTCTAGAAGTTTCTAACATCACCTATAAAGTCATTTGAGTTGATCAAGATCAAGGTTGGACTTCATTTGGTGCAGAGAAGAGAGATTGAGATTCATCTTGCTCAATTGCAATTCATATTCGAGTTCTTCATTATCTTCACAATCAATCCATTTTCTTGATTTCATTCAATTCAATAATCATTACTGAGTGGGTAGAGATCAAAATCAGAGTGAATCATTGGCCAAATCGTGTTCTTGAGTTTTCACATATCCAACTGCAAGTGAAATTCTGTTATGGTGATTTAAGCTGTTTGAGCGAGATCCATTGCATACAGAAGCAAGATATCATTACACTGAAGGAATCTGGAGCAGGACAAGCATTGATTTGGAGGTTTTCATCATCTGTTTCACTCACTTTCACAGGTTAGTAAATTTCAAACTCTGGCTCGATTTAGATATAATTAGCATTGATCTTTAAGTTAGATAGTTAGTATGTGGTTAGGTGAATCTTTCTGGAGAATTTGAAGCCATTTGGTGATGATTGATATAGTGACCTAATTTCTGTTTCAACCAAGAACATGATGGATATGGAGTTATAGCCTTAGGTTTATGGTTAGACATGATCAGGGTTGAACAAGGAAGAGATTGGGACACTTAATTTGATGATTGGTGATGATTGATTTTCTGATCAATTTTGGAGTGAGGATCGTGTTTAGGGTTAGAGACCATATCAATCGAATTCAAGGCCATAGAAAAAATCAGGGAAGAAAATAGAGCATGTTAGGGCTTTACAATTTGATTTTTGATCAAGGATTGATGGAGTTCGTATGTGGATCAGAGTGTGTTCATGAGTGTTCATCCATGGAGTTTTGGCTCCAATTTGATTCAAATGGAGAAGATGAAGCTCAGCCCTTGGATTGGTGCTGACTTTTGACCAAAGCATGGATCGTGTGGAGGAGATTAAGTTTCAGTTTGTGAAGGAATTATGCTGAACATGAAACTCAGTCGTTTCATTTAATTGGGGGTTTGGGCCTAAGTCGTTTTCGCTGTTGACACCCCCAGTAGACGAGCCCAATAGGATCACATGTGCTTCGTTTGCTTCCTGCACCAAGCTTTTTCTTTTTTTCCTTTGATTTTCTTTTCTTTTTCTGAAGTGAATATGGGCCTAGGGCGCTTTGCTATGCGCACACCCCATCTGGGCCCAAATGCTTGATGCTTTATAATTTCTTGCTATCTGCACCAGAGTATTTTCTTTTTTTAATTCATTTAATTCATTTTTCTTTACAACTTTGGAAAATCATAAAAAATTGGAAAATGATCTTTTTGACCTGGGAGTTTTTGCTACATGTTAATATTTGTTTCAAGAAAATTGTGCATAAATAAAAATATTATTTTAGGTATTTTTTTTTTATTTTTTGTGAATATTTTACATTTAGTTGTTTTTTATTGAATATAGTTTGTACATGATTTTGTATATTTTTGTTTAGCTAGCTCCCTTTACATTTTAGTGATATTCTTTTTAGAGTAATTAGATATAAACTTAAGCTCCCCCTAGATTTATTCCATGATTTTATAATTGGGTTTTGATTAGTTTTGATTAGATGATATTAGGATGGTTAGATTAGGGTTTATACACAACATAGGTGCACTTGAACATTTTATTTTTTGGGTTTTTAGATTGAATTAGAGTATGGGGACCTATGGGGTATATAGGATAGATATAGTATTTCCCTTAGAATTAGTATTAGGCTTGTAAATATTATATTACTATTTTTAGTATATTTTACAATTGTGTGCTTGTTTGGCTTGCCCATTTTTGGGGTTTATTTTGTTGTGTGGGCTTTTTGGGCATTCGCTTGGGGGTGTGGGCTTGGTTTGAAGAGCATGATGATGGAGCCTGATGAAGACAAAGTTGAAGATCAAAATCAAAGCTTGATGAAGATTGCTTGGCTTGCTTGGAGTTGTTTGAAGACCATAGGACATAGGGTATAGGTAGAGCCTTAGAATAGAAATTTTCTTCATAAACATGGATGGTTTCTTTTGCCTCCATTCTTCTCAATGATTAAAAGTCTCTCCTTAATACTCACATCCCTCCTTTGGAAGGATTAGTGACTGTATCTAGGAGATAGAACTTTGAGAGAAATAGTCTGTACTATGTTAACTTTCTGTAGGCCACCTTTGGTGCTCAACAGACTGTTTAACATTCAAAATCCTCTTGTAATCATTTCTCTGCTGGAGAGTTTGCTTTGAATAAGCCCTTGAAGATTGGAGATAAAGTTCATTGCCTTGAAGACTGATAGAAAAAGGAGCTTGTGCTGTCAGATTTTTGCTGTTCAGAGCTGTTGGTGCTGTTTAGAGCTGTTGATGTATTCTTTGAGTTTCTTAATTGTATTGTTTGTTAATTTTCCCTTTGAGGTTGAGGTGAAGTTGTTTCACTTTGCTCATTGTTTTCTAGGTTCGAGGTTGAGTGGGACTCCCTTGCCTCGCTTGTACTGCTGCATTCATGCATTTTACTGCTTTACTGTATATATGTTGTTTCTTTTCCGTTTATTCCCTTAGGATCTCTGTTTCTCTCTGCGCAAGAGAGAAATATGACAGACATTAGGCTCTCATCCATGCATGACAACATTAGGGTAGATTTTGATTCCCATTTTAACCCTAGGTTTTAGATTTCTTTCTCTTCTATCTCAAAACAATAAAAAAAAACACAATAAACATTTTAAACATCAATAAAAGACAGTTCTTGCGTAAAAGACTGTAAACCAATCAAAAGAGTCATTTTTGTCCGCTTGGACCCGTAATCAGGAGAAAACCTTTTTCAGAAGGATAAAAAAACAATCAAGACAAACTTGTGTCGTACGTGGCCCGAACTACGTTTGCTCTGATCTTTCATGCTGTATGAAAGTACGTAGGCATAGGATGCGATATCCTAGCGAGCAACCTTCCCCTCCTTTCCAGTAGGTAGGCGAACTATGCTGACTCTGATTTCTCGTTCCAGACGGGAATACGTAGGCATAAAGTGCGATACTTTGTCGAGTCATTTTCTTTTCTTTTAACCCCAGACCTGTAGAATAGATAGAATAACAATCTGTACTAGAAAACAAGCGTGGATCCCGTCGAGTACGACGGACGTGAGGGGTGCTAATACCTTCCCCTTGCGTAACCGACTCCCGAACCCAGGATTTGGTTGCGACGACCATTCCTTTCCCGTCTTTGCGGTAGGTTTACTTCGAGCGTTTCCTTTCCCTCCGTTGGGATAAATAATACACGGTGGCGACTCTTCTGTCATAGCCGGCGCCGATTTTCGCAGTAGCGACAACACACACACACACACACACACACACACACACATACATACACATATTCATACACACACACACGCACGCACACACACACAATATTATTTCACATGGTAAAATGCATCACTTCAAATCACACCATCTAACACAAAATACTACTCTTCCTTAAACTTCACATTGCTCAACATAAAGAGTTTAGCTCATGGTGAGCAAAAGAAGCACAACAACGCGAGCTCTCAAAGCTAACAATTATAGACGCTAATGAAAATAAAATGAAAACATAAGTGTAACACTTCTACTCCTTACAATCTTTCAATCAGTAGGAGGCAAGTTCTGTCACACTAGGTAGCTTAGTACTTCTTCAAGAAAATAAACATGAAAATATCTATTCACTTTTGGTTCATACATATTCTTGTCTAAACAAGATATTTTTCTATGTTATTTCTCGAGTTTCTCAACTTCTGAAAATTCTATCATTTCTTCAAGGTGGTCATTTTATATACTTCTAGCTTTTAGGGTTTCATTTAGTCATTGTATAATGAGCTTTATGATTATCGATTGATTTGGTTTATGAAAATTAACATATTCCTTCTTCTTATCCTCTCGTATCAGTACTGGTAGTACATTTTAGCATGCAAGGAACAACACATCCTGAGGCAGACCTGCTGTACAGATAAACATGCAGCATGTAAACTTCAGTGTTGGGCAGCTTTTGAAGGTTTTGTCTTATAGTTCTTATTCTTATCCATTTAGGTTTCTAGCTTAGCTTTTAAAGGTTTTTGTCTTATACTACTTGTTCCATCTTCAAGCTTTTGCCACGTTTGATCTAGTGTTGAGATTCTCCTGTCCTTAAAGCATCTTCTAGCTCTAAGGCCTACTAGAAAGTGAGGTTACCTTGAAACTTCCTTTCTATCATGCCAGGACTTATTACCAAAGTATTCATACACTAGTAATAAACACATAAAACTCAAAAAGAGAGCACATAATGTGCTTCATGCTAACTATATTAAAAACAATAAAACATACCTAAATTAACTTAATAAAACTTGTTAACACAAAATAAAATCAAGTAGTGAAGACTTAAATATCTCACAAATAGTGAGTTATTAGTAGGCAAGGCAAATTCATAAAGGCTTGGTCAAAAAATAGGGTTATCTTTGTTAATTAATAATTAATTAGTCAATAATTGGATTACAATATACCATAAATAATTAATTAATAATATTTAATTAATTTATGGCACATGCAGTAATTAAATTAATTTTTTCTATTTCGGCTACCAAAAAATAATGAATCACCCAGGCCCAAACTGAATTGAGTTTCCACAGACCTTTCATCTAGCATCTGATACTTAAGATAGCGGCTAACAACATACTTCTTTGCTCTAGCTTCTTCAGTATAATACTGCAGAGCTTCCAAAACATGTTTTGTAGTCTTGCAGTTACATTAATATTCATAAAGACTAACAACAAGGTTGTCTAGGATGTGATTTTGGCAGAGATAATCCTTCTCTTGCCATAGGAAGGTTTCTTTCCTGAGATGTAAATCATTCGTTTTAACCTATGTAGCAGATTCAGTTTCATAAGAATTACTAGTTCCATCTAAATCTATAGGTTTTTTAGCCATTAGTTTGTTCAATTAATCTAGAAAGATCAACAAGATTGTCCTTAGTCAGAATGTTGACAAGCTTTTTTGAGGTTAAGAAAAAATGCATCTTTTGTTTCTAGTGTTTGAAGTGTCTTCTCTCAAACTTGAAAGGTTTGTAAGAGACAATAGCCTCAAAAGTACCAATAATTTCTTCAGTAGTCATGGAAGTTTGAAACGTCTTAAAATTGTTGTTTTATGATTTTGAAAAATTTTCAACTGAGGAAATTAGCAGATCGAGACGCAGACTAGGTCACTATCTTTAAGACATTTTGCGACACTAATCAAATTTGTGCAAACCAGACACTCAACCACGACGCCTCTAGGATAAAATAGCTTAATTTTATATTGTACGATTAATACTTGCACATTAGGTAATCAATCTAGAATTACACCTTCTGATGGCACTATGACCAGTCAAATATAATACAAATAACACTTTAAGTGTCTGGTTTTTATGCTAGTCGTTGGTAGCACGAAGAAGCCACTAAAAAAATTAAATGAAGCGGGAAGAGAGAGAGAGAGAGAGAGAGAGAGAGAGAGAGAGAGAGAGAGAGAGAGAGAGAGAGAGAGAGATTTCAGAATGTGAAAATCTAGAGTGAGTCGAATAAGATGAGAAGACCTCTATTTATAAGCGAAAAATTGACCCCGAATGAGAGAAACATGGAGGGAAATATAGCAGATACGATCAAAACTAGCCCTTATGAAACTTAGTCAACAAGGAAATGTGAAACATGGTGGGCAAGGAAAATTCATGGAAACTTGGTCAAAAAATAGAGTTATCTTTATTAATCAATAGTTATTTAATCATTAATTGAATTGCCGTGCACGCCAGTAATTAATTAGTAATTAATTAATTAATTTATAGCACACATATTAATTAAATTAATTAATATTAAATAGTATTAAACAATTTTCTCTATTTTGGGTACCAAAAAAGTAATGGATCAGCCAAGCCCAGCCCGATTTGAACCAAACCGAGCTGGTCGGACGGACATACGACGATGGAGGCGAGCTCACAGATGTGATGGTTCACGGTGGCGTGTCCTCACCCTTTTAAAAAATTGTGTGACCCTTGGTGCACACCCTAATATTCCATATATAAACACTACTAGAGCGTGGTATCCCTCCTAGTGGGACTTGAATGAACTTTTCCAAATTCACATCTACTCACACTAGATCTTACTTATGCTCATTTATTGTCAACTTAATGCCAACAATTATTTCCAATTCCCTACTAGACCTTTGATTTCCTAAAATATCTCACTTGAATTTAAAAAAGTAGTTTTAAGAATAATGTCTTAACGTTTCTAAGGTTGTGCATAAGCAAAGGTGTCTGCAACTTGAACCTTGGTGTAGCAAGTAGGATTCCAATTTAACATCAATGACACAATTGTCTTAAACTCTATATCACATATCAATCCCGCACACAAAATTTTCTTTATGTGTATTCTAATAAGCTCATGCTTTAATGGCCTTGTACATCTATCCCAATTTAGTGAAGGCTCTAGGAATTCCGCCTTAAAATTCCATAGAAGCTGGTCTAAGATCCACAATCATATAGATGAGTCTATCAAGAGTACTCATGTAGTTATGTACTCCCTCATCTAGAGTATAAATATCATTAAGAGTTTCTATCATCTTATCCTCTTTTCTCTTCATGATTCATGATTCTCATATATATACTAGCATGATCACGTCATATTATTCACAACTTATTATTATCCATTAAACCTATTTCTTTAGATCTCCAATCTATTAGGTTGAGTTTCCATCATTAGAAACTCATTTCTCTATGGGCATTAATCCCATCTTCTTAGGAGTATTATGTATTTTATCTATAGCTAATCCTTTCGTCAAAGGATCTGTTAAATTTTCATCAATGTGTACATGATACAATCTTACAACTCCTTTAGAGATATTGTCTCTAATAGTTTTTTATCTCCATTTTAGTAATGGTTCTAAGTTTTTACAATAGTCGCGGTACTATAGTAATGGATCAACACAATTGGTAAAGGTTTTTCCTATTAAGGCATCTCAACTAGCAAGCATCTTAACCAACTTGCTTCTTCACTAGCAGTCCTTAATGCTAACATTTCAGACTCCATCGTGGATAAAGCCAAAGTAATGTTTCTATGATTTCCAAGATACATCTCCTCTAGCTATATTGAATATATAGTCACTTATTTCTTTGGAATCATAAGATAATATGTTATAATCCGCAAAATTATATCCTTCAAGTACAATAGGAAATCTCTTATAATGTAAACCGAGGTTTATGGTCCTTTTAATGTATCACATGACTCTCTCATTGTCTTCCCATTATTCATTGCTCGTTCTACTTGTATACATGCACAACAATCCTACAACATATGAAATTTTGGAACTAGTATAATCAGTGGCATACCTAAGATTGCAAATTATGCTCGCATACTCATTTTATCTAACATTATCACTAGCATTCTTAAATAGTTTTACACTTGGATTGTATGGTGCGCAAGAAGACTTACTATCAAAGTAGTTATATTTATTTAAGATCTTCTCCATATAATATAGCTAATCCAAATAAATTCCTTGTTTAGATATAGTAATCTTTATACCAGGAATCAAATTGGCTTCTCCGAGGTCCTTCATATCAAAGTTGTAGCACAATAATGATTTCACATCTATATAGTGTCGCACCTCGAAAAATAATAAATCGAGAAATGCAACCCTCGCGCTAAAGGCGCAGAATGCGGTTCGACAGAGTCGCCACCGAACTTTATTTATCCCAAAGAGACAGGAAAGGAAAATTTCTAGAAAACCTTTTAAAACAAAAGGATTTGAACATGGTCGTTGCAACCAATGTTTCGGGTTCGAGAGTCGGTTACACGAGGGGAAGGTATTAGCACCCCCTCACGTCCGTTGTACTCAACGGGAACCTCTTAGTACGATTTGTGATGGACGTTTATCTAAGCTTGTTTGTTTTCTTATCAATGATAAGTACGAAACAGTAAGATAAAATGATAATGATGTTAAGGGAAATAGGTGGTTATGGATTAGGGTGCTCGCCAAGGATTGGGGCCTTTGTGCCTACATATCTTACATTCAGACAAGAATGAAGAATCAGAGCGTCTGTAGTTCGTGGAGACGACCACGAAAAAGATGGAATTGAAATGAGTTGAAGTTTAATTGAGGAACGAGAGATTGAATGACGAACAACCCAAGGGGCGTGCCTCGAGAGCTGTCACTCAAGAATCCAAGGAATGCGAGATTCCAAGAACTCAGCTCTTTCAGGAGTTGATTGAAAAGGGCTTGAGGAACAGTTGAACATTTTGAATTCGAAATATTGAATGAACGACAAATCAAGGGGTGTGCCTTAAGAGCCATTCATTTGAAGATTCAAGGAATGCTAGACTCCAAGAATCTCCTTCTTTCGTAAGTTTAATTACAAAAAATGTTTAGATAAAGATTAAGTCTTTTAAGACGAAAGGGTGAATGAATGACGACCCAAAGTGTGCGCTTCAAGATCCATTCATTCGAAGATCTAAGGAGTGCTAGACTCCAAGAATCCTCTTCTTTCATTATTTGTTAAGAAAGGCGTTTTGAAAAAGATAAAATCAAATAGGTTGCAAAAAGAAGTAGATTACAAGGCAAAAGGCACTCAACTTACAACTTGACTAAAATATCGCTTGACGTTGGATCAAGGGTTTGATTTTATTTGCGTGTAAAGACGTGTTAGAATGGAAGTTGGTTTGAAAATGGCCCGACGACGAGTCGAGGGTTTGGTTGAAAATGGAACCGGCTTGACGAAGAATTAAGGGATAGGTTGTGAGAAATGATACTAGTCCCTGAGGTTGCTCCTAATAACGAAACCATGATGAAATGTAAAAGTGTGTGTGATAGGTTGATGGCGAATGCGTACGAGCACTCGACTTACGGGGTGTTTCAAAATGACTCGATGACGAATTGGACATTAGTTTAAAAATAGTTTTATATTTTAAGAGTCGAAAGATTGAATGAATAACAACCCAAGGGGTGTGCCTCAAGAGTTAATCATTCGAAGATCCAAGGAATTCTAGATCCCAAGAACCTTCTTCTTTCGAAGTTTAATCGAGAAAATGTTTGGTTACGAATTTGAATCGAATTAGGGTATGTGAAGAGTTCGTTTGCGTGGAAGCGCGGTTATAAGGTTTTCTTTGTTGTGTTTTAGGGGAAACAAAGGAAAAGAAAGAGACTCAATAGGATATCGTCGCCCTATGCCTACTTATTCCCTTGTGCAATGGGAAAGTCAGAATCAACATAGTTCGAAAAACTACTGGTGATAGGGGAAGGTTGCTCGCTAAGACATCGCCGTCTTGTGCCTACGTATCCTCATCTAATATGAGAAATCAGAGCAGCCGTAGTTCAGCTTAATGAAACTACAGGTTGGTTAAGTGTTTTTTTATGAGTGACGTTAAATTCCCATTCTAGCCGTTAGGGTCGATGCCTGTTTGCGATAGAACATAAAAACAACGTACTATTTCTGAAAATGAGTTTGAAACACAAATCTCGAAGGATAAAAAGGTTTGAATTTTGTTTGTGAATTTTAGTGAAGTGAATTAGTTTGTTTTGTGATTCACGTTGCATTAAAGACTACGATATAGGAGCGAATGTATCGCATATCGCCCACGAGGCATACACTAAACACTCTAGACAAGTGAAGAGAAACCCCTCACTCATCTCTTCCCATATGCTTAAGGCTCGTGACATATAACGTTCATCATCTTTATTAAGTGTGTTAGAAAGTGTTTTGAGATGAGAAGAGAGAAAGACGCACGAAAGGTCTAAGGGAAACTTGGTCCTAACATTGTCATACAAAGTGGCCCTAAGATTGGGATGCGAAAGGAAATTATATCCTAATGTTAGCATGCAAAAGATGGACCTAAGGTTGAGGTTAAAAGGGACTAGCCTCTTTGTTATCATGCATGGATTACACTCCTAATATCTATCATACTCCAAGCTTAATTAGAAATTAAGTTGGACTAGGAATCCTAAGGGAGCATGCAAAAGCAAGGCAAAACAAGAAAACAAGGCAAAAACAACAGCTACAATAGCGTCTCCTGCACAAAACAACGATGAAATCCATCAATGCAGCACAACAACATTTAACAGCTACTAATTCAGCACAAGAGTAGGTGTAAAAGGCAGGCAGCAGGCAAGTATGGCATAGATAACATGTAAATTCATAACAAAATAGCTGTAGAAAGCAGGGCAGCAAGCATGCTTTAACACAATCAACATGAGTAAGCATCAATCATGAACAAGTATCAAGAAAGGATGGACATGCATCAACAATCAAACACAAATGTTCAACAAGATAACCATCAATAATTAACAATAACAACATGCTTTATTCACCAATTAAACAAATCAAACGATCATGCGATAAACGGAATCGGAAGCAAATGTACACATGCATTACAAGTCCAGCAAGATAATCATTAACAATTAGCAATTAACATGATACAAACAAGCAAAGCATATGATCATCACATCAAGCAAGCATCATGAACATGTTGAGCATTTCAAATGGAAACCAAAAGTCATGCGTCGAAGAATCGCAACCAAACAATTAATCATGATGAAATAGGTCAAAAACAGTCCATACAAATGCATCATATCAATCCATGAAGGTTAGAGATGGAAAGAAATCAAAACATGCTTGAAAACAACCAAAAATCACATTCTGGTCCAGTGTTAATCGATTAACCATTTTATAGTGCAAATTGATTAATCCATTAACCACTTGAAAAAGGCTTAAACTACACCGGTTAATCGATTAACCATTTTTGTACTGCAACTAGTTACTCGATTACCACTATACCAGAAGTAGAAAAACAACAATTCAAAAGCACTTTCAGCAATTAATCCAATATGCAATCATCCAAATGATCATGTAATCAATTATGCACGAATTTAACACCAAATATCAGTGATCAAACATCAATCAAACTTAATCAAGCATTGAGAACACAAATCACATAGATCAAAATCAATTAAAATTGAAGATCTACATTGTGATTATCCAAATAAGCTCAAAACATGAAGTGGATCTAGAATTAACCAACCTTCAAAGTTGAGATTTTCTTTGGTAAGTTTTGTTCAGCTGCAAATTGATAGATCCAAGCTAGAAACCCAAGAAAACTTCAAGATCTAAGAGATTTCTTGCAAGAGAAGTAAAGAATGAGCAAAATAAGCCAAAGTTGATCCAAGAACCACTTAAAAGCTTGCTTCCAAAATCAGATCCAAATCCAAACGAAAATCAAATGGTGAATTGAAGATGACGGAGGTTTAGCTCTAGAATTCAAGGATTCTAATGAAGAATCAAGAATTCAAGTGAAAGCGATTTAATGGAGTTTTTGAGTGTAGAAAGGTTGAGAGAATTTGAGAGAAAACTCTGAAAAATGAGAATGAGTGAGTGTGAAATCTGAAAATTATGAGGGCCCTCCCCTTGAGATTTAGAGCAAATTCACTTAAATAAGCTCTTGGTTAGGAGTGGAGTTGTGGTTTGGAGTGAGGGTTTGAAAATTGGAATGAGATTAGGAATGGAGAATTTGAGGGAAATTGGATTGATTTTGAAAGTTAATCAAAATTTAGAGTGATTCTAGATCCTTCTTCTGGTGTAAAAACCAAGTCACAAGTAATCAAAATAGACCCCAAAAGTGGTAGCATTGAAAATGCACGTATCTGTGCAAATTTTCCTTTGGTTAATCGGTTAACCACTCACAAATTTTGTAAAATGCGCCATTTAGAGGAAAACTTGCATATTCGTTCGTTTTCATGTGTTCTGAGCCCCATTAAACCTCTGAAACTTGCCTAGGGGTATTATAACTGTGAAAATGCCTGAGATAACTTGTGACATGTCTCCTGTGCTGAAAATAACCTGCTGAATGAAATAAAATCAGCCACTTGATTGCTAGGCAAAATAAATGCTGAAGCCTCTAACGCTTGTTGTTTAAACTATGTAATAAAAGAGAAACCTGAGCCATAGAAACACCTTGATCCCATGTCTCGAGAACCAATGCCATGATATGCAGGAATGCAAAAAATACAAGGAAACAGAAGCCGGTAGATGAAAAAATAATGAGGCAAATTTTGGGGTGCTATAGCTGCCCATATTCAATCGACTTGAACTTGAAAGGGTGATAGAAACGACACTCAAACATTCAAGGTGCACGGAGATTGAATACCAAAAGAACTTGTAAATTTACAACCTGTGGGGATAAAAATAGCTGATACCAACCAAAAGTTGGGATGCGACTCGCAGATGATAAAATCCCAAGATGAATAGGGAATACCAACCCAGTGTTGAGATAAAAACCATCTAATACCAATCAAGAGTTGGGACACAACCAAAGATATACAAGAAGTAAAAAATCAACGGAATTACGACCTGAAGAGCAGATGACTCCGTTGGGGAAGAAGAGAAGCCTAAATAGACAACTCTGCGGGGGATAAACACTAACCAAAAATACCAACCAAGAGTTGGGATAAAGCAACAGGTACCAACCAAAGGTTGGGATCACCGGAGCATCGACCAAAGGTGGTCCTATGGGGATAAAATAATCAACCAATAATACCAACTAAAAGTTGGGATAAAGGCCACTATCCAAAAGTTAGGATTGCCACAATGTTGACCAAAGACGATCTGGTGGGGGAAAAAATACCAACTAAAAGTCGGGATAGAGGAAAGTTTACCAAGAAAATGGTGACTTCACTGGGGAGGGTACCAACCAAAATTCGGGATGAAACCAAGAATACCAACCAAAAGTTGGAATGAAAGCAAAGGCTACCAACCAAAAGATAGAATAAGGCTACTAACCAAAAGTTAGGATCGCTGGAACACCAAACAAATCTGACTCCACAAAGGAAGACTACCAACTAGAAGTTGGAATGGTCCACAAGAAATACTAACCAAAAATTGGGATACAAGTCGACTAACCAAAAGTTAGGATTTCTGGAATTCCAAATAAAGACGAACTCACCAAAATGAAGACTACCAACCAAAAGTTGGAATGACGACTTCGCGGGGAGAATACCAACCAAAGGTTGGGATAAAGTTGGAGACTACCAACCAAAAGTTGGAATGATCAACATAAGGGTACTAAACAAAAGTTAGAATAACCACAAAAGATACCAACCAAAAGTTGGGATACGGCCCAAAAAGATACCAACCAAAATTTGGGATAACAATGGTGTTGCAGTGAGAATAGGATATCAAATTATTGATTAATTTGAATCACATCTTGATTCACAACCGGTCTTTGATTTATTCGAAGGAAAGGTTAAAGAAAGGAAAAACCTATTTTACATCGTAAACACAATGCGGGGAGAGATCTAAGGTTCGGGGGTTGGTTAAGCTTAGAAACCCTATTTTCCCGTATAAGGTGTCGCTACTGCGAAAATAAGTGTCGGCAATAACAGGAGAGTCGCCATTATTCATTATTTATCCCAATGAGGGAAAGGAAACGATCAGAGAAAACATGCGAAACGGGATAAGATTGGTCATTGCATTTCATGTTGGAGTCAAGATGAGATGAAACTTGTATCTTGAGATATGTGGTCTTGAAGTTAGGCACTAAATAGGGGATTGTACACTGACAAGCTTAGAAACCCTAGCTTAGCAACTTCTCACACTCTTGATTCTTATTGATTTGATCTTGGAATAACTTTTTAGCTATCTCAACACAATATTCCATGCCCACAAAGACTTGGAATTGAGTCTTAATCTCCTTCAACTTCACAGTTGACTTAGGGTTGACCAGATGAAAACCCTAACTGCACCACCTTTGACTGTGGCTTCTTGCACTTGGTATACTGACTTGAACAAGCTCCTCAATGACCCTTAAGACATTCAATGAGCTTATATAATGTTCTCCATCCATAACCATGGACTTAATGTCAGCTAATGATCCATAACCATGGACTTAATGTCGGCTAATGATCTTCCCATGTCAGCTAATGAGCTTATTCATTCATCTGCTCTTTCAAAGAACTTTGACTTTCTTTTGATGATGATAAGCACTTGGTAGCTTGAATAAGACCTCTTGCTTAGGCTTAGAAACTTTGGTAATCTCCTCTTGCTAGACACACCTCTCTCAATCCCCTGTAAATGAACAATGGTATGCAAAATGCAAATGCTAATGCTATGAGAATGCAATGAAACATAAACCAAGTTAGAAAAAGGTTGGGAAAATTTTGGGGTGCAACATAAGGAAAACTTTGGATTATGTCTTTTGAGTTCCGCTGCAATTTTTAATATCTTTTGGGAAAACCCGTTTGTCATACCCCAAATTTTACCCTTAGATTTAGTGGCCATTTGCATTTCATTTAGTTCATTCTTTTGTCTTAGCTCACCTTCTAACTAGTTTGTCTGCTTTATTTTATGAAGTCAGGTTTGCTGTAGAAGATTCAAGGCCTTATATGTGTTTTAGTCTCTACAAGATGTATTGAAATGAAGAATAGACATACCCCTATGATTATGATCCTTAGTCAAGGCAAGGCTAACGTCCTCCAAGATTTATCACAAGTTTTCCCCCAATAAGAACCAGAGTCTCCTATCTATTGAATTTCAAAGATATTTGGTTTGAGAACTAGTGGGAATTATATGCTTAATGTGAATCTCTAAAGATTTTTTTTTAGAGTGTGAATTGAAACGTTGAATATGGACAAATTCGAGTTTAGACAAGTAAACTTCAAATTGAGATTCAAGCTCGTCATAAAAATCCAAGATGTGAAAGACATACAAGTTCATTTTAATATTCAAATTCAAATTCATCATTCAAGTGCAAAGTACAAGTGCATCATAAAGGTTCAAAATCCTAGTTATACTCAAACTTACTAGAAGAAGAGTACATTTGAATTAATTCAAGAAGGGATTTATGCCATTATGCTCACACGAAGTTCTCCGCTTTAATTCTAAGTTCCATATCTAGATGTGGTTCACAAGAAGAATCATTATTCCAATTCAAAACATTACATTCAAAATTCCTCAATATGGAGGGTCAATTCATCATCACATTAAAAAAGGCCCAAGTTTGTTCAAACTTCGAGGTTGGAAACTTAGAAGTGTGCATATTAAAGGAAACTTAGCCATTCAAACTACAAGGTTTCTACCATATTCAAGGGCTCATCAACATTGCAAAACAACAAGCCCAAATTCCGTTTTTGAAAGTCCAACCAAGTCTCCATTATCAATTTCATTATGCACTTATGTTTGAACCAATTCTGAAGAGAAATGATTAGTATAACAGAGTTTACATCAAATAACTTGACTTAATACATGGTGATCCTTCTTTGGGGTTACAATATTAATATCACAAAATGTTTCATTGAATAATGCCCTGTGAATACAAAAACATGAATACAAAAGGCATCATGTTAATAGCCAATGTTACAAATTCAAAGAAGTTGTACATATGTGCAAACCTCAAGATGCCCTTTTCATTAGTTTAATTTCTCTGTACAATTCAACCTTGAAGCCAAAGCGGCATTACAGTATTAAATTACAAAGTCCAATGTCACCAACTTGTTTCAAGAATAACAAATGCTACTAGATTCTAGCTATAATCACAAAGAGCAGAGCACTATTCCTAAGACAATACAAGTTAATGTTGAAAAAACGATTGATTCCTGACGGCAAGTCGTTGAACAACTGAACTCATAGATAAGACATTTCGTTGGCAAGCGCTACACTTTCAGTTATTTGAACTCAAAGGACTTTATTTCAGCATTAAACCACCTTCCGGCTCAGGTTGATCGAGTCCAAGTCTTCATGCCCACAGGCGATACTTCTCTGCCCTCCTCAAGGTAATTCCGTTCAGCTGATAGAAACGTGAATCGGTTGTCGTAAGCATGTCTTTTATCCAAGCAAGACCAAAATTCATTGCTGAAAGGATAAAATGAACAACATTACGAGATGCAACATCTTTTTTAGAAAAGTAAATGGTGGAGTTACCGAAGCCTTTTATTTTTGAAGTGATTGAACTGCGGCGAAATTATAATCGAACCTCATTGAAGTTTCAAATCCAAAATCAGAGGCTGGATTTGAAGGTCGTCTTCACGACAACATAGTAGTCTAGAAATTATTTATTGCTAAAGCATAATCACACCAAAACCATGGAAATAAGAGCATTTTACTCACGCAATGTTGATGATACGTGCTGGATTTGAAGGTCGTCTTCACGAAGACATAGTAGCCCCTAATACCCACCGTTTTCATTCCTGTTAACAAAAGCGTGAAAGAACAAATTCAAATTCATTTACAGATTTTAATCACAACAAATCCATCTATTTCATTCCAAGATTGCATCTTAGTAAGGGATACCGACACTCCTCCACCGACAAAGTCATTTAAGATCTGTTGTGTCTTTTAGAACGTGTTATATGTACCCCAAAACATCAGAGCATCACATGCAGTTTTAGACACATCAGTATTTTTAAAGATAGCAAATTAAATTAATGATGAACATGCTTTGATCAAGATAGCACAGACAGAACCACTGTCATTACACTTTTCAAAACATGCCCCAAACAGAATTATTTCTTTCCAAAACAGTTACCGACATCAGTAAAGACAAAGTCCCAAACACAAATATCATCATCATTATACCATCACCATTTTAGTAACATGATCAGACAGAATTCCAACAATTTCTGAAAGAACATAATTGATATTTAATGAGTTTGAAGGAGAAGTCTGGTTATGTTTTGAAATGAAAGACTAGCAGACACAATATGTTAAAACAAGAAACAATCATCAATAGGGTCGACAGCATATTCCGCATTCATGGCTTTGTCCAGAACACCATCAAACCTGTTGAAACAACATTAACATGATTAACTCTCAGATCCATTCTTAAAAACATACTCTAAACAATTTCAAATAGTTTCCAAAACAGCCTTTTACAAAAATCCTGAAGCATTCAATATGTAAATTAGAAGATTGATTCGCTCAAGCCTATAAAAGACAAGCCAATCTCAGTATGAAGGGGGACTCAGAGCACATTCACGAAACTATACACAGAGGTCCTCAAAATTCACACAAATACGAAAACAGATCCAAAGAAAAACCCCAAAAAAATAAAGAAAGAAGAGGTTATCTCGTTCTCAGTTTTCCATTTTTAGCCGCGAGATCACCTCCGCAAGCCTCAACCGCCGCCAAAAACCTTTCAACCTCGCCGGAAACCATCATCTTTGTCGTCGTAAACCCCACTTAGGTAACTTCTGTGCGCTTGTTTTGGATTTATTGAGTTTTATTTGGTTTATTTTCAGGCTTATCGTGAGAATTGAAGAAGGAAGCTGAGAAGAGAGTGAAGAAGGAGAGAGGAGGAATTGAGGGGCGCCGCAGATCATAAATTGGGATTAGGGTTTCAGGATAAACCCTTCTCCCCCCTTCTCTATTATTTTTCCGGGTCGGGTTGGATCCGGTGGGTTCATCACCACCGGCCCAACCCATTTACTTTTTTTAGTTATTTTCTTTTTTTTTATAGTTATTTTATTGTAATATTAATATATAATAATAAAAAAAACTAACCCAACTAACTACTAACTAAATTTATTAAAAACCTGAAAAATATTTATTTAATGTAAAAAAACTGATTTATAAAAAATAATAATAATAAAATAAGTTAATTTGATTTAACTTTTTAAATGATAAATAATTTTTAGATTTAAGTTTTATTTTTATTTTAATTTAATAAAAAATATAAAATATAATAATAGGTAGAAATAACCCTTGAAATATTTTATTCTAATTTATAATTAATCCACCTTTCTTAAAAATAAATAACTTTTAATTTTAAGATTAACCTAATTTTTCCCATATTCACTTAGTTAATTTTAACATCTTAACTTAGACTTAATTTTTAATATTCTCAAAAACTCTCACAAAAAAAACGATTAACCATTTAAATTCTAACTCAATTTCAATTCACCGCTCATCCCACTTAATCACTCCCTTAATCATTATCTAACTTCACTTGGCAGTTTATCCATTTTAAATCTCTAATCACTTGTTGTATAATACTTACATTTCCATATCTCATCACTTGCATGTCTATTATCATTTCCGCTTTACCGTTATCCCCCCGAAGGAAAGATTACCCAATTTGACCGTCGAGTCAATACCTCTACCTTCGCCTATCCTAGCCTTAGGGTCTGAGTCGCCGTACTCATGCTTAGGCGTCCCGCTGTGGACATCCAACCCCTTATCCTAGCCTTAGGATCAGGAGTCTCCGCACTCCATGTAAGTTTCCGTGGAATACCTACTTTACCCCTTTTTCAATTCAACCTTATAACGTAGAAATCAGGAGTCGCCGCACTCCAAAGTAAGCGTTTCCCTATCAACGCTTACTTCCCCCTGGAACCTTGACCACAGTCAAGAAGTTCCTATTCTTCCCTCTGTGAGAGGAACTACGATTACTCTAATTCCATCACCTACCTCGGATACGTAGGCACAAGATGCGAATCTTGGTGAGTAAACTTAGGACTAACCCCTTAGGTCCCTTCTCCTAACCTTTAACCCTTAGCATTACCCTTAAGTAGATAACTTAGCAATAGCACAATAAAACAAGAGGTTCCTGTAGAGTACTACAGAAGTTTAGGATGCTAATACCTTCCTTAAGCTTAACCAACCCCCGAACCTTAGATCTCTCCCCGCATCGTATTTACGATGCAAAATAGGTTTTCCTCTTTCTTTAACCTTTCTTTCGGATAAATCAAAGACCGGTTATAAATGAATTAAGATTCAAGTTAATCAATAGCTTGACATCCAAATTTCATCGCAACAGAAAATGGCAACTTCACTGGGGATAGTTTTATCTTTTGAGGGTTATCCCTATCTTGTTTTTTATGCTTGCTTTTGCTTATTATCTGTTTATATATAATTGTTATACCTTGCTTAGGGTTATACATTATTGTGAGATAAGTCCTACACCCGGACTTGAGTGCAATTATTATAGGAAGGTGATATATTCGACGAGGCTTATAGGGAGTTGAATCCCGACCAAGCTGACTTGAGAATCACCGCTCAGTTGAGACCCTTTCAAAAATGGTTCGATTGAACGAGTAATCGTGAAAATTTTTACTATTGTCGATTGGAGTCTGTGATACTGGGGACCGTAGTACCTTAACACCACTTTGGCCTTATCTAGGACATAGTGTGGGGACTATGAGGGAGTACTTCCAAAATAGTTGCTACGCGATACTACACTCAAAAAAGGTTCTCTTGAGAATATTATTAACCACTAAGTCAATTGGGAAATTAATAATATCCGAAAGATGGACTAATGACTTTGGGCACCATTTTAGAACCCTTGTTCTGCATGTACAACTAACCTATAACACATACTTTTTGGGATGGGTAGACCTTAGCTCCGCTCATATTCCTCTAACCTAGGACTTTTTGTGTGCTTGTGTGTTTGTGCATTGCATCCAGCATCATATTATTCCAGTTTCAAGGAATTCAATTGTCCTCTGCAAATTTAAAAAATCCTACATTTCAAAAACTAAAACTTTTTCAAGCTTTCCTAAAAAATATTTACAATCGACCGTTGAAATCCTTGAAACCTTGCATTACATTTTCATCCTATTTTTTCATTTTCATTTTCCTCCCGGTTTCTCATTCCCAGTTGTCTTTATCTTCCAGTGTTCCTTTGGGTCGTCAAGCTGATTCCTCGACACAGATATCAGACTAGAGCTAACTTTAGACGCCAGATGTCAGAGCAAGAGGAACATAATGCGGAAGTTTGAATGGAGATCGATGAGTTGAAACCAGGCATGACTAGGCTTACCGAGATTCTTCAAGTACTGATTGCCAGAGGAGAGCCACCTCAGAGGACCATCATTCAGGAAGTTTTAAGTGTTGATTCACCTCCTGTTTCACTGCTGCCCTCTGTTGCACCCCAAAATTTGCCCTCACAATACAAGACTTTGTGTTCCAAGAAGGTTCACAAGGTTCACAAAATTCACAATTGGTCAGAAGAGTTGACAATTCCCTCAGACAATGCACCTCCTAAGCAGTGCATCCAAAACTAGGGTTTTGACTTTAATCAGGCTAAATGGACTTCCAAGACTTCAAGTGGGCTTCATAACATCTTATATGTGTATAAGAACCCCCATGTCAAGTTTCAAGACTTTTCTCAAAAGTTTGCTCGGTCAGATGATCAGATAAGTCAAAAGTCTTACAGGAGAATTGTTCGGAATTCAGCAATATTTACCACTTTAATATCTAAATGTTCTCTCTATTCAAGTTCAAATTCGGGCTAACATTTCAAGATTTGAATTTCACCGTGAAAGATACATTTCATTATGGGGAAATGGGCTTTAAGACCAATCGATTCCAAGTTTGAGTAAATCAGTCGCCAGAGGAGATTCACGTTTTTTTTCCGAAAGGGGAGATGACCCTTTAAATCGGTGGGACTACCCCTATCATTTGGACGATATAAGTTTATGCCTTGATAATTGATGCATATTGATTATTTTAGGCTATAACATCTTGAATTATGTTCTTTATTTATTAAGACAAAGTGCAGATATTTTGAATCATGGTAGAGGGTGTACGGTCTTAGCTGGGATTGATGGTTATTTTCTTTTTTCGGCCAATTCACTTCAAAACTTTTTCACACCTAAACAAATTTCCAACAAAATTTTCAAACAAGTTTTCTTCACATCCACACACGGATTATTATTAAACTATTCTGAAATTTTTTGCTATTCACACACTACAATTTCAAAACAATTCAAAAGTGAGCTTAAGTACCTAAGAGCCCATGGATAACCATGGATGAAAAGGATGCTAATACCTTCCCTTTTCATAACCTACCCCCGGACCCAAAATATTCTCTAAGGTCTTTCCTGTTCTTTTATAACCTTTCCTTATGGATAAAATAAAAGTCGGTGGCGACTCTTGCTATCCGCAACATTGTTTAAAGTCAGTTCACCGGGTTACAGAACTGGCGACTCTGCTGGGGATTTATTTAAGAGGGGTACCCTTAGGAATTAAGATCACTTTAAATTGTTTGCCTTGTTTGCTTTATTATTATATTTTTGGGGTGCTCTTATGTGTGAAAGGTCCTAACCCGGATCTAGTGTACCTTAGGTAAATGGCAATAGACCAAGGAAACTGTACGACGTATATCGATACGGTTGATCTGGTGGCCATAGTTAGTGCGACTTCTTGGTTGGTGCTTATATTCCTTAAGTCAAGTTGGGGATAATATTGAGGCTGCCATATGTTGTCAATGCACTAACTGACTTTTAGAACCCTAGTTAACTCATCTTGGCCTTTAGAAAGTAGTGAGGTAACCGGCTTTGGTGCAGACTGAAGTTGGTTGACACTCGATACTACGCTCATTGAGATCTTAAACTTGGAGGGTTTTGGTTGGCAAGTAAGTTGCCTTCTGAACAACCACCCTTGTGAAGGATCAATGATATTGAGATCCCTTAGAACCTGGTTACTTTTGTAGGACAGGATGAACCATCTAACTTCAGGGGAGGGTACTTGCCTTTGAACCTCATGCAAGCCTTTAAACCTAGGGCTATGGTGTGACTTGTTTGTGTGTGCCACATGTTTGTGATTGAGCATGACATCATGACATCATCATGCATCATAAGCATATCATTTTCCCTAACCATTTCAAGGACCAAAGGATTCATCTTTGTTCTTTGTTGCAGGTCATGGCTTCTGCTCGTAGAAACACCATCAGGATCAACTTTGTAGGGATACCTGCTAAGCTCAAGGAGTTGGTTTCCCTAGTGCCTGATCATTCCCAGTTCAACAAGAGACATGGTCACTTATTGGATCTAGTTACTTCAGGGTTCAGTGAAGACATGATGAGTGTGCTGTTCCAGTTCTTTGACCCTAAGCACCATTGCTTTACATTTCCTGATTATCAGCTGGTTCCAACCATGGAGGAGTTCTCTAAACTTCTGGGTATACCTGTTCTTGATCAGAAGCCATTCACAGGCTTAGAGAAGGAGCTTAAACCAGAAATTATTGCTGCAGCTCTACATCTAAAGAAGTCTGACATTGTTCTAGAGACGAGAAGCGGAGTCAAGGGTATTCTTGCCAAGGTATTAATGGATAAAGCTCAAATGTTCTTGAAGGCCATGAGCTATGATGCTTTTGAGGAGATCTTAGCCTTGCTGATATATGGCTTAGTGTTGTTCCCCAATCCAGATCAGTTCATAGATGTTCATGCCATCAACGTTTTCCTGAGTCACAATCCAGTGCCTACATTGCTTGGAGACATCCTACATTCTCTTCACACCCGTACTACAAGGGCAAGAGGAACTTTGATGTGCTGCATACCTTTGCTCTCTAGGTGGTTTATTTCTCACCTTCCTCGCTCAGTAATGAAGAATGAGCAAGGGTTCAGATGGTCCAAGAGGGTCATGTCACTATCTCACTCAGACATTCATTGGTGCTCCAGATCTATGGAGAATGTCACCATCATTGACCTTTGTGGGGAGTTTCCTAATGTGCCACTTCTAGGCATAAGAGGAGGCATCACCTACAACCCATCTCTAGCTTTACGACAGTTTGGTTACGCCCGGAGCGATGGTCCACATGACATGTTGATTCAGGGCATTGTGTTTGACTACGACAACGATCTTCAGGGTTACCGTCAGAGATTCATACGAGCTTGGGGAAAGGTAAACAGGATTGACAGCAAGACACTGGAGCCTAAGTACACTATTCCTATGGAGGCTTATCTCAGATGGGTACGATCTCGTGCTCAGACACTCATGATGCCATATCCTGCCGTCCTACCAGTTACCATGGAACCTGTTGCTGAAGGAGACACAGCTTATACCATCCTTCACCCAGACATGCCTACTGATATGGAAGACTTGCAGAGATCATGGATCCAACTGAAAGAGCAAAGGGATACTTTCGAGGCTCATTACAAAGCAAGCCAAGCAAGGATCCTAGAGCTAACAAAGCTACTTCATGAGGAACGAAACCTCAACTCATACCTCAACACAAAGAGGAAACGTCCATGGGAGACTTAAAACCCCATCTTTTGTACTTATTTCGTTTTCATTTTTTGTAAGCCTAAAAGGCAAAACAAGTTATTACTAATAAAAAGTTACTTTCTTGTTTGTTTAAGCAAATTTAAATCCTGCGGTCCTTGAAAACATTGCATATGCATTCCCATATCATTGCATCACAGGTTTATAATTGTGCACAGGTTTCTCATCTTCTCGCTGTTTATTTCAGCAATGGCTCTTGAACAATCAGTTAAGGATCTCCAGGCACAGAATGCACAGTTCCAAGAGCTGATCCTGAACCTATCCAAGGGGCAGGATGAATTGAAGACACTGCTGGCCAAGAAGACTAAGAAGGCTAGAAGGTCTGCTGGGTTGCTCAACATGGGAAGAAGGTTCAAAGGTCCTGTCAAGACCAAGGAACATGTTGAAGACTATGAATCTGAAGAATCTGAGCAGGAGAGAGGCAGTCTCCACAACACTATGGGGGACTCTGATTCTGAGGCTAACTACTACCATGAGCCTAACGAAGACAAATTCAAGATGCTGGTGGATAGAATGGATGCTATGGAATTACAGAAATCATCTGGGCTGGATTTTGAGGATTTGAGCTTGATATCTGGGGTGGTCATACCCATTGGGTTCAAAGTTCCTACATTTGTTGTCTATGATGGGGTCACTTGTCCCAAATTGCATCTGAGGTCTTATGTCAGAAGAATGCAACCCCACACTGCTGATAAAAAGTTGTGGATCCATTTCTTTCAAGAGAGTTTATCTGGAGCTCAGCTAGAGTGGTATTATCAGTTGGAGAGTGTCAACATCAGAGATTGGAATGACCTTGCTGAAGCTTTCTACAAGCAGTATCAATACAATGCTGACTTAGCCCCCACTCGCATGCAGCTTCAAAGCATGTCTATGGGTGCCAAAGAAAGCTTTAAGGAGTATGCTCAGAAGTGGAGAGACTTAGCTGGAAGAGTTCAACCCCCTTTGACTGATAGGGAGTTGGTTGATATGTTCATGTGTACGCTGAATGGTCCGTTTTACAGTCATCTCATTGGAAGCTCATCATCTGGCTTCACTGAGTTGATCATGACAGGAGAGCGAGTAGAGAATGGTATCAAGAGTGGTAAGATCCAAGTGGGCACTTCTTCATCAGGTGCTGCAAAGAAGCCTCCCACTGGGAAGAAAGAATCTAATGCTGTGTATGGTCAGCCTGATCGTAACAGAAGGCATCAGTCTGTTAGTGCAGTTCATATTTCAAATCCGACTCCCGCAACAACAGAGCAGCCTCAAGGCAACCAACAGAGGGCTAGAAGACAGTTCACGAAGATCAACATGTCAATGGCTCAGGCATTGCAACACTTGTTGAAGGCTGAACTTATTACCCTGAGGGAGGCTCCTCAGAATCCCAATGTTACCTCTCCCAAGTACAATCTCAATGCACGATGTGCATATCATTCAAACTGTCCAGGACATGATACTAATAACTGCTGGGTCTTGAAGAACAAAATTCAGGATATGATTGATGCTGGAAAAATTGAGTTTGATCCACCAGGTACTCCAAATGTGATTACAGCTCCAATGCCAAATCACGAGAAGACTGTCAACGCCATTGATGAAGATATTAATGAAGATCTGCATGTCTATTCAGTTATGGAGTTGAGCACACCATTGTCTGTTATCAAAAAGAGGTTAGTACAAGTTGGGATCTTTCCAGGATGTCATGAAGATTGTCTATATTGTACCTATAAGCCGGATAGTTGCTTCATTTTGAGAGATGGGATTCAACGTCTCATGGATAAATATACTATAGTGTTTGAAAGAAGACCAGCATCTGTAGAAAGTATGGTGGATCATCTGATTCAGGGTAAGAAGATTGAAGAGGTTGACATGGTTGACAAAGTACCACTAAGAATCACTTCAAAGGGTCCCATTAAAATCACTCATCAGGGCCCAATCAAGATTATTGCTGAAGGTCCTGTGAAAGTTGTTGCTGAAGCCAGAGTAGCTCCTCTGATCATTACCACTCCTGGTCCTATTCCTTATACATCTGACAAAGCTGTGCCTTGGCACTATGGGTCTGATGTTTACATCCATGGTGTCAAGCAGGAGCCTTTACCTGATATGCCGGTTGACATTGATAATATTGCTGGATCTAGCAATATCACTCGTAGTGGAAGAGTCTTCTCTCCTCCAGTTGCTTCTAAGAGTGCAGTTACTCCTGCTGTTACTTCCACCACTGATGCTCGGGGCAAGGGACCTGTTATTGAGCCTGTATCTACTGATGTGCCAGCTGCTGATGACCTCTCTAAGCAGATGGAAGAAGTATTGAAAATCATTCGCAAGAGTGATTATGATATTGTTGATCAGCTGGGGCATACTCCCTCAAAGATTTCTATGCTCTCCCTATTATTATGTTCTGAGGCTCATGCCAAGTCATTGATCAAGTTTCTAAAGATGGCTCATGTACCCAGTGCAATTTCTGTGGACCAGTTTGAGAATTGTGTTGCTCACCTGACCTATGACAACGGGTTAGGATTTTCGGATGCTGACTTGACCCCTGCCAAGAGGGAGCATAACAGGGCCTTGCATATTTCAATTGAATGCAGGGGCACTACCCTGTCTCATGTGCTGATAGACAATGGTTCCTCTCTGAATGTGTTGCCTAAGGAAGTCCTGAACAAGCTGAGTCCTGAAGATACGGTATTGAAGCCCAGTAATATTGTGGTAAAGGCTTTTGATGGTTCTAGAAGAGTAGTGCATGGGGAAATTGATCTTCCAATCAAGGTTGGCTCTCAGGTGTTTACTGCTACATTCTATGCGATGGATATTCGTCCTTCGTACTCATGTCTGCTTGGTCGTCCCTGGATCCATGGGGCAGGTGCTGTGACCTCCACATTACATCAAAAATTGAGATATCCGGTGAATGGAAAAGTTGTTACTGTCTTTGGAGAGGAAGAATACTTTGTCAGCCATGTAAATACTTTCAAGTATCTGGAAGTAGAAGGTGAATACATTGAAACTCCATGTCAGTCATTTGAAGTGGTTCCCTGGGCTGTTAAGGATTGTGTGACTCCTCCTGCTGTGAAGAAGGTTCCTGTGGTCATCAGAAACCCTCCAACAATGGCAATGGCCTCCCTCAATGATGCAAAAGCTGTGGTGGAAGAAGGTGGTTGTACTATTTGGGGTCAGCTTCCTGATATTCCATACAAGTCTGACAAGGTTGGTTTGGGTTTCACTGCAGAGTCCCAGAAGGCTGTCCGTCGTGCCCGTGCTGTTCGTATCGCCAATCAAGGGGTTATCAATGCTGTGGGAGATCAAGATGAAGACTACAACTTGGAGGCATGGATTTTTCCTACTGTGGGTGCTGGACTCAATAATTGGACAGCTGAAGATGTTATCCCTATCTCCTTTAGTCAGGAGTAAATACTATTACTGTGTTATGTTTTTAAATTTATAATTTCTGGAACAATTAAAACTTTCAAGCCCTGTGCCTTACCCGGGGCACAATGGTGTGCTTGTTACGGGTTGTCATTTCATTTGCATACTTCATTCAATAAAATCAGTGGACGTTTCGTTTTCGTAAATATTGTGTTCCTTGTCTTTCTTTTTCTTTTATTTTTGCTTTATCAGCTATGTGTTCTTACACACACCCACGTCACTAAAATGCAGATCCTCATCCACTCTGGATCCAGTTGATAACAGTTCTACTATTGCCAATTACAATTTCGAGAATCCGATCTATCAAACTGAAGACGGAAACGAGGACGATTGTGAAATACCTGTAGAGCTTGCTAGGTTGTTACAACAAGAAGAGAAAGCTATACAGCCACATGAAGAGCCAGTCGAAGTTGTGAATCTGGGAACTGAAGAAAATAGAAAAGAGGTCCAGATAGGGGCTGATTTAGAGAATAGTGTCAAGAGCAGGTTGGTTCAGATGCTACGTGACTATGTGGAGATCTTTGCTTGGTCTTATGAAGATATGCCAGGGTTGGATACGGACATTGTGGTTCACCGTTTGCCAGTGAAAGAAGATTGTCGTCCAAAGAAGCAGAAGGTTCGTCGTATGCGTCCTGAAATGTCAGAAAAGATCAAAGCAGAGGTAATGAAACAGTTCAATGCAGGGTTCTTGGCCGTAACTTCTTATCCTCAATGGGTTGCAAATGTGGTACCAGTTCCTAAGAAAGATGGTAAGGTACGTATGTGTGTAGACTACAGAGATCTGAACAAGGCTAGCCCTAAAGACGACTTTCCACTTCCTCATATCGATATTCTGGTAGACAACACTGCTCAGCATAAGGTATTCTCTTTTATGGATGGTTTCTCTGGTTACAATCAAATCAAGATGGCACCTGAAGATATGGAGAAGACAACATTTGTGACACAGTGGGGCACCTTTTGCTATAAGGTAATGCCATTTGGTTTGAAGAATGCAGGGGCAACATATCAGCGTGCTATGGTGGCTTTGTTTCATGATATGATTCATCATGAGATAGAGGTATATGTGGATGATATGATAGCCAGATCTCAGAATGAAGAGCAACATCTCGATCATCTGCACAAGTTGTTTGAGAGGTTGAAGAAATACAAGTTGAGATTGAACCCAAACAAGTGTACTTTTGGAGTTAGATCTGGAAAACTCTTGGGTTTCATTGTCAGTGGAAAAGGTATTGAAGTGGATCCTGCAAAAGTGAAAGCTATACGAGAGATGCCAGCTCCCCGTACTGAGAAGGAGGTTAGAGGTTTCTTGGGACGATTGAACTACATTGCAAGATTTATTTCCCAATTAACTACCATCTGTGAGCCAATCTTCAAGTTGTTGAAGAAAGATCAGGTGATGGAATGGGATGATGAGTGCCAGACTGCCTTTGATGAAATCAAGAGATATTTGCTAGAACCTCCAATTTTAATGCCACCAGTTGATGGAAGACCCTTGATTATGTATTTAACAGTATTAGACAACTCAATGGGGTGTGTATTGGGGCAACATGACGAGTCTGGTCGAAAAGAGCAGGCAATATACTACCTTAGCAAAAAGTTTAACGACTGTGAAACAAGATACTCACTGCTCGAGAAAACTTGCTGCGCTTTGGCATGGGCTGCTCGCCGACTAAGACAGTATATGTTGACCCATACTACCTTGTTGATTTCGAAGATGGACCCAATCAAGTACATATTTGAGAAACCTGCTCTTTCCGGAAGAATTGCAAGATGGCAAATGATCTTGACGGAATATGATATACAGTATACTACTCAGAAGGCCATTAAGGGGAGTGTTGTTGCTGATCATTTGGCTCATCAAGCAGTAGATGATTACCAGTCAATGAATTTTGAGTTCCCTGATGAAGACATTATGTCTGTTACCAAAGAACCTGGACAATATGACAGACCTGAACAAGGATCCCGATGGACTATGGTTTTTGATGGTGCCTCCAATGCACATGGTAATGGTGTTGGTGTTGTGATTAGCTCCCCTGAAGGTTGTCATACCCCGATTACCACCAGACTCGACTTGACCAGATAAATTTGATTGATGAGAAAAGGTTAGCAGCAGTTTGTCATGGCCAGATGTACCAGAAACGGATGATCAAAGCTTTTAACAAGAAGGTTAAGCCAAAGGTATATCAGGCTGGTGACTTGGTAATCAAGCGTATCATATTACCGCAGGGTGATCCTAGGGGCAAGTGGACTCCAACATATGAGGGACCATTTGTAGTCAAGACAGTGTTCTCAAGAGATGCCATGATACTGACTACAATGGATGGTGAAGACTTCCCACAACCTGTAAATGCAGACATAGTTAAAAAATACTACGCATAAAAAGAGACCCGCTAAGTTGACAGGTTTGGGCAAAAATTAGGGATATATATATAAAAAGATGTACACCCGGCAAGTCGAAAACCTGAAAAGGCGGCTTGGGCAAAAAAGGGTATCCCGGTGGATTGAAAACCTGAAAGGGCAATCCAGGCAAAAGTTAGGGATTAAAGCGTATGACTATGTCTCGTTTGGATCACTCATGAAACTGCAACCAGTTGTACTACTTACTCAAGCTCAAACAGATGAAGCTCAATCCAATCGTTTCCGTCTCAACAGCAAGAAGATGAGATACTTGAGTGGCAATAGTAGAATTGAAACTCAATAGGATTATTTCCCACATAGCTGATTCTTTTTGTAAAACTTCATGACAAAATTCTCTTACTAGGGTTTATGTCTCCTTGTACAAACTTACCCGTGTATGGGTCACTTTTGATATAAATAAATTCCATCTTTTGAATCCAGATTCACTTTTACCCTATTTACATAAGCGAAACGTCCATTGGTTGTGTTTGAATGTATGTATGCCTTTGAATATGATTGATGTTTACCAGAAACGCATGTATGCTTTTAATATGATTGATGTTTACCAGAAATGCATGAAAATGCAGTAATAGTATTTACTAAGGACGAACGAGGGAAGGATTTCAACGAAGCTTCGCCGGTTCATCTTTACAAGACAGTTACAAACCATCAGTAGGACTAATCCATTTTCACAAAGTCTAATCTCCCCTGGAATTTATATCCATCTCTTTTATCCTCATACGGATATACGGGAAATTACTTTCCAATAAGGGCACGATGAACGAAGACGGGATGTTATACTTATCCTACTATCAAACGAAAACGAAGGTTATCTATACCCTACTATCCCCAACAACGGGAGGTTATCTATACCTTGTTATCCCCAACAACGGGAGGTTATCTATACCTTGTTATCCCCAACAACGGGAGGTTATCTATACCTTGTTATCCCCAGCAGACGGAGGGTTATATATTCTTCAACAACGAATCGGGATTAATTTTCCTTGGCCAGCAGTTGTTATACAAGGATATCCAGACACTTCCAGCAGTGTCATATCATACATACATCATTTACATCATACCATAACATATATGTCTATAGTACGTTACCTAAGTGCATCATGTCATACATGCATACATAAAGCATAAACTAATGTTGTTATACAGAGTGCTACCTTGTTTTCAGGTTAATTATCCAACAAACAAGCTTATGATCTTTGGGACTGCTTTATTGTAACCTCAGGGTTACTTTATCCTCCTGATGAGCTTCTTATTACTTTGGGACTGCTTTATTGTAACCTCAGGGTTATTTTATCCTCCTGATAGCCTCTCATGACTTCAAGACTGCTTTAGAGCTACTGATTGCTCTATCCTCCTGAAATCATCCTATTACTTCAAGACTGCTTTAGAGCTATTCATTGCTCTATCCTCATGAGGTCATATTACTACTTCAAGACTGCTTTAGAGCTATTCATTGCTCTATCCTCCTGAAGCCATCTAATTATTTCAAGACTGCTTTAGAGCTATCCATTGCTCTATCCTCCTGAAATCATTACTTCAAGACTGCTTTAGAGCTATTGATTGCTCTATCCTCCTGAAGACATATCACGTTATTATTTCAAGACTGCTTTAGAGCTATTCATTGCTCTATCCTCCTGAAATCATTACTTCAAGACTGCTTTAGAGCTATTGATTGCTCTATCCTCCTGAAGCCATCTAATTATTTCAAGACTGCTTTAGAGTTATCCATTGCTCTATCCTCCTGAAATTACATTATTATTTCAAGACTGCTTTAGAGCTATCCATTGCTCTATCCTCCTGAAATCATTACTTCAAGACTGCTTTAGAGCTATTGATTGCTCTATCCTCCTGAAGCCATCTAATTATTTCAAGACTGCTTTAGAGCTATCCATTGCTCTATCCTCCTGAAATCATTACTTCAAGACTGCTTTAGAGCTATTGATTGCTCTATCCTCCTGAAGACATATCATATTATTATTTCAAGACTGCTTTAGAGTTATCCATTGCTCTATCCTCCTGAAATTACATTATTATTTCAAGACTGCTTTAGAGCTATCCATTGCTCTATCCTCCTGAAATCATTACTTCAAGACTGCTTTAGAGCTATTGATTGCTCTATCCTCCTGAAGCCATCTAATTATTTCAAGACTGCTTTAGAGTTATCCATTGCTCTATCCTCCTGAAATTACATTATTATTTCAAGACTGCTTTAGAGCTATCCATTGCTCTATCCTCCTGAAATCATTACTTCAAGACTGCTTTAGAGCTATTGATTGCTCTATCCTCCTGAAGACATATCACATTATTATTTCAAGACTGCTTTAGAGCCATTCATTACTCTATCCTCCTGAAATTACATTATTATTTCAAGACTGCTTTAGAGCTATCCATTGCTCTATCCTCCTGAAATCATTACTTCAAGACTGCTTTAGAGCTATTGATTGCTCTATCCTCCTGAAGACATATCACATTATTACTTCAAGACTGCTTTAGAGCTATTGATTGCTCTATCCTCCTGAAGCCATTATTACTTCAAGACTGCTTTAGAGCTATTGATTGCTCTATCCTCCTGAGGTCAGATTTATCACTTCAAGACGTCTTTAGGGTTATCATTATTGATTGCTCTATCCTCATGAAGACATGCTGTTACATCAGTATTACTCCAGACTCCTGACAGTTCTCATTATACTACTGAAGAACTTTCCCCTAGTGGCATCTTTAAGCCCACTCAATCATGTTCAACCAACCATCAATATCACTCCATGCACTGGTGAGTGCAAATTTTTGGGCTTTTGTGTTCAATCCCCTTCAACCTTCCAGGTTACGACTGGCAAATATACCAATCTAACCCCTCAGGTTTCAGAAAATTGAACAGGGGCAGCTGTTGCACCCCAAAATTTGCCCTCACAATACAAGACTTTGTGTTCCAAGAAGGTTCACAAGGTTCACAAAATTCACAATTGGTCAGATGAGTTGACAATTCCCTCAGACAATGCACCTCCTAAGCAGTGCATCCAAAACTAGGGTTTTGACTTTAATCAGGCTAAATGGACTTCCAAGACTTCAAGTGGGCTTCATAACATCTTATATGTGTATAAGAACCCCCATGTCAAGTTTCAAGACTTTTCTCAAAAGTTTGCTCGGTCAGATGATCAGATAAGTCAAAAGTCTTACAGGAGGATTGTTCGGAATTCAGCAATATTTACCACTTTAATATCTAAATGTTCTCTCTATTCAAGTTCAAATTCGGGCTAACATTTCAAGATTTGAATTTCACCGTGAAAGATACATTTCATTATGGGGAAATGGGCTTTAAGACCAATCGATTCCAAGTTTGAGTAAATCAGTCGCCAGAGGAGATTCACGTTTTTTTTCCGAAAGGGGAGATGACCCTTTAAATCGGTGGGACTACCCCTATCATTTGGACGATATAAGTTTATGCCTTGATAATTGATGCATATTGATTATTTTAGGCTATAACATCTTGAATTATGTTCTTTATTTATTAAGACAAAGTGCAGATATTTTGAATCATGGTAGAGGGTGTACGGTCTTAGCTGGGATTGATGGTTATTTTCTTTTTTCGGCCAATTCACTTCAAAACTTTTTCACACCTAAACAAATTTCCAACAAAATTTTCAAACAAGTTTTCTTCACATCCACACACGGATTATTATTAAACTATTCTGAAATTTTTTGCTATTCACACACTACAATTTCAAAACAATTCAAAAGTGAGCTTAAGTACCTAAGAGCCCATGGATAACCATGGATGAAAAGGATGCTAATACCTTCCCTTTTCATAACCTACCCCCCGGACCCAAAATATTCTCTAAGGTCTTTCCTGTTCTTTTATAACCTTTCCTTATGGATAAAATAAAAGTCGGTGGCGACTCTTGCTATCCGCAACATTGTTTAAAGTCAGTTCACCGGGTTACACCCTCTACTTGGGTGGACTTTGGTTTAACTCATAACTACTCTCCACCTATTGCATCTGCTTCTACAATCGGTCAGACTGTCAGACCGGTTTTTCAAGCTCTTGTCTTTACTGAGGCTAGACCTGTGGTCCACACTATTAATCAGACTGTCCAAACTCCCTTTGAGAATCCTCCCTATGAGTACAATGTTGCCGGTGTTCAAGAAGATTTTGTTGAGCCTGAAATTACCCGTGAACAATTTCAAATCATAATCAAGAGACTTCATGTTGTCGAAGGTACTGATTTCTTCAATGTTGATGCCGATAATATGTGCCTAGTTTCTGGTCTTGTTTTGCCTGCCAAGTTCAAGACTCCTGAGTTTGTGAACTATCAAGGTCACTCATGTCCAAGAGCCCATCTAGTCATGTATTTCCGAAAGATGGTGTCTTACACCAACAATCAGAAGCTGCTTATCCATTGCTTTCAGGATAGTCTGAGTGGTGCTTCTCTCAAATGGTATATGAACTTAGAGCATAACAACGTCCACTGCTTCCAAGATCTCGCCAATGCTTTTATGAAGCAATACAAATACAATTTAGACATGGCTCATGATTGCCTTAACTCCAAAGTATGTCTCAGAGGGAAAAATAATCGTTCAAAGGATATGCTCAGCGCTGGAGAGAGTTAGCTTTCCAAGTTGAACCCCCTATAGCAGAGAAGGAACTGACAGAAATGTTTATGGATACTTTGTCTCCTTTCTATTGGGAAAATGATTGGAAATGTCTCTTCAAGCTTTACAGATCTAGTGACTATTGGCCAAAGGTTAGAAGAGGGTTTGAAAAATGGTAAGGTATCCAAAGTTGCCGAATCTTCTAATGGGGCAAAGAAATCCTATGAGAATTTCCAGAAGAAGAAGGAGGAGCAGACCAATGCTGTCATGACTGAATCAAGAAAACCTCGCCATGGATCTCAACCTGTTGTTGATCCACAGCCAGCTCAGACTCCTCAACGTCCAGTTATTAGACAAGACCAATATTGAAACAGGAATAATTTGATCCTACTCCCATGAATTATACAGAACTTTATCCTTACCTGGTTTAACGAGGATTGATCACTACAGGGGCTCTACCACCACCTCCTAATCCTCCTCCAGCTGGATTCAGGACTGATTTTCAGTGCACTTTTCATGAGGGTGCCTTAGGCCACGACTTGGAGCATTGTTTTGCATTGAAGGCTAGAGTACGTGAGTTGGTCAGAGATGGAATACTTGATTTTGCAGATAATCCTCCGAATGTCCAAAAAATCATTTGCTAGTGCATCGAAAGTGAAGCTTCGAATTGACTCCAGCAGATTATTTGTGTTTCAGACAGGACGTCATCTCTATACTGATTTAGTCACTAGTCTTTTGTTTCTCGTTGTTTGTACTTTCCTTATTTTTACATTAGTTATTTGCCTACGAAGTATGTTTGTACTTTTACATTGATGGAATAAGCATCGCAACTTTCGATTTCAATTCATTTTTGTCTATTATTTGCATCTTTATGCTTTATCTTTCAAATATTTACTTCTTGTCTAAATTTGTGATATGCAAAGATTGGAGGGAGGATGACAAAAACGTTATACCCATAATTGTTGTCAGTATGATTTCAATCAAACTTTGTTGACGATGTAAGGCATTGTTTCAACTCCCAAACACTGGAGAAATAAGGAAGTTATCCCTTTGTCACCCCCTTCGAGCCTAGAAGTTGGAGTTTCTTTCTTTACAAAAAAAAACGTAATCTTAACCCGGGGCATGGGTAGTTTCTCAGTTAACTCGGTTGCACGCATACAATACACCTTTCATATAAAGGTCTCACTCACAATTTTCCTTCGCACACAACAAGCAAGTGTCGAAGATGTTTTTCAAGTCAAAATCCGATGATGGTTCATCGTGATCATTTAAGCCAGGCACTCACTTTCTTCCAAAAAAAAAAGAAAAAAAACATCAAAATAAAAAGCCCGCTAAGTCAAAACCTACTAAAGAGACTTAGGCAAAACTGGGGCATCCCGCTGAATGTATGCTTTAAAAGAAACAGTTTAGGCAAAAGTTAGGGATAATAAAAAGAGGAGATATTTAAATCCTCACCATGAAAATCCTCAATGTCAAAATAACCATACGTTGTAAAGAAACAGTGGCTGCCTTTTCATAGGTCCTTTGACTTCTGAACCATCATATGAGTTAACTGAGCGTAGGACTGAAGATTATCATGTATATAGGGTGGGTACAAATAAAATTTGAGCCTTTATCCTTTGTTTCATAAACCATGAACCAAGCCACGTTACAACCCTCAAAAGACCTAATTGAAGCAAGGTTATTTTAAAAGCATACTACAGCGAGGTTGCGTAAGCTAACTCCAAAAGATCTTTGCGAATCATTTATTTTGGTAGTACACCTTTGTTTTAAAATTTGAGCGTTTTGAACCACCGTGTTCTGACCAACGACTCATTTATTCTTCATATTTCAAAAATAATCTTGATTTCAAAAGTTGCATGAACTTTGCGTTACCATGTTTGTATGAATACTTTTATTTGCAAATTGGCTTTCCTCTAAGCAATTTTCAAACATCGAGAAACTTGGTCAAGTGGTCCTATCAGGGGCAAGTTATTTTTATATCCTGTCTAAGAATCAGTTCAATATTTGTTCAAGGCAAGGTCTTCTCCGATTTGGTTTATCCAAAATATTTTTCAAGACTCATACTGGGGCAAGCCTTCCGAGGATACAGTATGTAATACCCCAAATTTTGCCCTAAGATTTGTCGTCGCATTTCATTGCATTTTTATTGCATTTAATCAATTACTAACAAATTTGTGTAGTCGTTTGACTTTTTGCAGGTAAATATCATATGGCATGCATTTTTTTTCTAAAAAGTAAAAATGGTACAATTGGCAAGAGGACATGTGTAAGGAGTTGTGAGTGTGAGAGGTTGAGAGTTCGAATCTCACCTTTGTCACTTTTTGTTTTTTTATTATTTCTACTCTAAATTTTTCTATCTTTCATTAAAAAATAACAAAAATAGTTTTTTTTATTATTATTTAATTATTATTTTCGTATTTTAATTAAATCATTTTTTAAAATATTATTTTTTTCACCTTTTTCTAAATTATTCATAAAAATATCCAAAAAATCATAAAATAAAAAATATTAGAAAAATTTTTGTTCTTTTTATAATATTTTTGATTTTAGGAATCAATAGGATTATTAGTTTTTATTTTAAGTTTATTTTAATTATTTTAAATTATTTAAATTTTATTTTTTCTTAACTAATTATTTAGTTTGGGCTTTAAAATGGGCTTTAGGGACATTATTGACAATTTGGTGTTAACCCTAATTTGTTCCCTATATATACATGTGTTGCCTTGTTGAAAAGGGGGTCAGAAGGTTTTCTTCAGAAAAGAGGAGAGAGAAAGGGAGAAACAAAGGAGATCCCCAGAGAAGAAAGGCGGTCGTTCCCACAACTCGTCAGAAGGATTGGAGCTCTCCAGTGTTCCCTTATTCAAACCTTTTTCACATTTACCGAAGCAAACCTCCGCTTCGTAGGTTAAATTACTAAACCTTTTGCTTTTTCATGTTTATGTGCATATTTTGCCATATTAATGTGTTTAGGTCCGTTAAATTATTAAACCTTTTGCTTTTTCATGTTTATGTGCATATTTTGCCATGTTAATCTCCATTTGTGTTTAGGTCCGTAGATTTTAATATCAAAACCCTTTTTTTATCAAAACCTTTTTTTAAAATCAAAACCCTTTTTTTTATTTATTATTAAAACTTTTTTTTAGTAAGACCTTTTTTAAAAACTGAAAAGCCTTTTTGTTCCCAAGAAAAAAAAACCTTTTTGTTCCCAAAAACCTTTTCCTAAAAAACTGAAAAGCATTTTCCCAGAAAAAACTGAAAAGCCTTTTTTGGATGAAAAGCCTTTTTTGTTCTAAAAAAACTGAAAAGACTTTTCCTCCAAAAAAACTTTTTTTATATTTTAAACTTAATTTTTTTTATAATTTTAACTTAAATATTTTTTATTAAAAAATTAAAACCTTTTTTTTATAATTAAAATATTAAAAAAATTAAAACCTTTTCGTAAGGAACTCCTGACGTTTGATGTTTGTCGTGTCATTTTATGTACCTTTTATTACTTTTCTTTCTTTGGGCATTTCATGTGCATGCTCGAGGTTGAGATGTGCTTGTGGTGGCCACAGCCCCACACTATTTTCCTCCTTCACTTCATTCTAAGTGTCATTACATATTTTCATATTCTTCATGTTTTCAGAAATGTTTCTTTGTTTCTTTATACCCTCTGCCTTTATTACTTTTCTTATTTCTGTACCTTAATTATTCCTCCATATAATGATTTGTCATATTTTCACATTTTTTACAGTTTTATCCTTCCGAAGGATTAGGTCCAGCCTTTTGGCCGCCGAGTCAATAGCCTTACCCCTTTAATGGATCAAACCCTGTTTAGCCTAGGTATCCCGCCGTGGGCAAAATTGCTTTTATCCTAGTGTTAGGCCAAAAGAGTCGCCGTACTCTGTTTTAAGGTTTTCCGCCGTGGAATCCCTAATTTAACCCTATTTTAATTTTAATTAACAATTTATAACATAGAGATCGGAGTTTAAGACTCCATGTAAGCGTGTCCTTAAGATACGTTTATTCCCCATTGAAACCTTGGCCACAGTCAAGACGTTTCTAACCTCCCTTTTGAGGGGAACTACAGTTACTCTGATTCCATTCCCGTAAGGATATGTAGGCACAAGATGCGATGTCTTGCCGAGTAAACTTAGAATTAACCCCTAGGTCTTTTTTAATTTTCAATCCTTTGTATATACCCTAAAGCAAAATAATTAATGAAATAAATAAACAAAAATAAACAAAAGGTTCCCGTAGAGTACTACGGAAGTTTAGGGTGCTAATACCTTCCCTAAATTTAACCAACCCCCGAACCTTAGATCTCTCCCTTTTAGGTTTTTCCTTTCTTTAACCTTTCCTTCGGATAAATCAAAGACCGGTTGTAAATGAATTAAGATTCAAGTTAATCAATAGCTTGACATCCAAATTTCACCGCAACAGAAAATGGCGACTTCACTGGGGAGTCCTAACTATTGAGGGTTATCCCTATTTTGTTTATTTTTCTTTATATATTTGTTTTATTATATTTTTTGCTCACTTGTATGTATATATTGGGGTACCTTATTTGGAGTTACTGTGTTGTGAGATAAGTCCTACACCCGGACTTGAGCGACCTTATGATAGGATGGCTGATATATTCGACGAGGCTTATAGGGAGTGAGTCCCGACTAAGTTAAATCGAGAATCACCTCTCAGTTGAGACACTTTCGAAAATGGTTCGGTTGATCGAGTGTAGTCGTGAAAACTTTTACCGTTATCGATTGGAGTCTGTGATACTGGGAACCGTAGTACCTTTACACCATCTTGGCCTTATCTAGGACGTAGTGCGGGAACTATGTGGGAGTAGTCCTATAATGGTTGCTACGCGATACTACACTCGAACGAGGTTCTCTTGAGAATATTATCGACCCTTGAGTCAGTCGAGAAGTTGATAATATCCAAAAGATGGGCTGATGACTTTGGGCACTTTTTAGAACCCTTGTTCTGCAGGTACAATTAACCTATAGTACACACCACTTTGGGAAGGATAGACCTTGACTCCATTCATTGTTCCTCTAAAATTAGGACCTTTGTTTGCTTATGTGCGTTTGTGCTTTGCATCCATAAAGCATCATATCATTTCTAGTTTCAAGGAATTCAAAAGTCCTTTGCAAATTCAAGAAGTCCTACATTTTAAAGTCTAACAGCTTTTCTCGCTTTCCTAAAAGGGAATGTTTGCAATCGACCGTTGAAATTCTTGAGACCATTGCATGGCATTAGCATCACATTTTTGCATTGCATTTATCCCCCAGTTTCTCCTTCTTGGTCCTATCGTCTTCTAGTGTACCTTTGAGTCATCAAGCTGATTCCTCGACACAGATATCAGACCAGAAACGGAACAGGAGTCGCTTTGATCCTATTCCCATGACTTACACAGAGCTGTATCCTGACTTAGTTCGACAAGGGCTGATCACTACAAAGGCTTTACCACCTCCTCTTAATCCTCCAGTTAGATTTAGGACTGATCTAAAGTGTGCTTTTCATGAGGGTGCCTTAGGCCACGACTTGGAGCATTGTTTTGCATTGAAAGCTAGGGTGCGTGAACTGATTAGAGCCGGAATACTTGATTTTACGGATAGTCGTCCGAGCGTCCAGACAGATCCCTTTCCAACACATCAGAATTGAAGCTTTGTCATTGGGCCTTTTTTTTTTCTCGTTGTTTGCATTTTCCTTATTTTGTTTAAGTTGTTTGCTTTTAATTATGTTTGTACTTTCATTAATGAAATAAGCATTGTGACTTTTGATTCAATTCATTTCCGTCCATTTATTTGCATCTTTATGCTTTATTTTTCAAATGTTTACTTCTTGTCCAAAATTTTGATATGCTAAGATTGGAGGGAGGATGATGAAAACGTTATACCCATAATTGCTGTCAGTATGCTTTCAATTAAACCTTGTTGACGATGTAAGGCATTGTTTCAATTCGCAAACACTGGAGAAATAAGGAAGTTAATCCCTCGTTACCCCCTTCGAGCCTAGAAGTTGGAGTTTCTTTCGTTACAAAAAATCCACAATTTTAACCTTGGGATGGGTAGTTCTCAGTTAACTTGGTTGTGTGTTCATACGATACACCTTTCATTAACAAATTTTCCTTCGCACACGTCAAACAAGTGTCGAAGATGTTTTCTAATCAAAAGGTCGATGATGGTTCACCGTAATCATTAAAATCAAACAGTCACTTTCCTTCACACAAAAAAATAATATAAAAAAATCAAAAGAAGCCCGCTAAGTCAAAACCTATGAAGGAGACTTAGGCAAAACTGGGGCATCCCGCTGACTGTAAACTCTAAAATAAACAGTTCAGGCAAAATTTAGGGATAATACAAAGAGATTTTTAAATCCTTATCTTGAAAATCCTCAATGTCAAAACAATCAAATGTTATAGGGGAGTAGTGGCTGCCTTTTCATAGGTCCCTTTGACTTCTGAATCATCACTGCGACGATCAATGAAATCCCTAACTTATGGGAACCTGAATGCATAGTATGAGTTAACTGAGCATAGGATTGAAGATCATCACGTAGATTGGGTGGGTACAAATAACTTTTGAGCCTTTATCTTTTGTTTCGTAAACCGTGAACCAGGCCACGTTACAACCCTCAAAAGACCTAACTGAAACAGGGTTATTTAGAAAGTATACTACAACAAGGTTGCGTAACCTGACTCCAAAAGATCCTTGCGAATCATTTATTTTGGCAATACACTTTTATTTTAAACTTTGAGTGTCTTGAACCGCCTTGTTCTGACTAACGACTCATGTATTTTCCATCATTCAAAAATAATTTTTCAAAAATCGCATGAAATTTGCATTACCATGTTTGTATGAATATTTTTGTTTGCAAACTGGCTTTCCTCTAAGGAATTTTCAAACAATGAGAAACTTGGTCAAGTGATCTTATCAGGGGCAAGTTCCTTTTACATCCTGTCAAAGAATTAGTTCAAGATTTGTTCAAGGCAATATCTTCTCAGATTTGGTTTATCCAGAGAATTGTTCAAGACTCAGACTGGGGCAAGCCCTCCGAGGATACAGCAAAACAGTCGATTCCACGAATCAGACAGCTGAAGCAACTATCAGTTCATTTGACCTGGGGCAGTTTACTCGCATAATCCCTAAGCAGTTATTCATCATTCCTACAGTGACTATCAACTTGATACAGTTTAACAGAATGACAGTGATCTCCGTGTTGAGGAATCAGTCCTCCAGTTTTGTCATCTCACAGAAAGAGTCGAGTCTTGTCGTCGACGTCTGCATTTGCATTTGATCATATGTCATAGCATAATTCCTATACATGTGCACATCTTGGGTGCTTTATTCCCCATTTACATTTCTATCTTGGGTGCTTTACTCCCCATTTACATTTCTATCTTGGGTGCTTTACTCCCCATTTACATTTCTATCTTGGGTGCTTTACTCCCCATTTACATTTTTATCTTGGGTGCTTTACTCCCCATTTACATTTTTATCTTGGGTGCTTTACTCCCCATTTACATTTTTATCTTGGGTGCTTTACTCCCCATTTACATTTCTATCCTGGGTGCTTTACTCCTCATTTACCTTCTATCCTTGGGTGTTTTATCCCCCATGTACCTTTATCCCGGGTGTTTTATTTCCCGTTTACCAGATATTCCTGGGTTTACCTAACATCATGGTGTTTTACCCCCATTTACTTTTTTTTCTCTCCCTGAGGTCGTGTTTTACTCGCGTCTTACCTTGTGGGCAAAATTTATTTACTTGGCATCATGGGTGTTTTATCCCCATTTGCGTTTTTCTCCTGAGCTCGTGTTTTACCCGCGTCTTACCTTGCGGACAATTTCTAATTTACTTGGCACCTATCAACAATTCTGTGTCGTGTCTACCCGACGTTCTTCCAGATATGACATGTCTTCTTCCCTAGTGCAATTCCTCGATGGGTCGTCCCCTGTGACGTTGTTTCGTCTGTATCCGTGCATTTTTCATTTTCATCATACGCATCATATCAGATTCATATCATATTTAGCATTATAGTTCATTTTGTTTTGTCCATATCATTGCATAGCACTGCGTCTAAAGGCAAAATTTTCGGTTATCTGTATTTAAATCCCTCCACCATGATTTCTCGAGTCTCCGTTGCTCAAATCACCCGGTGAAGTTATTTAAATAGGGGCAACTGTAATACCCCAAATTTTGCCCTAAGATTTGTCGTCGCATTTCATTGCATTTTTATTGCATTTAATCAATTACTAACAAATTTGTGTAGTCGTTTGACTTTTTGCAGGTAAATATCATATGGCATGCATTTTTTTTCTAAAAAGTAAAAATGGTACAATTGGCAAGAGGACATGTGTAAGGAGTTGTGAGTGTGAGAGGTTGAGAGTTTGAATCTCACCTTTGTCACTTTTTGTTTTTTAATTATTTTTACTCTAAATTTTTCTATCTTTCATTAAAAAATAACAAAAATAGTTTTTTATTATTATTTAATTATTATTTTCGTATTTTAATTAAATCATTTTTTAAAATATTATTTTTTTCACCTTTTTCTAAATTATTCATAAAAATATCCAAAAAATCATAAAATAAAAAATATTAGAAAAATTTTTGTTCTTTTTATAATATTTTTGATTTTAGGAATCAATAGGATTATTAGTTTTTATTTTAAGTTTATTTTAATTATTTTAAATTATTTAAATTTTATTTTTTCTTAACTAATTATTTAGTTTGGGCTTTAAAATGGGCTTTAGGGACATTATTGACAATTTGGTGTTAACCCTAATTTGTTCCCTATATATACATGTGTTGCCTTGTTGAAAAGGGGGTCAGAAGGTTTTCTTCAGAAAAGAGGAGAGAGAAAGGGAGAAACAAAGGAGATCCCCAGAGAAGAAAGGCGGTCGTTCCCACAACTCGTCAGAAGGATTGGAGCTCTCCAGTGTTCCCTTATTCAAACTTTTTTCACATTTACCGAAGCAAACCTCCGCTTCGTAGGTTAAATTACTAAACCTTTTGCTTTTTCATGTTTATGTGCATATTTTGCCATGTTAATGTGTTTAGGTCCGTTAAATTATTAAACCTTTTGCTTTTTCATGTTTATGTGCATATTTTGCCATGTTAATCTCCATGTGTGTTTAGGTCCGTAGATTTTAATATCAAAACCCTTTTTTTATCAAAACCTTTTTTTAAAATCAAAACCCTTTTTTTAATTTATTATTAAAACCTTTTTTTTAGTAAGACCTTTTTTAAAAACTGAAAAGCCTTTTTGTTCCCAAGAAAAAAAAAACCTTTTTGTTCCCAAAAACCTTTTCCTAAAAAACTGAAAAGCATTTTCCCAAAAAAAACTGAAAAGCATTTTTTGGATGAAAAGCCTTTTTTGTTCTAAAAAAACTGAAAAGACTTTTCCTCCAAAAAAACTTTTTTTTATACTTTAAACTTAATTTTTTTTATAATTTTAACTTAAATATTTTTTATTAAAAAATTAAAACCTTTTTTTTTTATAATTAAAATATTAAAAAATTAAAACCTTTTCGTAAGGAACTCCTGGCGTTTGATGTTTGTCGTGTCATTTTATGTACCTTTTATTACTTTTCTTTCTTTGGGCATTTCATGTGCATGCTCGAGGTTGAGATGTGCTTGTGGTGGCCACAGCCCCACACTATTTTCCTCCCTCACTTCATTCTAAGTGTCATTACATATTTTCATATTCTTCATGTTTTCAGAAATGTTTCTTTGTTTCTTTATACCCTCTGCCTTTATTACTTTTCTTATTTCTGTACCTTAATTATTCCTCCATATAATGATTTGTCATATTTTCACATTTTTTACAGTTTTATCCTTCCGAAGGATTAGGTCCAGCCTTTTGGCCGCCGAGTCAATAGCCTTACCCCTTTAATGGATCAAACCCTGTTTAGCCTAGGTATCCCGCCGTGGGCAAAATTGCTTTTATCCTAGTGTTAGGCCAAAAGAGTCGCCGTACTCTGTTTTAAGGTTTTCCGCCGTGGAATCCCTAATTTAACCCTATTTTAATTTTAATTAACAATTTATAACATAGAGATCGGAGTTTAAGACTCCATGTAAGCGTGTCCTTAAGATACGTTTATTCCCCATTGAAACCTTGGCCACAGTCAAGACGTTTCTAACCTCCCTTTTGAGGGGAACTACAGTTACTCTGATTCCATTCCCGTAAGGATATGTAGGCACAATATGTGATGTCTTGCCGAGTAAACTTAGAATTAACCCCTAGGTCTTTTTTAATTTTCAATCCTTTGTATATACCCTAAAGCAAAATAATTAATGAAATAAATAAACAAAAATAAACAAAAGGTTCCCGTAGAGTACTACGGAAGTTTAGGGTGCTAATACCTTCCCTAAATTTAACCAACCCCCGAACCTTAGATCTCTCCCTTTTAGGTTTTTCCTTTCTTTAACCTTTCCTTCGGATAAATCAAAGACCGGTTGTAAATGAATTAAGATTCAAGTTAATCAATAGCTTGACATCCAAATTTCACCGCAACACAGTAAAACAGTCATTTTCACGAATCAGACAAGTTGAAGCAATTATCAGTTCATCTATAACAGACGGTTTAATCTGGGGCAGTTTACTTGAAGAATCCCCAGACATCTACCCTTCCTTCCTACAAGGACCATCAATTTGATACAGTTTAGAAATGTGGCGAAGATGTGCCCAGCAGTGGCATCTTTAGTCCCCGAGCAGAATAACAGTGATCTCTGTATTGAGGAATCAGTTTTCCAGTCTTGTCATCTCACTAGAAGAGTCGAGCTTTGTCGTCGGCATCTGCATTTACATTTGATCATATCTCATAGCATAATTCATATACATATTCATATCATGAGTATTTCATCCTCATTTGCATTTCTCCCGAGGTCGTATTTTATCCATGTCCTACCTTGTGGTCAAAGTCCAACTTACTTGGCACTTACCAACTAGATTTTGTGTCGTGTCTATCTGATGTTCTTTTAGATATGAAGTTTTTCTTATCCGATGGTTTTCTGGATATGCCTGTTCCTTTTACGTCCAATACTCTTCTCATATATTATGTTTATACCTTTCACTCAAAGCCATTATTGGATGTCTGGTATCCTTTTATCCAATGTCATTCTCGGATGTCACCCTCATATTTGTTTCTCTTTCTGACGGTTTTCCAGATCGAGTCTTTTTATCTGATGGTTTTCCAGATATTACCTTTGATTCCGATGGTTTTCCAGAATCTATCCTATGGTTTTCCAGATTTGTTTCTCTTTTTGACGGTTTTCCAGATCGATTCTTTTATCTGATGGTTTTCCAGATATTACCTTTGATTCTGATGGTTTTCCAAAATCTATCCGATGGTTTTCCGAATTTGTTTCTCTTTCTGACGATTTTCCAGAGCGAGTCTTTTATTTGATGGTTTTCCAGATATTACCTTTGATTCTGATGGTTTTCCAAAATCTTTCCGATTGGTTTTCCGGATTTGTTTCTCTTTCTGAGGGTTTTCTAGATCGAGTCTTTTATCTGATGGTTTTCTAGATATTACCTTTGATTCTGTTGGTTTTCCAGAATCTATCTGATGGTTATCCGGATTTGTTTCTCTTTCTGACGGTTTTCCAGATTGAGTTTGGTTCTGATGTTCTTCCGGAACTCCTTTGTCGTTCATTCGATGTTCTTCCGAATGTCCCTGAAATTTGTTCTTTGTCCTAGAGTTTATTCGACGTTTTTCTGAGTATCTCTGGTATGTTTCAGAGTTCATTTGATGTTCTTCCGAATGTCCCTGAAATTTTTTCTTTGTCCCAGAGTTTATTCGACGGTTTTCCGAGTATCTCTGGTGTGTTTCAGAGTTCATTCAATATCCTTCCGAATGTCCCTGAAATTTGTTCTTTGTCCCCGAGTTTATTCGATGTTTTTCTGAGTATCTCTGGTGTGTTTCAGAGTTCATTCGATGTTCTTCCAGATGTTTCTGATGTTTGTTTCTCCTTGTGTATTTTCCGAAGATTCCTGAAGATCCCGCTCGATTTCTTCGTTTAAAGGAATTTCCCGAAAATTCCAGCACTTGTCATTTACTTGAGTCCACCGCCGAGTGGATCCTGCGTTACCTTTTCATCCTAGAGTGTCAACTGGTCATGCCTAAACCTGTTGAGCAGCTACTCTTGGATATGTCTCCAGTGAAGGTCGTCTCGTCGGTGCCATCTCCTTTTAGGATCTCTTCTTGCTTTCTTTCTAAAGTGACAACTGGTCATGCTAGAACTTGTTGGTCTACCACTTTAGATTTTCCCGGTTTCGTGTCGCTCCTCAGTGCATCGTTTCCCTAGTGTGTGTTTTGCTCGTTGCGTCTGTCCCCTGTGTCTTCGTGTCGTCTGTATCCTTTCATTTATCATTTCCATCATATGCATCATTTTTAGATTCATAGCATCGTCAACATTGTCGTTTTTTCCATAGCATTGCATATTACTGCATCTAAGGGCAACATTTTAGGTTATCTGTATTTAAATCCCTTTCACCATGATTTCTCGAGCCTTCGTCGCTCAAAATCATCCTGTGAAGTCATTTAAATAGGGGCAACTGTCATACCCCAAATTTTACCCTTAGATTTAGTGGTCATTTACATTTCATTTAGTTCATTCTTTTGTCTTAGTTAACCTTCTAACCAGTTTGTCTGCTTTGTTTTGTGAATTCAAGTTTGCTGCAGAAGATTCAAGGCCTTATGTGTGTTTTAGTCTCTGCAAGATGTATTGAAATGAAGAATAGACATACCCCTATGATTATGATCCTTAGTCAAGGCAAGGCTAACGTCCTCCAAGATTTATCAGAAGTTTTCCCCCAATAAGAACCAGAGTCTCCTATCCATTGAATTTCAAAGATATTTGGTTTGAGAACTAGTGGGAATTATATGCTTAATGTGAATCTCTAAAAGATTTTTTTTAGAGTGTGAATTGAAACGTTGAATATGGACAGATTCGAGTTTAGACAAGTAAACTTCAAATTGAGATTCAAGCTCGTCATAAAAATCCAAGATGTGAAAGACATACAAGTTCATTTTAATATTCAAATTCAAATTCATCATTCAAGTGCAAAGTACAAGCGCATCATAAAGGTTCAAAATCCTAGTTATACTCAAAATTACTAGAAGAAGAGTACATTTGAATTAATTTAAGAAGGGATTTATGCCATTATGCTCACACGAAGTTCTCCGCTTTAATTCTAAGTTCCATATCCAGATGTGGTTCACAAGAAGAATCATTATTCCAATTCAAAATTCCTCAATATGGAGGGTCAATTCACCATCACATTAAAAAAGGCCCAAGTTTGTTCAAACTTCGAGGTTGGAAACTTAGAAGTATGCATATTAAAGAAAACTTAGCCATTCAAACTACAAGGTTGCTACCATATTCAAGGGCTCAATAACATTGCAAAACAACAAGCCCAAATTCCGTTTTTGAAAGTCCAACCAAGTCTCCATTATCAATTCATTATGCATTTATGTTTGAACCAATTCTGAAGAGAAATGATTAGTATAACAGAATTTACATCAAAGAACTTGACTTAATACATGGTGATCCTTCTTTGGGGTTACAATATTAATATCACAAAATGTTTCATTGAATAACGCCCTGTGAATACAAAAACATGAATACAAAAGGCATCATGTTAATAGCCAATGTTACAAATTCAAAGAAGTTGTACATATGTGCAAACCTCAAGATGCCCTTTTCATTAGTTTAATTTCTCTGTACAATTCAACCTTGAAGCCAAAGTGGCATTACATTATTAAATTACAAAGTCCAATGTCACCAACTTGTTTCAAGAATAACAACTGCTACTAGATTCTAGCTATAATCACAAAGAGCAGAGCACTATTCTTAGGACAATACAAGTTAATGTTGAAGAAACGATTGATTCCTGACGGCAAGTCGTTGAACAACCGAACTCATAGACAAGACATTTCATTGGCAAGTGCTACACATTCATTTATTTGAACTCAAAGGACTTTATTTCAGCATTAAACCATCTTCCGGCTCAGGTTGATCGAGTCCAAGTTTTCATGCTCACAGGCGATACTTCTCTGCCCTCCTCAAGGTAATTTCTTGCAGCTGACAGAAACGTGAACCGGTCGTCGTAAGCATGTCTTTTATCCAAGCAAGGCCAAAATTCATTGTTGAAAGGATAAAGTGAACAACATTACGAGATGCAACATCTTTTTTAGAAAAGTAAATGGTGGAGTTACCAAAGCCTTTTATTTTTGAAGTGATTGAACTGCGACGAAATTATAACTGAACCTCATTGAAGTTTCAAATCCAAAATCAGAGGCTGACATTCAGGAAAGGTTTGCAAACCACTCGATCTAATGTTAACATCAAGAAAACAACAAGCATCGAACCATCATCAATAAGGCTGATCCCATGTCGTTGTAATCCAATCGAGATGAAGTGTTCTTCCTGACGTCCGTGAAGGCACCTGCAAATTGCCGGTTATTCAGTAGTCTAGAAATTATTGATTGCTAAAGCATAATCACACCAAAACCATGTAAATAAGAGCATTTTACTCACGCAATGTTGATGATACGTGCTAGATTTGAAGGTCGTCTTCACAACGACATAGTAGCCCTTAATACCCATCATTTTCGTTCCTGTTAACAAAAGCATGAAAGAACAAATTCAAATTCATTTACAGATTTTAATCACAACAAATCCATCTATTTCATTCCAAGATTGCATCTTAGTAAGGGATACCGACACTCCTCCGCCGACAAAGTCGTTTAAGATCTGTTGTATCTTTTGGAACATGCTATATGTACCCCAAAACATCAGATCATCACCTGCAGTTTTAGACACAACAGTATTTTTAAAGATAGCAGATTAAATTAATGATGAGCAGGCTTTGATCAAGATAGCACAGACATAACCATTGTTATTACACTTTTCAAAACATGCCTCAAACAAAATTATTTCTTTCCAAAACAGTTACCGACATCAGTAAAGATAAAGTGTCAAACACAAATATCATCATCATTATACCATCACCATTTTAGTAACATGATCAGACAGAATTCCCTCAATTTCCAAAAGAACATAATTGATATTTAATGAGTTTGAAGGAGAATAAAACAAGAGGTTCCTGTAGAGTACTACAAAAGTTTAGGATGCTAATAGCTTCCCTAAGTTTAACCAACCCCCGAACCTTAGATCTCTCCCCGCATCGTGTTTACGATGCAAAATAGGTTTTCCCCTTTCTTTAACCTTTCCTTCGTATAAATCAAAGACCGGTTGTAAATGAATTAAGATTCAAGTTAATCAATAGCTTGACATCTAAATTTCACCGCAACACCATTGTTTACAGACCTTTGACTTATATTTGATTTATTAGGAAATGTACGCCCTTTGAGGTGATTTTTATTGAGTTTAATATTTTAATCTAATAAATGTGAATATTTTTCCTTTTATTTTGTGGGGTAGAAAAGGGTGTTAAATTAGTAGTATCAGAGCAGGTCGGTCTGTTCGGCCAAGTTTTTATGTTGTTAGTCCCTGTCAGTCAATAGTGTGAGAATACTATTGGATGAGTTGTTTTCTTCTAACCCTGTTGGTGGTTGCAGATGGCTGGAAGAAATGATCGTGCTATTGCTGATGTGCTGGAATCACTTGCCCAAGTGATGGCCCAGAATGGTGGACCTCTAGATGAGTTTCGTGCTTTGGGAAAGTTCCAGAGGAACAATCTGCAGACTTTTATGGGCACTCATGATCCTGATGGTGTGCAGAAGTGGCTGAAAGTGATTGAGAAGATTTTCCAAGTTATGGCGTGCACCGATGCTCAACAGATGTAGTTTGGTACGCATATGCTAGTAGAGGAAGCTGAGGATTGGTGGGATAACACTCGTCAGAGATTGGGAGGTGCTGGCATTGCAATAACTTGGGCTGTGTTTAAGGAAGAATTTTTGAGGAAGTATTTTCCTCAAGATGTTCGGGGCAGGAAAGAGGTGGAATTCCTTGAGCTGAAACAAGGGAATATGAATGTGGCTGAATATGCAGCAAAATTTGAGTCTTTAGTAAAGTTTTGTCCGCATTACAATCGTGCTGATGCAGAGATGTCAAAGTGTCTCAAGTTTGAGAATGGATTGAGACCACAAATTAAGCAAGGAATTGGGTACCAGCAGATTCGCCGGTTTCCGGAACTGGTGGACAAGAGAAGAATTTATGATGAGGATAGACAACCTCGATCTACTCACTACAAGAAGCTGAGTGAGAAGAAAGAGAAAGGTTAGTATAGAGGAAAATCGTATGTGACTTCTGGTGATAAAGGGAAGCAGAAAGCTTCAGATGGGAAAAAGTCAAGTGGGGGAGCAGCTACTGCTCCAGGAAAGTGTTATAAGTCTGGCGAGCAAGGTCACCGTGCTTAGGTTTGTAGGGTGCTGAGATGTCATCGTTGCGGCAAGAGAGGTCATAGAGCTATTGACTATAAAGACGAAGCTCCTTCTGCTTCAATTGTGGAGAGAAGGGTCATATCAGTACCCAGTGCCAGCAGCCAAAGAAGACTGCTACTACTGCTCAGACAAATGGCAGAGTGTTTGCTTTGAGCAGTGCAGAAGAATCCAAGACAGATAACTTGATCAGAGGTACTTGCTTTGTTAATGATGTTGAATTGATTTCTATGATTGATACTGGTGCTAATCATTTTTTTATTTCGCTTGAATGTGCTAAGAGGTTGAATTTGAATATCTTCTATGATTAGGAGTATGGTTATCGATACCCCAGCTAATGGTTCTGTGACTACTGCATTAGTCTGTTTGAGCTACCCTTTGACCATTTATGATAAGAATTTTGTGATGGACTTGGTCTGTCTACCTTTGCATCACATCAATATTATTCTCGGAATAAACTGGTTGGAGTACAACTATGTTCATATTGATTGCTACAACAAGAATGTGAGGTTCCCAGAGTTTGGTGATGGTGGAGAGTTGATGTATGTATCTGCCAAGCAAGTAAAAGAACTCTTAAAAGATGAGGCTTAGATGTTTGCATTGTTTGCATCACTTCAAGTCGATTATGAAGCAATGAGCATGGAACTACCAGTTGTTCGGGAATTTCCAGAAGTGTTTCCAGACGACGTGAGTGACTTACCTCCTGAGCGCGAGGTGGAGTTTACTGTTAATGTGATATTAGGCACTAGTCATGTGTCGATGGCTCCTTATCGGATGTCTGCTTCTGAGTTAGGGGAATTGAAGAAACAGTTGGAAGAGATGCTTGAGAAGAAGTTTATTCGACTGAGTGTTTCTCCATGGGGTGCTCCTGTGCTGTTGGTGGAGAAGAAAGATGGTAGCATGAGATTGTGTATGGATTATCGGCAATTGAATAAAGTAACAATCAAGAATAAGTATCCACTTCCGAGGATTGATGATTTGATGGATCAATTGGTGGATGCTTGTGTGTTAAGAAAGATTGATTTGAGGTCTGGTTATCATCAGATTCGCGTTAAGCCTGATGATATTCCGAAGACAGCTTTCAGAATGAGGTATGGACACTATGAATATACTGTTATGCCGTTTGGTGTATCTAATGCACCTGGTGTATTCATGGAGTATATGAATAGGATTTTTCATCCTTATTTGGATCAGTTTGTGGTAGTGTTCATTGACGATATCTTGATATATTCTAAATCCGAGGAAGAGCATGCACAACATCTAAGAGTGGTATTACAGGTTTTGAGTGACAAGAAACTTTACGCCAAGTTGTCCAAGTGTGAGTTTTGGTTGAAGGAAGTGAGTTTCCTTGGCCATGTGATTTCTAATGGATGAATTGCTGTTGATCCATCGAAAGTTGATGTTGTATTATAGTGGGAGACTCCAAAGTCTGCTACTGAGATTCGAAGTTTCCTTGGATTGGCTGGTAATTATCGTAGGTTTATAGAAGGCTTTTCAAAGTTGGAACTTCCATTGACTCAGTTGACTCGATAGGGTCAAGCTTATGTGTGGGATGTTGCTTGTGAGAGAAGTTTTGTAGAACTCAAGAAGAAGTTGACGACTGCTTCAGTGTTGATTTTGCCAAATCCGAGTGAGTCTTTTGTAGTGTATTATAATGCATCGAAGATGGGTCTTGGAGGCGTACTGATGTGGAACGGTCAGGTCGTTGCTTATGCTTCTAGACAACTGAAGGTTCATGAGAGAAATTATCCTACGCATGACTTAGAGTTGGCCGCTGTGGTGTTTGTGTTGAAAGTTTGGAGACATTATCTTTTTAGGTCTAGGTTCGAAGTGTCCAGTGATCACAAGAGCCTGAAGTATTTGTTTGATTAGAAAGAGTTGAACATGAGGCAGAGAAGATGGCTTGAACTTCTGAAGGATTATGATTTTGAATTGAGTTATCATCCTGGTAAGGCTAATGATGTGGCTGATGCATTAAGTAGTAAGTCCTTACATATGTCGATGCTTATGGTTCGAGAGTTAGGACTGATTGAGCAATTCAGAGATATGAGTTTGGTTCGTGAAGATACTCCTAAAAATGTGAATTTGGGTATGCTAAAGTTGAATAGTGGTATTCTCCAACAAATCAGAGAAGGTCAAAATTCTGATTTGAAACTGGTGGATCGTTTCACGTTAATCAATCAAGGTAACGGGGGTGATTTTCGGATTGATGAGAATAGTGTGATGAGGTTCAGAGATAAAGTGTGTGTTACTGATATGCTAGAAATCAAGAAGAGAATTCTTGAGGAAGGTTACAGAAGCGGGCTAAGTATTCATCCTGGTGCCACAAAGATGTATCAATATTTGAAGAAGTTCTTTTTGTGGCCAGGTATGAAGAAGGGAATTGCAGAGTTTGTGTATGCTTGTTTGACTTGTCAGAAGTCAAAGATTGAACATCAGAGACCACCAAGTCTAATGCAACAGTTGGAAAATTTTCGGGTTCTTTGGTATTCAACCGTCTTTTACCTTGATTGTTTGAAATTCGTTCGCTTTTCATCCATTCAGGTCCAAGTCGTTTGAATAAGGGCAGTTGTTGCACTCCAAAATTTCCCCAACCTTTTTCTTTGGCTGGCTTTTGTTTCTTTGCATTGTTCTAGCATTTGCATTGCATATCATTGTTCATTTAGCAGGGGATCAAGAGGTTGTGCATAGCAAGAGGAGGTTACTCAGAGTGTTGAGCCTAAGAAAGGGGTGTTACTCAAGCATGGATGGTCATCAGGTCATCTAGAAGTGGTCAATGTTCTTTGAAAGGATTGATGGATGTATATGGGTCAGCTCCTAACTTGGAGGCCAGTTGAAGATCATCAGAAGATTGTGAATTCATAATTATGGATATGGGATGTTGAGAGAGCTCATTGAGTGCTTTGAGAGCCATGTTGGAGCTTATTCAAGTTGTTGTGTGATGTGGAAGAAGCCACAGTCAAGGTGTGGCATCTAGGGTTTTTATCTGGTTAATCCTTAGTCAATTGTGAAATCAAAGGAGATTAAGACTCAATTCCAAGTCTCTATGGTCATGGTATGTTGTTTTGAGATGTTTAATATATCATTTCAAGATCAATTCATCAAGAATCAAGAGTGTGAGAAGTTGCTAAATTAGGGTTCTCAGTGTAAAATCCCTTGTTTAGTCCCTAACTTCAAGACCACCTTTCTCAAGATAGAAGTATCATCTCATCTTGACCCCAACATGAAACTTGTAGAGCATGTTCTTAGCTTTCTTTTTGAGTAATAGAAGTCATTCATCTGATTTCTAGAACTCAAGTTATGATGCTGACAAGTTACAGGTCCTCAGATGAATGTGATTTTGCTCAACAAAAGTCAACCAACTTCCAAGACATTTTTGACCTAGAAGGATGTTTCTCCTCAACTTTTGATGAACATTAAATTTGTTCCTAATGGTCTTAGCTTTCCAAAGAGTACTAGAAGTCTTTCATCTAATTTGTAGAACTCAAGTTATGAGCTTGGCAAGGCAAGGGTATTTTGGGAAAGTGAGATTATAGGTCATAAAATTATAGGTCCATTTCACCAACTTGCACACTTCAAATGGAGATCTTTCCAACATCAAACTTGCTCCAAATAGAGCCATTTGCATTACCAAACCATCTCTTGTCATGGTTGAAGCTTGGATTGAAAAATTCCTAAAGTGATTTTCATGGAAAAGGCCTTAAAAAGGGAAAATCAAATTAAATTCATTTGAGATCATTTTGTACCAAGTTTATGCATTTTTTGAGTGCAAATCATATTCTAAACACAATGCCAATCTTGGATTTGCAATTTGAGCTCATCTTGATGGTCATTTCCATGTTTGCTTCACCATGAAGTAACAAACGTAAATTCAACCATAAGATCAAAGTAAGGATCAATTCTTGGCCATGTGATCAATTCAGCCCATGTGCAAGTGACTGGAAACAAGTTTGAGGCTTGTACAGCTGAGTATACACGATTTTGGCAAGCTTAAAATGAAGGAAAAATTGAAATTCAATTGGACCAAAGGCAGCTGTAATTGGGCCTTATTTCCATAAAAAAATACAACATATAAAGCTTCAGGATGATTTTCAGACCTAGAGGAGGCGTTTTGGTGAAGAAATCAGCAAGAACACATTGAGAAAAAGCAAGGCAAAAGTAAAATTCGAATTCTGAGATTCACATCATCTCAAGCCAAATTAAGTAAATCAGAAGCTTCCTTGGAGTTCCTGGAGTGATTCTGGATAATTTTCTTCAAGCTTCAACACCATTTCAAGGCCCAGTGGAGGATCTCCACTAGGTAAACTCCAAATCAACTTTTCTCTTAATTCATGATGAGATTGTCTGCCATTTTTGCATCATGGTGATCCTTGAACTATGTAGATCATTTTTGGTTCATGCTTGTTGTTGTTCGTGACATTTTATGATTTGAGCTCTAAACTTGTTGTGTTCGATCTGGCTTATTCTTGGACTGAAATTGAAAATGAACCATGGATTATTGATGTATATAGCACGAGGATTCGATTGGTATGTTTAATTGCAAGTTTCATGAAAAAATTTCTGATCACCACTGTTCATAGTGGCCGGAGAAGATGACCGGAGATCTCTCCGGCCACCGCCTGCATTTTCCCTCTGTTTCCTCTTTTAAGCGATGAAGATGATTACGTGTTGGTTTTTGAGCTCTTGGATCTGCTTACTTTTTATTTCAATGCACGAGATTAAGACCCACCGTGTGTATTGTTTAACCTCGCCTCACCTGATCCATAATGAAACGCTGCGTTTCATTTAAGTTACAGCCTAAACCACGTGTTTGCTTATACGCCACTTGATGTGCATACTGGTTTGATCTAATGGCTATCGTTGTGGACCACCATACGCTTGTGTTGACTGCACCATACCCCAGCCAATCTGACCTTCAACGCCCTTTGGACCTGGGCTTGTCACTTGCTGCTTGCACCTCCATTTGAGCCCAGTTTGTTTTTTGAACTGAATTTACTTGCTTTCTGCACCGTGTCTTTATTTAATTTAGTTTTATTTTCCTTTTTTATTTTTATTTTGTGCTGTTTAGATTTAATTCATTCTAAAATACTTCCAATGGCTTAAAAATTCCACAAAAATATATTTTAGGAACTTTGAAGTTTCCTCTGATTTTAGAAAATTTTATTTTATTTTTTTGGTTTATTTTTCAATTAAAAATGGAATTAAATATTGGAAGTGTTTTATTTGGATTCAATCTTGACATGTCTTGTTCTTGATTTTGTTTCTCTCATTTCTTTTTGATCCAATGACTAAAATTAAATCCTCATATCCCTGATGATTTGATTAAATTTTGAGGACCATTTTGCCTTTGGTTGGTTGACTTTAGGGTTGACTTTGGTGGCTTTTCTTTTGACCATCGATTCTCCCATGTCAAAGTGGTACATCTTGAATATTATTTTCTTTTGATGGTGCTTTGAGGGGATATTTTCTTTGATCTTTTAGCCTCTGTTTGCCAACATATTTATGAGTCTCTTGCATTTTATTTGATCATTTTTTAGCCTTTTTCCTAATTTTGAGATGACTTGCAAGTCAAGTCATTTCCTAGGGTGGCTCATACAAGTGTATGACCTAGTTTGAGTTGGAAATGACCTTTGTGGATCCAATAAGCTCTCAACTCCTTTTGTTTCATATACTAGACATGTTGAGCTTGCTGTATGTTCATTTTTAGGTCAAAATCATGTTCATTGCTTGTTGGTTTGTGCATTCCTTTTGTTACTTCCATTTAGGGTTTCCATGTGACATGTTTGCATTGTTTGTGTGATATCTCCTTTTATGTGATTCCTTTTTGTGCATTTCTTCTCCTTCCTTCTTCTTTGAATTTCTCATATGCATGCTTGGTTGAGATGAGCTTGTGGAGGCTATTGTCCCACACTATTTTCCTCCCACTTTCATTCTATGTGTGCATCTTATATTTGCATTTTCATTTGCATGATATTTCTTCTTCTTCTTTGGTTCTTCTTTGCCATGTTCCCCATAAGTTCTCTAACCTCTTGAGGTTATGATAGACATTAGGTGTCTAACCATGCATGATAACATTATGTAGTTTCCCTTTTGAATCTCAATCTTAGGATCACCATTGCATGACAACTTTAGGTTTGTGTTAGTCCCCCTTTAGTTCGTCCCTTCTCTTCTCATCTTCATACAATCTTAACACACTTAATAAAGATAACGGATGTTGTGACATGAGCCTTATACTTGGGAAATGGTGATTGAGGGGCCACCTCTCAATTGCCTAGAGTGTTTAGTATACGTCCTTAGAACGATATGCGACGCATTTGATCCTAGGTTTTAGAGTTTAGTACAACATACATTATAAACACTCAAATTCAAAACACTTCTTCTCTAAAAATACAAAAACACTTCAAACCTTTTTCATCCTTCAGGATCTTAATCGGGAAAATCTTTTCAGATAAAAAGAGTGTCGTTAACCCTTAGTTCTACCGCAAATGGTAACGCCTAAGTCTCCAATGGTCGAGCTGCATACACCAACTGCTAGAACTACTTGTTAACCCTACTCGGGCCTAAAAAACTTTTGAACCAGCATGTGGTCCTTTTAGCCCGAACTACATTAGCTCTAATCTTTCATACTAGATGAAAGTACGTAGGCACGAGACGCGACGTCTTAGCGAGCAACCTTCCCCCTTTCGCCCGTAATTAGTCGAACTACGTTGACTCTGACTTTCCCATTGCACGAGGGAGTACGTAGACACAGAGCGGCGATGCTCTGCCGAGTCACTTCTCTTTTATTTTTCTCTTGTCCCTTGGCCTTTAGCTAGATAGATTGATCACCTTTTTAGATAGACAACAATGCGTGGATCCTGTCGAGTACGACGGACGTGATGGATGCTAATACCTTCCCCTTGCGTAACCGACTCCCGAATCCAGACATGGTTGCGATGACCTTGTCTTTCCCTTTTTCGTTAGGTTTTTCCGATCGTTTCTTTTCCCTCTCTTTAGGATAAATAACAAAAGGTGGCGACTCTTCTGTCTTCCGCCGGGTGTTTTTTTGCAGTTGCGACAGTGTGCATCATGCATTCATGTGCATCCGGACTTCGGTTCAGGACCTTGAATTCTTTGGCTTCAGTCCCATTGTGCGGATGAGAGGTATTTTGATATGCTTTGGTTCTCGATTAGAATCAATCCTATTGATGGGGATCTATGGAGGGTTGATGTCCCAGTGTCCATCGAGCTGTGATGATGGTACCACATACATGAGTCTTGTTTCATTGCATTTATGAGATGATCTTGAGTAATTTATGATGTTATGGCCTTTGATGTCCATTGATGAATATGATGATGTTGAATATGAAAATGACGCCATTTTATATATTGATTTCCTACATTGATTATTATGAATCATTTTACTCAACTTGCCTGTTTGAATGTTGCCTCCACGTGGGTAACGTGTAGATGACCAGGTTTAGTCGTGGATGCCGTCGAGGATTTTTTTGGAGTTTTGAGTTGTTGGCCACTTTGGTTAACGTAGAGGGTCTTGCTCTGATAGTGTAACATCGGGTTGGGGTCTTTGAGTTAAACCATGATTTATTTGATTTGGTTATTTTGATTATGTTCTCGTATAAGGAAAACTTTGGATTATGCCTTTTGAGTTTCGCTGCAATTTTTGATATCTTTTGGGAAAACCCGTTGTTTACGGAGCTTTGACTTATATTTGATTTATTGGGAAATGTACGCCCTTTGAGGTGATTTTTATTGAGTTTAATATTTTACTTTGATAATGTGAATATTTTGCCTTTTATTTTGTGGGGTAGAAAAGGGTGTTACAGCCCAACCTCCCGGGTTTGAATTCCATGAGTATCATGATCATGTCTACAAGTTAAAACGAGCTTTGTACGAACTCAAACAAGCCCCTAGGGCTTGGTATGACCATCTTAGAAAATTTCTTCTTGATCAAGGGTACTCAAGAGGAAAGGTTGACACAACTCTCTTCATTAAATGTTAATGAAAAGACTTAATCTTGGTACAAATATATGTTGATGATATCATTTTTAGATCAACTAACATGAATATGGTCAAGGAGTTTTCTAGATTAATGCAGGGAGAGTTCAAGATGAGCATCATGGGGGAGCTCAACTATTTCCTCGGATTGCAAATCGAACAACTCAAAGAGGGTACTTTTGTGAGCCAGACAAAATATTGCCTTGAGCTTCTCAAACGTTTTAACATGGCTAACTCCAAGGCGATTGACACTCTGATGCCTACATGTGCAAATCTCAACCGAGACGAAAATAGTAAGGATGTGGAGGTGAAAAAGTATAGAGGTATGATTGGCTCTCTCCTCTATCTTACTGCATCTCGACCCGACATAATGTTTAGTGTTTGCATGTGCACGAGGTACCAATCATGTCCCAAGGAATTTTACCTGAAAGTCGTAAAGCGCATACTTAGATACCTCTCTGGTACTCCAAAGTATGGGCTTTGGTATTCCAAGGGTAATGATTGCTCCTTGGTTGGCTTTTTTGATTCCGACTTTGCTGGTTGCATATCGGATAGGAAAATCACAAGCGGCACATGTCATCTGTTTTCAAATTCTTTGGTGAGTTGGCATAGCAAAAAGCAAGTTTTCGTTGCTTTATCAACAGCCAAAGCGGAATACGCTGCGGCCGGTAGTTGTTGCGCTCAAGTCTTATGGCTTAAGCAACAATTGCTCGACTTTAATCTAAAACTTGAACATGTTCCGATCTTTTTTGATAACACTAGTGCCATTAACCTAACCAAGAACCCCGTATTACATTCACGCACCAAGCATATCAAAATACACCATCATTTCCTTAGGGATCATGTGGAGAAGGGTGATGTGGTATTTGAGCACGTTGATACTAAGAATCAACTTGCGGATATCTTTATAAAATCACTCGCTATAGAGCCTTTCTTTCACATCCGTAGGAAACTCGGTGTTCTCGACATCTCAGATCGTGTTTAGAAGGTCATTATCACATACTTTATATATATATATATATATATATATATATATATATATATATATATATATATATATATATATATATATATATATATATATATATATATATATATATATATATATATATATATATATATATATATATATATATATATATATATATATATATATATCTGTGTGTGTGTGTATGTGTGTGCTTTGTTCATATCTTTATCTAAAAAGTGAAGAAGTATATAGTCATATGTGAGGGCATCTGTTATCAATTGCAGTTGAGGTACTATCTTTCCTTATTAGCAAACTCTTGTATTCATTTCGTTTGTGTAAATTGATGTATCAAGCTAGGTGTTGTTGTTGATGTTTATTTCAAAATTAAGCATGTTTCATCCTTTTGAATGTTTGAAAATTGAGTATGATGTCTACTTATGTCTTTTGGATTTCTACTTATCCGTTTATATGCCTTCATTGACTTCATTATATGTGGATGTTTGTTGATGACTATCCTGTTGCAAATTTGTTGAATTTGCTTATGTCTTTATAATATGCATTACATTGACATCTATCTTCTTTCTTTTTGATGTTGTAAAAAGGGGAGAAGAATATCAAGCAGAAACAAATCGCTTTTATAAGACTAATCAAACGTGCAGATCGCGTCTAGATAAATGCATGGAGTAAGGGGGAGGATAATACAATGCATTGTACTCAACCAAGTTTCTATTGTTTTGCCATCATCAAAAAGGGGGAGTATGTGAGGGCAAAGTTCCTCATACTTAGTTATACTTATTTTAATGATGTTAAAATATACATAGTTAGAAAAATGTACTTTGGAAGGTATCATCAAGTCGCATATGCATACTTTATCTCTCTTGCGTCAAACATTGGCCAAAACATGTCTAGGTACATATAGAAAAAGCACCATGTGTGTTCCATATAAGTTTGATCATGTAGGTCAAGTTAGAGATACATTAGGATCTCTTAAAAGTAGCTAAATATATGAAAAACTGTATTTTTGCAAATTCTGAGTCTTTGAGTCGACTCATGGCTTGCTTAGGTCAACTCATACAGAAGTCACTTTTCATGTGTTGCTCTCAAGAGAGCTCGCATCGACCCTCCAGCCAACTCATACTGTGTGCATTTGATTGTTTAAATTGAGGTCCTTTGTGTCAACGCATGGATCTGTTTCGATCAATGAAATGTGTTGTTTTCTGTATAATCCTAAAATTGGGAGAGCTCAGGTCGACCCTCCCCTTGTTGTAGATCGACAGCTCGCGTGTTTTTCACAGAATTTCTATTATGTGTAACATTCAAAGTGTCTGTTATGTTGGTTAATTGATTTCAACCTTGCATATATATTGAGTTAATTCATTATACACAATAACAAGAAAAGTGAAAATATACACTGATTTGGTTCTTATCATCTTCATCCTCTTTCTTGCATTTTCTCAACAACTACACATAATCATTTTTGTTGTGTATTCTACATCATCGAGGTGATAAGGTCCAAACTTAGAATTGGCGTATCGGGTTTGGATTGAGAAATCAGTGGGTTTTTCTTGAATAAAACCTTTAGGGTTTTGTCCTCCAAGAATCTTGGATATTGGGGGTTTTGCACAAATCGTTCCTTCACAGATTCAGCCGAGCGAAGGTAATTGAAGAACGAGAGATTCTGTTAGTTAGTAGCGTTAACCGGAGGATTGTGGTAGGAAGGTTTGGGTTCGAATCATTGGTGTTTGAAATCAGCCGGACATGATTTGAAGACTAGAGAGTTGTTCAAAGGTGGTGCCGTAATCGGAGGTTTACTCATCACGTTTAAAGGACTTGATTCATCTTGAATCAAGGGAAGAGAAGGCATAGGCTCTGCATCAACAATTGGGTTTGATTGTTTGAATTCTACTGCTTCTCTTGTAAAAACAATTTGCAACACGTTATATATACAGGTCTCAATTCTATTTTTAGAATTGATGGCAGACGTACTCCAAACGAGGACGAATGGGAAACTGCCTCAACAAATTAGTGTTCTCTCTTTTTACTATTTTCATTGCTGAATTTTGAGTTTGTGTGCAAACATATTAGTTGATTAAAATTCTGGTGTGTGTTAGTGCTGAAACATTTTTAGAAACCTCATTGTAATTGAAGAACATAACATCTCATTCACCTATTGAAATTTACTTGAGGTGCTTCGCACACCAAGTGTTCGACTAATTGCGTGAACTCAAACACTTGTGTTGTTTTTTAATTGGTTTATATTTCACACACATTGGAAACTGTCCAACTTTAAGTGAACATCTGGTTGATGTGTGTTCAAATTATTGATTCTAAATCTCGTCTTTATCGGTATTCCATATAGGTTTTGCGGATATCCGATCTTTTCGGTAAAGGTTCATTTAGACGAATATAGTTTCTCGGCCGCTTCAGCTTAAAACCTTTTAAAAATCAAATATTAATAAGCGAGGACTCTGTTTTTAATAAGCGATCTATTCAACCCCCCCCCCCCTTCTAGATCTGTGTCATCGTCTAACAATAACTCCTTCAACTATATTGAATATATAACCACTTGTTTCTTTTGAATCATCTGATAAGGTGTTCCAATCTGCATCATTGTATCCTTCAAGTACAATAGAAATATATGATAGTGTAAATTGAGATTCATGATCCTCTTAAGGTATCACAAGACTTCCTCAATAGTTTAACAATGCTCATTGCTCTATCTACTTGTAAACACGCACAACAATCTTATAACATATGCAATGTCGATTTTAGTAAAACCACTAACATATATAAGACCAAAGCCTGAGCCCAATTCCAAATCGAGCTAAGTCGAGCCGACCGGTCGACCAGATGACAGCAGTGGCTGACGGGCGCGTGTTATGGTTCATTGTGATGAGTACTGACCAACCTTTTATATATATATATATATATATATATATATATATATATATATATATATATATATATATATATATATATATATATATATATATATATATATATATATATATATATATATATATATATATATATATATATATATATATAAACACTAATAAAATATGGTATCTCTCCCATGTAAAACTTTTATGAATTTTTCAAATTCACATCTACTCACATTGACTCTTACTTGCACTCATTTATTGTGGAGTTAGTGTTGACAATTCTTTCCAATTTTCCTCTAGATATTTCATTTTCAACAAAACTTTTCCAACACATCACACTCTACATTGCCTAGTTATTAACCAATCATAAAATATGTAACTCTCAAATGAATTTGTAAAACATGGGGACTAAAAGACCCTCTCCCACCATTCCCTTCCGCCTATTTCTCTACTTATTTGTCTGATTATTTTGTTTTACAAGCTAGGGTTTAGGGTTACCAAAATCCATGATTTTGAATGAGATATGGGAAAGTGTGCTTGTTAGAATTTTATGTCGTTTTAGTCTCTCATGATTTAATAGAGTTGTGTAGGCATAAATGGGTATAATCCAAACACAAGGTTCCAAATCAATAAATTCAATAATGCTTGCATACTACTACTAGGTCTATATAATTAGGGGCAGAACGAGATTAGGTCGGGAGTGAGCACATGCACCCACTCAAAACTTGAAATTTTCTCTACCCGTCATTAAATTTGTTTTTGTACTTTGAACTTCAGTGGTGCATTTAACATCCCTCCATAGACTAAACACATTAATTTGTATATATTATGAAAATACATTGCATATTACATAACTAATATTTTATTTATTAAAAAAAATACAACTTTATGTTCAAAAATTTATGTTATCTATAACTGAACGCTAACTTCTTCTCTTTAACGCAAGTCTTTTTTCTCTTCAAATATTGACTTTTTTATGTTTACCATAATCAATAACACCTTTTTTTAGTCATATCCAATATGAGGTCTTATAAATCACCCATGATTGAAAGATATAATAGATAAGAAACATCGTCCAAGATAATGGTCATATCACCAAATGACATGTAAAAGGACAATGTCTCTGGATGTCATATTTCTGTGAATACTTATAGTAGATTTTGGTCAATTATACTCATACTAGTTCTTTAGAGTGAAGTTAAACTAGCGTTATCTAACCATCATTGAATCACTGGTGAGAGATATATTGAAATTGATTGAATCAACTTACTTTCATATGCAACCACCTTTAGTTCTTTTTTCAAACATCTTTTCTGAAAACAATTTAAAAGATCAAAAATATAAATTATAAACTATAATTAAAATTAACGATTATTCAGCATAAAGTGTATGAGATTTACTTACCTCGTCATACCATAAATGATGAATAATATGGTGCCCGTATCGTACGAGAAGAGACGTTTTGTACGCCCTCCAAAATACGGAAGTGGCTGCTCCTCGGGTGCACATACTCGTTCTTCCCATACATTTGTAGCAGGCATCACGCCTTGTCCTACTCCATCACGAGAAATAACTCTAATGTCATGTCCTCAGCGCATCGTGCTTAATCTAAAAAATAGTTTTTATCAATTTAAAAAAAAAACAAAAACAAAATCAAAAGACTTCCACAAAAGATATCAGATGACAAAAAAAATGGTTTGAAGAATTTACTCAAAAGACTTTTGGTGGTCAAAATAAAATAAAAAGTTCGGAAAACTTATTCAAAAAACTTCTAGTGTGTTAGTTTGAGGATCGGGTAACTTGAAATTAAGATTTTCAATGTTGTTTTGAATCTTGGAGAACTTGAGGGTAAAAGTTTCGGTGTTGTTATGTGAATCATAATACTTTAGGAAAAGAGTTTCAAGGTAACTTTGTGGATCGGAAGATTTAGAGAAAACTTTCTATTAGGCATGGCAAGAAAATTCGGGTCCTTCGGAGCCTGCCCGGATCCGACCCGAAATTAACGGGGAAAGTCTAATTTGATTGGGTACGAGTACGAGGAAAATCTGGTTTGTAATTGCGGGTACGGAAGCGGGGTAATGCTACTACCAGTTCCGCACTCACCCCCGCCACGTCCGGTCTTATGATATTTACTTTAATGCTCACGTTTAAATTATTTTATTACACATTTATTCACTTTTAGAGAAGTAATTAAAAATCATCATTAGTCATTTCTCACCATTCACTCAAACCTTCAGCTTTAGAAACAAGTTTATTATTAAAATGGTCAAGTTTTTAATAAAATTATTAATTTTTATTACTATTTAAAATAAATCATTTTTTTGTAGGTGAGGACGGGTGCAAACAAACCCGTTTCTATTGAGGACTAGTCTGGGTGATAAATTTCCACCTCTGACTAGATTTGGAGGCGAGATCCTGATAAATTTCCATCTCCGACTAGATTTGGAGGCGAGATTGGATCTATAACAGAGAGAATGTGGATGCGGGGTTAGATAAACCCGCCCCGTTGCCATGCCTACTTCCGATATAATTTTGTGGATCCGAAGACTTGGAAATAGACTTTTGGTACACAAAATTTTCAAAAAATTCTCTCAATACATTGAATAACTTGAAATTAAAATGAGAAAAAAAAATGAAATTTTTCACATACTACTATAATATACAAAAGTATTTTGGTCAAATCACTTAAATTGTTGGAATGGAGGATAATTACGTAAATATGAAATAATTGCAAGGATATGGGATCAAATTTCCTCATTTTGTTCATTTGGCCCAAATATTAAAGCCCAATCTCAATTAAAAATCCAGTAGCAAAATTGCCCAAGCAGCTATTTCACCATGTACACAATACAAAGGATATCATTTTCCTACTTGAATTCTGTCTACAAAATCAAACTTTTATCATTAAGTACTTGTAAAAATAAAATGTACTAACGCAGAACTTTTTATTTTAAGTTCTTTCTAGTAAAAGTCAGATTCAACTCTTAATCATTAAAAGAATCTCATTCACTAACTTGCTGTTGTCATACAGTAACAGTATGATGAAAAACATATAAAAAAGAAAATAGTGGAACTAGAATACAAGTGCAACAATAAAGTAAACATTGCACCGATTCTTTTGTTTACATGATTAACACAAACACGTTTGTTGGTTGGCAAGAAAAAGAGGTTCAACCACCTATTGATCTCAGCATCAAGGTGTGATGATAATAAGTGTGTATAAAAGATATACCAAGAACTGTGAAACATTAAATAGTGGGTTGCAAATGAAGAGGACAAAAGAAACTTATAAGGTAATGAAGAATGGTCCCAATTGAATTAATCTTGCTTATTAAAGGAAGAGAAATCATTTTTAAGGTCATTTTGAAGATAAAGTGCATAGGACACATAGATAGGAAAATGAAAATAAGACCTTCATTTAGGAAGTACAGCTGGATGGATGGACTGACTACCCAAACACATTGAGAGGGGACCTCTTCTTAAAAAACACATCAAAAGATAACACAAACTACCTTTTTTTTCACCTTTGCTTGCAATCTAACATTCAATTTTAAACCAAATGAAGTCATAGATTGGATTTCGATTAAATGTAGTCATAATATTGTCTTGATCGTTGAATCAAGATGAGATAGTATTCTCAATCGTTAAATCAATATCAGACGATCAGACACACATCCCAATTGTTCAATCCATATCAGACGATCAGACAGTCATCTCAATCATTCAATCAAGATCAAACGATTAGACAATCATCTCAATCATTCAATCAAGATCAAATGACCAAATAGTCATCCTAATCGTTAAATCAAAATCAAACAATTAGACAATCATCTTTATCGTTGAATCAAGAACAGACTACCAGGTAGTCATCTCAATCGTTGAATCAAGATCAGACAATCATCTCAATTATTGAATCAAGATCAGATAGTTCATATTCCGAGTTACTACACAAATTATCTGAACTTTACTAGAGTAACCTCAGTGACTGCACCCAAATCCCTACAAACATAGGTAAGATGAACAATTTGAGAATAATGATCACACACAAACAAACATATTACATGGAGAAAGGAGAAAACAACAAACATTAAACAATGAAATCTCCTTGATTTATTGGTTTTACATAGTTGGCTAAGAAAAATAAAACATAAACATTTCTGTGTAAGACTACTCGGTAATCTCAAAAGAAATTTAAAATTATGGACCATGAAGAAAGTGAGAAATACATCCAAATACACCATGTTAAAAAGAAGACATTAAATTATCAGGTAAGGAAAGCTATCCCAAACAACAATTAACTCAGTAAATGAAGCGACGGCGGAACATGGAAGCACCCGAAGCACCCTTCATGGCAAAGTCTGATTGTGGATACCAGCATCTTCTGTTGAGTTAATCTAAAATTATTTCCAATTCTCTCAACAGCCCATAACAGCACAATTATACACGAACACGCCAACATGCTCCTTCATACCGAGTACCTGCCAATCTATGGTACCGTTCGTAACGCTGGTCTTAGGACACCATGAATTCAGTACTATAGCTTCACCTTCTGGACCTCTTTGTCCACCCACAACCAAAAGTTTATCTCCACAAGCCTTGAAAGCAAGGCCCCAACCGTTTGAAGAATCGGCGCGGACGGGAAGCCTTCCCAATACTTCCCAAGTGTTCTTTTCCTTGTCATATTTCTTCACCATGTTAGTTAGATGCTCAACTGCATACAACTGATTATCCACAACCGCCACAAGTGGAGGCGCTTGAGCGCCCACGTTAACATATGGATACATACCTTCTATTCTCCGCCAACATTTTGTTGAAAGATTATATTCCTCCCCACAAGTTAATGAAACAGTTGTGCTCGACATTCCACCGATCACGTAGAATTTGCCGTCCATAAAAAAACTAGAGCACAATCTACGCGGTGTATGCATGTTCGGTAAAAGTTCCCATGTACATGATGCAGAGTCGTACAACTCAGCAGACTTTAGAACATTTCCATATTTATCACTTCCGCCGGCCACAATAGCAATCGAACCAAGGCTACTAGACCCAAACAAACAGCGAGGTTGATTCATCTCTTGACACTTAACCCAACCGCGACAAACCAAACTATACTTCCAAATGGCAAACTCCATCAATTCCCTACCGAAAACCAACAGTTCACATCCCACAGCCAATGACTCTTTGTCTGCGTGGTTAAAACACTCGTCGCACGGTATCTTAGGCAACGCCATCCATCTACTTATCTTAGGGTCAAATGCAACCCATCCTCTTGGATCACATACCAAATAAACCAAATGTTCCACAACTCCCAATTCTTTCCTCAATCCATATAAATAACCACTATTGATCAGCTTACTATACCTTTTATTAATACACGAGAGGGACGCGTAATCGGATCTACTAACCCAAGCGAGACAATTGAGCGCGACATCATCGATCAGACCAGGGAGAAGCGAATCATTTGGTCCAAGTTTAGGAAAACCATCATTCACTCCTTCCCTCCGATCCATTTTTAGAAAGCTATTCACTTTCTTCCCATCCTCCTGCAAACAACAATCCAAAACACAATTCCCTTAACATCTCAAGGAATCAATCACCAACCCATCAAAAAAAGACTTTTTTTATTCAATTAACTAAACCAATTATCCACAAGCAACCATTATCTATATACCTAAATAGCATATACTAATAATTTTCAAGAAGCAATTATGAATCTGAAATTGACTTATTCATAAAAATCACTCCTTTTTAAGAAACAAATTAATCCCAAATTACACATAAACATAAAAAATCAAAATTTAGGGGGAAACGATTACAATACCAAATTTAATCACCGACAAGATTCAAAACTCTTCCAGAAAACCTGCATGACTGATTCGCACGGAAACAGAACCATCTGCAAATTAAACAACTTTAATCAAAAGGGTTTCCAAAAATCAAATCTAAGCAAAAGGGTTTCCACTGATCCAATTAAAAAAACAGAAACAATACTCGGATCCAATCAATAAAATTGAAAAAAAAAATGAATTAAGAAAGAATGTGTACCTAGAAGAACTTAGAGTGAAAAGAAAGATCTGAGAAATTGAAAGGAATTGGACGAAAACATGTTGTAGGAGAAAGGAAGAGACAGAAGAAAAAGGTTAGATAGATAGCTTAGAAGTTTGGACAGGAAAAAAAAACTGTATAGTACTTTTATTATGTGATTGTGATAACAGAACAACACACAGAGAGAAAGAACTACAACTATATATATATATATATATATATATATATATATATATATATATATATATATATATATATATATATATATATATATATATATATATATATATATATATATATATATATATATATATATATATATATATATATATATATATATATATATATATATATATATATATATATATATATATATATATATATATATATATATATATATATATATATATATATATATATATATATATATATATATATATATATATATATATATATATATATATATATATATATATATATATATATATATATATATATATATATATATATATATATATATATATATATATATATATATATATATATATATATATATATATATATATATATATAAAATAAGTTAATAAATTATATTAGTGATTAGATTAGAGAAGTCGTTAATTTTATTTAAAGTGTTAATTACAAGATTAGTGTTTTACTAGTATTTATAAATGTTTTACTTTGCTGTTTCTGTTTGTGACCCTACTGTTTAGTCTAATTTCAATTTGTTATTTTTCTTTTTTTATCTGTTTTGTCGTGTAGTTAAGAAAAGATCATGATGACATGAGTCCGTTTGTAAGTAATGTTGTGTTGGTCACTTGACACCTCAATTTCTTTTTACAACTAAAGTGACACCTCTTCGTATTTTTAATGAAAGAAGAGAGTATTAATAATCATAAAAATATTCATTTCATAAATAAAATATCCTTATAATTTCGTTTTAAATTTAATCTTTCGTTGTTTTGGTTTTTAGTACAGGATTTAGTTTATTAGATCGATTAATTTGATTTGAGAATTAGTTTTATCATTAAATGATTTTAGTGTTTTTTCAATTGCAATTGTTGAGGATTAAAATGTGATTTTCTTTATTAAATTCAATATTAATTATTATTGAATTAACTAATTATTGATTTTAATCTCTATTCTTTGAAGTTTGTGTTTTACTACTTATTTAAATCATTCAACATCAATTACTATTAAATTAATTAACTATTGATTTTAATCTCTTTTCTTGAAGTTTGTGTTTTACTCCTGATTTGAATCTCTATTTTTTGAAGCTTGTATTTTTTTTTATGGGAAGGCAAAGATATAAGAGATTGAGGGTCCAACATGGGGTACTCCCTCAGCCAACTCCCAGATTTAAGCCATTTACTTAATCTAGCTAAATTATGGGCATCACTATTTAGATCCCTACTCATATGCATGACAGAAGACAAGCTAAAACTTTTAAGAAGAACTCTGCAGTCTGCTGTAACAGGTTCTAACACTACATGATCTAAGCATCCATTAATGCAGTTAACAACTACTGATGCATCAGACTAGATGATGAGTTTGTTGACATAAATATTCTTTGCCAACTGAATGCCCCATCTGATGGCCAACAATTCCGCGACAGAAGGCTCCACTCTCATGGCCTCTTATTTGCACGTAGACAGAATGATACCTTGCTCAGAATCTCTCACTATACAACCAAACGTAGTCATTACATCCTCGAAAACTCATGCATCCACCTGTAAGACTTTGAAATCATTCTGAGCTACCTCAGCAAAATCTGAGGTTTATTTCTTAATGCCTACCTTCGGGTTTCACTTATTGTACTCAAGGACCAGGCCAAGGGCCTCTTCTGCTACCAGTGTTAGGTGAGAATGCCTAGATTAGAACATAAGAAAATTGCGCGCCAACCAAATTTTATAAACCAAAGTGCTCAACATTTGAATAGCAAACAGATCCTTACCAGATAAAATGCTCTCAAGCCAAGTGCAAATCCCAACATCAAAAGGGAGTCTAAATCCAAGAATGGATGAGAAGAGAGTTTGTCTAGCGAAATCACACTTCAAAAACAGATGATCCACATTTTCTACTGCAGAATGACATAAAGGACAATTTGGGTCAAGATCCATACCTTTTTTTTCCTTAGATTGCCCCTCGTAGGTAGGATATCCTTGTTCGGTTACCAAAGAAAATTGTGAATTCTCTTGTTGAAGGGAATTTTCCAGACAAGCTTCCACAATTTTTGGCGAGGGTCACTTGATGGACCTGGGTGCAAGCCTGTTTTTCCATTCATGCAGAGGTGGTAAGCTAATCACACTGAATAGTCATCGTTCTTCTCATAGTGTCAAATCAACTCATCATCAATATTTCTCAAGGAGAGAGGGATGCTAACTATTTGAGAGGCCTCCCCCTTCCAAAAAATTGAGAAAATAAGATCCTGTTTTCAACATCCAAGCTTACCATCAATCAAATCACACACCATAGTCTCACTGTCCAAATTTCCACACTGCCCCAGAAATTTGAAGCCAAGATTTCCAGGAATCTATCTATCTCTTTACACCATAACCTTCGAACCATTTCCTATCTTCCAACGCGACCCCAAGTGAACAAGATTTCTGGAGCTCAGAGTGCTTCTCTAAGCTAACTTGGAGCAAAACTAGTTGGAAACCTATCAATGTCACGCCTGGGGTAATACCTTCCCTTTAAAACTCTCCCAACTAAAGAATCTTCCTTTGACAAGAGCCTCTAGTATTGCTTCCCCAGCAGGCTAGTGTTAAATTCACTAATACCACAGAAGCCCATACCACCTTCTCCCTTCGCCCTGGCATGTTTATCCCATCTCAACCAATGCATTTTCTTTTCTCCATTTGTTGATCCCCACCAGAACTTTGCAATTAAATTCTCTATTTTACTGCAAATTCCTTCAGGAATCTTATAGCAACTCATGATGTAACTGGGAATAACTTGGGTCGCTGCCTTAATAACGACTTCCTTCCTCGTATGAGACAAGAACTTCTCCTTCCACCCTTTTATTTTCTTCCAAACTCTTTCTACAACCAAAGCAAAAACTTCTTTCTTTGAACTCCCGAAGACCATTGGTAAACCAAGATATTTGGAATGGCATGTCACCGTCTTTACTCTCATCCTTGACCGAATCAAATCTCTATCTTCTAAGTAAACATTTTGACTGAACGATGCCTCAGCATTTGTCGAGGTTAACCACCTAGCCAGAAGACAATTGGTACTTGTGTAAAATTTCCAACAATCCAGCAGCTTCATTAACATTGGCACAAGCGAACAATAAGATATCATCTACAAAGAACAAATGTGTGATCACAGGAGCTTTTTGCGCAATTCTCATCCCATGTATCTTCCCTTCTATCACCTCTTTCATGTTGAAGCTTGTGTTTTACTACTAAATAATAGTATTGATTAACTCAACTAGATCATTGAGGACACATAATTTAAGAATATACAAGGGGCATCCTTTACCTTCTACTCACCCCTTCCCATTTAGTAAGGTCTTTTTACTTCTTTCTAATTAAGACACCTCCTTTTTAATTATAATTATTTTTAAAATTTGAATGATTATTAATTAAATTGATTCTAATGATTATTTTATGATTATCCTTGAACAAAATTTAAATGTTGTTTTAGTAAATATCTATAATGTCATGTTATTACTAATGATATAACATTTTAACGGTGGTAGATCTTGTTCAAAATTTTGAAAAAAAATGATAAATCATGTTTTGGGTCGATCAAATTTCTAATTAGACAAAGTCTCACATTTGATTTAGATTTTAGGCACCTTAATCAACATTCATATTGATCTGCTGCCGCACACGGGTCAAAAACGAGTTTAAGACAAAACGTAGTAAAAAGGGAAGCTACACTCGAATATCATATCTCAAGGACTCTTGGATTATTATTAACCTACTGAAATCGAAATCGATTGGGGGGCTTAGGTTTGAGTTTTGATTAAGAAAATAAGGAAAATAAGTGATTACAATAATTATTAAAAAGCTAATCTGCTGATTCGGTTCCTACCTATCATCGATTGTTATAACTTCACTGCCCTAAGCGGATCCTATTCATATTCGATCACAATATCAATTAAGAAGTGCAATGATATTACAAGAATTATGTTTCCTATTCGCCGAATTATGCAATCGATTACGAATAAAGCGAAGTAACAAATTAAGCAAGTGATAACATGCAATCGAATTAACAAAACTACTCTATGACAAATCAGATTAAGCAAATGATAAACATATAACAGGATTGATATGAATATAAACTGAATTGTAAAGTTATATTAATCTCAAGGTAATTAAACCTGAATATAGTAGATCAGCCAAAATGATTAGTTCTCTATGAATCATACAAAAACTTCAGAAATATTTCGTGAATAGTGAAAAGGATAGAGCCTGAACAGTAGCAGCAGCTACTAGGTATAGGAAATATTGCATTCGGGTACTAACCCAACCTGGTCAGAAAAAAATATAAAAAAGACCCGACCCAAAACCAGTTATTCTCTAAAGTCTAAAACTTCAACGAATTATTTGACCATCCTTCACTCTGAATCAACTCTTGGCTTTAATACAAAACTTGTATCTCTTTCTCTTATCTTTCCAAGGCATGTCAAAACACTCAAAACGACATCCCGTTGCTCAAGTTATGGTATGTATATTGAACATGTATCAAATAACTGTTAATGCTGAAAATAAAATACGAATTTAAAATAAAGGAAAAAATAAACTTAAATCTAAAAACACAATAAAATAGTAAAATTAATAAAACAAACTAGAGAAAATGACTAAGTACAATAGTAGAAGAATATGCATCAAAATACACTGATCACATATATAAGATATGGTAATGTAAATATGGTTCTAAAGGCACATGTTAAGAAACCTAAAAATAGAAAGTTTGTATTGAAAAAAGCAATGAAAAAATTAATTATCAACTTTTTAATACAATCAAAATATACAAAAAGAGCATGCAAACGGATAACTGGCTGCATCGCTACCCCTTTTTGGATGGCAAAACCAATCCTCTTAAAAACTACATTCATTGTCTTATGAGACAAAATATTACTAAGCATGAACCTTTGCACTCTTTGTAAAGATCAACTGCTTCTGGTGCTAGAAAACAAAAAGTGTCAAAGGCAAATGATATGAGAATATGTTGATTGTCGGAACATGTTTTATCATGTTTGACCACTTTACTTGAAACAGATTTGAGAGTTGTCTGCCTCATAGTAAAATCTCTGGTCCTTAGTTCCACTAGTGGGAAAACCCTAATCAAGTATACGCATGCATGTTTCCCTCATACCCACCATTATACCAACACATCTGCTGATCTAAATGTCGATCTCCCCTTCTATGGGTAAGTCATGAAACACGTGTCACTTTCTTCACATATATCCTGACACGTCTAAATATATCAAATAAGACACCCCTAACAAAATCATGTCGGTATTTAAATCATGGAAGCTCCTTACAATGAGTGGCGTGTTCTCTAAACGTATTCAAGCGTGCCTTGCGGCAAATAGGGCATACTTCATCAAATGTAAATAAGGGGATCATAAGCCGATACTTAGGATGGTTCGGTATTATACCATCAATAAGGATAGCAGGGAGAATATCCTGAGCATGTGTTTCTTGCAAACAACCAAAAAATGCTTTATGTCTTGTGCTCATTTCAAACTTTACATTCATGTCCTCAACATTTTTACTACAAAGGGCACTCGCCAAAACATGTTATGCTTTAGGAGGGACTATGTCCTTTCTAGTAAAACTACTAAGGTCAAAATTTGGAATCACAACACTAAGACCATCCAAAGCTCTGTCAAAATCAAGGTTCATATCACATACCCCAATGTATTTAATATATGATCTTGTAACACTCAATATTGAGCCTTAGAAGCCACGAATGCGTATGAGACAGCCTCTACTGCCGAGTACAAACCCAATCCCCTAAATCTAATATGTAAAGAAGTCACCTTCCATTGAAGGTCCTCGAAGAAATGACCTCCATCAACCACGATGTCTTCAACCGCCATTCACAGTTTTTTATCAAACCAAATAGATGTTTTTTCCATATGAATAGGTTGACATTTTCTAAGGCCAAAAAATATTTTGGAGATACCCATGCAAGAATAGAGTAAAATAAGCTCACTTTGAGGATCCATTAGTTGTAGCAAAAGATTAATTAAATTAACGGCCCTGGCCGCTCTCTTCATATATAACCCATCAATAAAGCTTTCATCTCGACTAACAGCTCATCCAAGAAACTTCATCCCTAACGTCGGCCTCATAATATACAAAGGAAATAACTCCCCGTAATGTTTAAAATCATCATACAAAGGTCAAAAAATTCTAGTTTTAAGAATATTTAATTTAAGACCAAATCTTAGACCAGATTCCCGAATGATGTCAATGACTTTAGCCATCTCCTCTGAATCCCATATGATGGTCTCATCATCAAGATACTAGACATGAAGAAGAAACTTAGATTTGTCACTAATCTGATGAAAAAGTGGGTGTAACACAAGAGAAAAAAAGAGCGGCCCTAACGGTAATCTTGTTGCACTCCAGTGGATGATATAATATGATCCACCCCAAGGTATAACCTTGTTTCCTGACCATAGACAAACTCAATCCACAAGGAAATAAATGGGCATCTCATCCTCACCTCTCGCATTATGGTTGAATGATCTACCAAGTTAAAAGAATTTGTGAAATCTATCCTAAAGGTAGATTTTTGTGACACGATAGGCTTCGATCTAGAGGGGGTGAATATATCACAAATTTTACAACCAAAAACTTATGGAAAAAATCTGTTTTCAAAGTATGGGGCAGCGGAAAAATGACCCGGGTCGAATTGTCTAATTAAACCTACTATCCAAAAGTAATATATGTATCGCAAACTAAATAGAGTGATAAAGAACATAAATGTTCAACAACAATCAAGCTATGAATCAATTAAATGCAATGTTAATCGTAACTCGTATATCCAATGAACCAAAACACAAACAAAATACACACAAACAATTTATCGAACACTTGATAAGCAATCGATAACAATTGGAAATATAGTTTGTTTTATTGATGTTAAAACCTTTCACAATCAAAGTGATTGTGATTATATCAATAACAACACTTTTAAAAGATAGTAGAAAACAATTTCTAATCGAATTGATCAAACAACGAAGAACTCGATAAATTGTGTTATCAACAATAGAAGAGATAAAGAGATGAAGAGAGAGAGATAGATAGATAGATAGATAGATAGATAGATAGAGAGAGAGAGAGAGAGAGAGAGAGAGAGAGAGAGAGAGAGAGAGAGAGAGAGAGAGAGAGAGAGAGAGAGAGACTAAGATTTGTTTAGGCAGTTCCCCAATCGGTCTCACTATGGGTAGGTATGCCCTGAATTCAAGATCGCATTGAGATAATGATATTAACCTTTTCTTTGTAAAATTGTTTATAAAATAGATAAATAATGTAAACCCCAAAGCCCTATTATTTTGTGTTGATTCTTCCACCTCCAAACCCTTGATCAAAGCTTGATCAAGTGACCAAAAATGCGGCTACAACCCTCCAATTATCCCGAGCACACAACTTGTTAAAACCCAAGATTCCCGAACACAATTCATCATCTCGCGCTACTCCCTTGCAAGGAAACCACTTTATCCCAAGGCTTTCACTCAGTCAAATCTGTGTTGAAGTGATCTTGTCCAAAACATTCAAATCAACCCGATCTTGAAGGAAAACCCCACCTTGGTTTTCTTATTTGAAACACACAAAGCCCCCAACCCAATATTCTCGGTTACACCAAACCTAATTGGACGTTATCAACCCTAATCTAGATGGTCACCCAATCGAAAAAGGATTATGTGTAGTTCAATTGTGTGTATGGATAGAAGAAGGGATGAAGATGATGGGAAACTTTTTAATCTGGTTTCGTTTAGGTTTTATTCACTAGGAAACCTTACCTAGAAGAAGATGCATGTATGAGTATATATATAGGTATGTGAATGAATGGGCAAAAGGAGTGCAAAATGTTGGAGCAAAAATTAATTTTTTAAGGTGGGAAAATGTATAGGTAGGCCTATCAAGGTACTCAGGCCAGCCTATAAAGGTCATAGGTCAGCCAATAATAGCGTACATGCTGACCTGAAGTCGTATAGGCCGACATGTGCACACGGCATATAAGGCAGCACATAGGCAAAACCTACAGGCTTTAATAGTGTAGCATGGGATCCAACCTAAAAAGTTATGTGCTAACCTAAAATAAGATTATGTGTCGACCTGAAAAGTTATGTGCCGACCTATACTGGAACTGAAATTCATATAGGTCGGCCTGTTTATGCATAGGTCGGCCTGAACTAACTTGTATGCCCAAAAACATATTTTCAATGCAAATATGATGTTGACTCCCTTTCAAACTCATTTGAATGCTTTCTAATAATAAGATGCACATCTAGAATGGGAGGATACCATCCAATATACATAACGCTACACTATCCTAGTTTTGACATCACTCAAAATACAAAAGCATTCACATACTCCCCCTTTTCATGATGGCAAAACATGAGACGATACGTTTAGCGATGTTGTTGTCCTTTTGAAGAATCCCCCTGAATACGTGCATCCAACTTTAACTTGTATACTTCACCCCCTTTGACAACAACAAAAAGAGAACAAGCAGAAAATTAGAAGTATCAATAATCACAAAAGAACACAAAATACCACACGGAGGCAATTTGCAAATAAAAGAATATCAACATGAAAACATTCACATAGAACAATAAGCATGTTGATTTAGAATGCCTAAACATAAATACAACCACACCAAGTAACAATAGAACATAATTACTACTCATAGTGTCAAATAAGATAAAAGAACATGAACAATGAAAGTTATAACATAAGGACAAACCCTTGAGCTGCTACAAAAATGACACGGTTACATGACATATGCTTTTGGTGCTCCCGAAATGCTGCACATGCGTATACTCTAGCAAGGCGATAAACGAAGTCATCACCACTCCAAAAGCAAAGATGTAACCATAATGGTGACATACAACAAGAACTCATTCAACATCATAACATGTTCAACCAAAGTTCATGACATAATACATAACAAGCCAAATGCACTACAGAAAATGTTTCAAGTATATAGAATGAGTAGCACAACATCACTATAAGCATGTAATTGATAAAGATCAATTTTAATTTTTGAAAGTGAGAGTTGATAAACTACTTCATTCATTAAGGATATTAGTCATTTGAAGTACTAGTAACAACAAGTAAACTCACTAAGCAAGAGAAAGAAAAAGGAATAATATTACTTCTCAAGTAGATTGATGAACCATGCACTTTTATGAGATGAAACTCCCAATGAAGGTTAAAGCAATAGTATATAGGATACATGAAATAAAAATGATATGCTAGGCAAGATTAGAGATATCGAGTATCCCAAATTCCCTTCGGATGTTGAAAAATGGTTTGGTCATAAGTGGTTTTGTGAAAATATTTGCAAACTAATATTTACTATCAACATGCGCGAATACGACATCACCTTTTTCAACATGATCACGTAGGAAACGATGGGGAATTTCAATATGCTTGGTACGTGAATGTAGCACCAGATTCTTGGTTAGAATTATAGCGCTAGTGTTGTCGTACATAATGGGAATACGTTGCAAATTTATATCAAAATCAAGTAATTATTGCTTGAGTCATAAGATTTAGGCATAACAACTACCGGCCGCAACATATTCTGCCTCGGAGGTTGACAATGCAACAGAAACTTGCTTCTTGCTATGCCAACTTACTAAGGAATTTAAAAACATTTGGCAAGTTTCACTAGTGTTTTTCCTATCTGATTTGCATCTAGAAAAATCGGAGTCCGTGTATCCAACTAGGTTACAACCGCTTCCTTTAGAATACCAAATCCCATATTGAGAAGTACCGTGAAAATACCTAAGAATACGCTTGACGAATTTTATGTGAGATTCTTTAAGAGCCGATTGATAACGGGCACACATCCATACCTCTATATTTATTCACATCTACATCCTTACATTTGAGTCCTTTTCCAAATTACCATTTGTAGCCATACGTGTATCGTTAGACTTTGGATCTTCCATGACAAAGCACTTTAGGAATTCTTTGCAATACATCGTTTGACATACCAACGTGCCCTTTTTTAATTGATTGATTTGAAGCCCAAGGAAATAATTTGACTCCCCTGTGAGGCTCATTTCAAACTCTCCTTGCATAAGCTTAAATAACTCTTCTACAAGTTATATATTAATTGATCCAAATATAATATCGTCGACTTAAACTTGAACTAGAAGAAGCATAAGCATTGAAAAATAACTAGGTAAAAGAAAGAACTCCCATACAAAGCTAAAGTTGAAATGGTACTACCTCACCGTATGAATGATGGAGTATGCACATATATTTCTTAAATGACTCTCAAACGAAAGTTGGAATAAATGCAAAAACGTGCCATAAATACTTTAGACAACAATGATCTTACCACTTTTCTTTGGGTCAAATTACTTGAAGGTGTGATTAATAATGTATCCAAGAAGATTATTAATTTGATGATCGTTCGAGATTCTCCAGTTCAAAAGAAGATCGTCCACTACAACTGGACTTTTAACCCCCCCCCCCCCTTTTCACAATTGTTATCTTCTTCTTTCTCATGTTCTAGCGTTTTAGGCTGATAAATTCCTTTTTCAGTTTCTTTGAGAATGTCTTATGAAGATATACCTATATTATGAAAAGAACACATATCTAGAAATTTCTCGGATAAAAACATTAATAGTAATCATCATGCTTTTACCAATTAAAGAACCACCAAATGTTAACCTTCGTGGTAACACAATCCGCCTTACTAGTCATAAAGATCAAAACAATAAGGGCATGTCACTGTGTTATGCCTTGATCTTCCATAAACGAGATACCATACTCTCTTCATAGAGTCAAGACATTTTTCTTGCATGATCAATGAAAAGTGCTAGGTACCCAATCTTCATTAGGTCCTTGGGGGTGAGTGAAAACAAAGTTTCTCTTAGGAAACCATTGAATAGCTCCTTTAGGAATAAACAACTTCCTAAGTTTGCACTTATCAATGATGTGTCGCTTTTTGCAACAATAATGACAAGATAGGTTTTTATGAGACATGTCCTTTCTATTAGGATCCTTATTCATATGTTTATGTTTCTTTTTAAAGTGATTCAAAGGATTTTCAACCTTGGAAGGATCAATAGTTAGGTTGCAAGGCATCACCTAATTTGACTTGAAGAGATTTGACTTCCTCTTTTCTATTATGACAATACTCACAACCAAACCTAGAAGGTATTATGTCCTCTCTCTTGTCACTTTAAATTTCTATCATTGATTTCTTAATAGCTTTGAACTTCCTTTCGGATTCTAACACTTTAGCTTCCAAATTTAAAATTACTTTTTCATGAGAAGCTAACTTGTTAAAAGCTCTTAAGGCTTCTCTATGTAGATTTTCAAAGGCCTTTTGTAATTGAAAATAGGATAAATCATTAATAGATTTAAGTTTAGAGGAACTTGCATTCTTCTTTTTCTTCCTATTTTCCTTTAGGAAAATTCTAGCCGATTCCACACTTGAAGTTATGCTTTCTTCACTAGAGGAATCACTAGCACTCTTCCAAGTGGCGTAAGATCTTCTAGACTTGCTAGAAGTCTTCTAATGGCTATTTTCTTTGTCTTTCTTTCTCATGGGGCATTCCGGTCTATAGTGACCGACTTCACCATAATAATAGCAAGGTCTTATAAGCTTACTCTTTCTATTTTCATCTTCCTTTGAGGAACTTGTCAACCTTCTAAACTTGGTTATGTTCTTGTCGAAATATTTAACACCATTATTCCTTATGTACCTTTGGTATCTCTTTACGAATATACCTAAATCTTCCTCACAAGAGTTCTTGTCACATCACTCTCACTACCACAATGCTCATAATATGAAGTCCTTGAGCTAGAAGTCTTTAGAGCTATAGACTTATTCCCTTCATCTTTGTCTTTCCCTTTCTCATTTTTTGACCGCTTTTCGTATTCATTTTCGTATTTTTCCAAGCAAGTAAGCTCTTGTTCATGCTCTTCCAACTTACCAAACAAAGCCGTTAGATCAAGCGACTTAATATTATTTGCTTCTTTAATAGCGATGAACTTTGGTTTCCATTCCCTAGTTAAACACCTCAAAACTTTGTTAGTAGCAAGTTCATTGGAAACAGGATTAACTAGTGCATTTAATCGATTTATAAGATTAGTGAACCGTTTTCGTATATCCGCAATGGTTTTGACATGCTCAATATGGAACAACTCAAATTCTTGATTCAATATATTGATCCTAGCTTGTTTGACATCATTATTACCCTCATGGGCAATCTTTAATGCGTCCTACATAGCTTTGGCGGTCTCACAATGAGAAATGCGATAAAACTCATCAACTCCTAAGGCGGAAGTGAGGATATTTTTCGCTTCCCAATCATGTGACCAGAATTTCCTATCATTATCATCCCATCGTGCTTCCGATTTAGGTATTGTGACACCATCTTCATTGATCATAGTTATTTCATTTGGACCATTTTGGATAGTATCCCAAATACCTTTGTCAACGGATTTGACATGAATACGCATAAGTGTTTTCCAATAGCCATAATTTTTGCCGATGAAAATTAATGCTCTATTGTACGCACCCTTAGGTTCGGTAGTCATTATTCTAAGAAATGTATCTCAAGCACAGAATGAACCAGAGCTTTTGATTCCAATTGTTAGACGATAGGCTTCGATCTAGAGGGGGTGAATAAATCACAAATTTTACAACCAAAAAATTTTGACAAAAATCTACTTTTAAAATATGGTGCAGCAGAAAAATGACTCGAATTGAATCGCCTAACTGAACCTATTATTGAAAAGCAATATACATATCACAAACCAAACAGTGTAATAAAGAACATAAATGTTCAACAACAATCAAGCTACGAATTAAGTAAATGCAATGCTAATCGTAACTCGTATATCCAATGAACCAAAACACAAACAATTTATCAAACACTTAATGTGAAATCGATAAGAATTGGAAATATAGTTTGTTTTTTGATGTTAAAACCTATCACAGTCAAAGTGATTGTGATTATATCAACAACAACACCTTTAAAAGACAGTAGAAAACAATTTTCAATCAAATTGATTAAACAACGACGAACTCGATAAATTGTGTAATCAACAATAAAAAAGATAAAGAGAGAGAGAGATGCCAAGATTTGTTTAGGCATTTCCCTAATTGGTCTCGCTCTGGGTACGCATGCCCTCAATTCAATATCGAATTGAGATAATGCTATTAACCTTTTCTTTGAAAAATCGTTTATACAAGAGATGAAAAATGCAGACCCCAAAAACCCTATTATTTTGTGTTGATTCTTCCACTTTCAAACCCTTTACCAAAACTTGATCAAGTGACTAACAATACAGCTACAATCCTATGATTATCTCGAGCACGCAACTTGTTGAAACCCAAGATTCTCGAACACGATTCATCGTCTCGCGTTACTCTCTTGCAAAGAAACCACCTTGTCCCAAGGCTTTCACTCGTTCGAATCTGGGTTGACATGATCTTGTCCAAAACCTTCAAATCAGCCCGACCTTGGTTTTCTTATTTGAAACATACAAATCCCCCAACCCAGTATTCTCGGTTACACCAAACCTAATTGGACGTTATCAATCCTAATCTAGATGCTCACTTAATAAAAAAATGATTACGTGTAGTTCAATTGTGTGTATGCATAGAAGAATGGGATGAAGATGATGGACAACATTGTAATCTGGTTTTGTTTAGATTTTATTCACTAGGAAATTTTACTTATAAGAAGATGCATGTATGAGTATATATAGGTATGTGAATGAATGGGCAAAAGGAATGTAAAAATTTGGAGAAAAAATGAAATTTTTAAGGCGTAAAAACTTATAGGTGGGCCTATCAAGGTACTCAGACCAGTCTATGAAGGTCATAGGTCAGCCTATAACAGCGTATAACATGGTTGTCAAACTCACGAGTATATTCATAAACTCGTACGAGTTTATGAGTTTAGGAAGTAAAAACAAGTATACTCACAGATAGAATCGCTATTTGATAGACTCGAGTAGACTCAGCTAGACTCGTGAGTCTATGGTGAGTTTACGAGTCTATAAGTATTTTTTTATAAACCCCAAAAATAGTCCAAATTATCCAAAATATTTTTTAAAAATAAAACCCTTATTTTTTTCTTTTATGAGAATTAGAAAGTCTTTCTTCTAGTCCCTTCTTTCATCAAAGTTTCTTTCTCCCTTCATTGACAACGTGATCGTATTTGTCTGTCTCTTGCTTTGTTCGTGTTCGTTGTTGTAAAAAGAGGGGAAATAAGTGACATATATGGATTTAGATAGTCGTTTTTGGGGAAATATAGCCACATGCTTGAGTATAGTTTCTAACATTGGTGGGTTCTGAGGAAATCCCTTCATGGATTTCTTATATGCAAAGATGCATTCAACCAAAGAGAAGATAAAAAAAGCAGTTTCAAAAATGTTAAGAAAAGGTAAACCTTCTTAATTTTAATTTCTTCAATGTTTTGATTAATTTTTTGTTGTTTCTAATATATAATGTTTTGTATTCGTAGATATGCACCTGTTTTAAAAACCAACTTTAAGATACATTGTTGTAGATAACCAATTTCAAGTAAATGCATCTATTTATAAATAATGTTGTGCAAAGTGGAGGTGGTGACAATGTTGAATTAGGTGGAAGGGGAACTTCAAGAAATCTAAATTTGGTTAATGATGAAGAAGGTGTTTCATCTGGGACAGAGTTTGATGATGATAGTCAAGATACTAAAGAAGAAGAAAATGATGATGATATTAGTGTTTGTGATCTCATTGATGCTTTGAATGTTTGGAGCCATTATCATATATGTTTGATAATTTTTTTTCTTTATGTGATAGACAATTAATTAGAAATTGGTACTTTAAGTCTTTAGCGACATATTTTGCAATTTTGTTTGTTTCATTATCAAGTTTTTTTTTGTTCAAAAATTTGTTATTGGGGATGAAATTTAAATTTTGGTATTAGTTGGTGTTCTATAATATATAACTGTGTCATATATGCGGCATTTATAGGTTTAAAAATATATGTATGTGTCATATATGTGTCACTTACATGTTTTTGAAAGTCATTTTTAATTTTTCATAGACTCGTGCGAGTTTGCGAGTCGAGTCTACGAATCTTTTACGAGTCTGAGTAGACTCGCGAGTTGACAACCTTGGCGTACAGGTTGACCTGAAGTCGAATAGGCGACCCGTGCACACGGCACATAAGGCAACACGTGGACAAAACCTACAGGCTTTTATACTGCAGCATGGGAGCCGACCTGAAAAGTTATGTACCGACCTATACTGGAACTGAAATTCGTATAGGTCGGCCTGAACTGACTTGTATGCTCAAAAATATGTTTTTCAATGCAAATATGATGTTGACTCCCTTTCAAACTCATTTAAATGCTTCCTAATGACAAGATGCACATCTAGAATGAGAGGATACTGTCAAAATATACACAACACTACACTATCCTAGTTTTGACATCACTCAAAATACAAAAGCACTCACAATTTTCAACGAAAAAAGTTTCTATATTTAAATCTTAACATGTTCCCTAAGGGCACATATTAGCATTATCCTATAAGATATTTCCCGTAGAAAAATGTATCATTTAAAATTACTCTAACATATATCATTCTTTATTCTCTCACTGACTTGCATATTAAAGTGATACAGATTAGCCTTTTTCTATGAAAGCACAAGTGTACCGATAATGACGCATTATCTCATATTTTCACCAATTACTTCTAATTCTGAAATGAACAAATACTAACAAAATATTGTAATTGAAGTTCACATACAGTTTTATCAAAGACTCAAATTAACATAAAAAATACAATATATAAAATGAGACATGTAAATGGAGTTAAGGTGAAACTCTCAGTTCTTTTAATGATTTTAATACTTCACGAATTGAAGATCAAAACTAAAGTGTTCAACAATTTATTGAAGAAGCAATTCAAATAGATTGTAATTCATGTGCAAAACAATATGTAGTAAGCATTAAAACAATCTTCAAGAAATAATAAAGGCATAATATATGAAACATTAATATCATGAAGAGAGGTAACATCACGAGCAATTTTTTAGAGTTAAAAAAATTAATTCAAAAAAGTGCATACTATGGGTGTGGTTCATAAATTGTTTGTGTTGCTATAAAGAACAAATATAAGGAGGATGAAGAGGAAAGTAAAAGTTGCAAATTTGTATGAAAGACCCAGAATGACATTCATTCAATTTTAGCACAAGTTTGCAATTCTTACTTCAGCTTCATCCTCCTTTCATTATGGATGATATTACTATATTGTATGTAGATTGCTTGTTTCATTAACCTCTCACTAAACATATGCATTTATTTAAATGTATTTAAAAAATGATAATAAGAAAATTAAGTTATATTTGAAAGACAAGTTAGATCAATCAATGTTTTTCAAGTTGCATGCATCTTATGATTCATCTCTCACTCTTTAACATATAGAATTTTGTTCAATGCCCCCAAGTTCTTCGAAGCAACAATTCTTCTATTCTAGTTTATTTTTCAAAGTGTCAAATTTTTTGAGAAATTCCTATTCATCGTCATCAATGTCGTCATAATAATCATCATCATTTAAGATAATGATAATGATAGTGATGACGTGAATCTAAATTAGTCAACAAATTATTGCTTTTCAAAATAAACTAGAAGAGAAGAAATTGTTGCTTTGAATGACTTGAGGCATTGAACCAAATTCTATATGTTAGAGAGAGAGAGAGAGAGAGAGAGAGAGAGAGAGAGAGAGATAGATAGATGAATTACGAGATGCATGAAATTTGAGAAACAGTGGATCATTTAAGTCATTTTTCAAGAATAATTTAATTTTTCAGAATATCATCTTTAAATCAATTTGCATGATTGTATATGTTTATTGATGGGTAAAAAAAACAAGCAATCCACATATTTTATAATAAACTTATATACATGCCACCACGATTGAAATATATAATCATGGTGAAATGTTAATATTATGCACACTTTGATTAAATTGTTGTTGTTGGGTTTCGAACCCATGGACTATATATATCACAATAGTTATTTACTATAATCGTTGTAATAGGTAGCATGCTACCTAGTTTATCACTACAGTCAATCGCCCGTGGTGGAAAGCAACATATTTACAACCACACCCTACCGAACCATGGTTGGTTAACCTTCATGGTACCCATTTCCCAACTGTGGTGAAAGGGATTTTACGTAGTATTGGCCCTAATTTGAAATGTCATATAGAAGTTTGAGGAATAGTGTGGAAAGATAACAGTCCATCAATATGGTTTACAAGTTTGTGAATAAAAGGTAGGTCATGTGCTTGTGAGGGTTTATGACTCCTAATCAATTTGTACAATCCATTCACTTAACTAGGCTAACCATTCATCTTCATGGACTTTATATCGTGTAAAAAATAATGAGCTGGTGTAAATTTAACTAATAGGCTTATGGCTGACATAGTTTGGATACATATATCAAGTTGATTTTGAAAACATCTGAATACAAAACATTAGAGATATTTGTACATTACCTGCATATTTAAGTTGAACTCAACTATCATTTTGTAAATGGACATTTAAAGGCTTAATTCTATAAAATGAATAAAAAAAAAAGAAAGGATAAGCATATATGACCACTGGCTCCAGAATCAATGAGCCAACAATTAGAAATGTGATTGTTACTTGAAGAATAAGGAAGATTAAACTTAGAATTTGAAATGTTACATATATTATAAGAGATTGGTTCAGGTGATGAATGACCAAGTTGAACCATTTCTGAAGTTGTGACTTGATTAGAACTAGAACCAATATCATGTGTAGTATCAGTTGGCTTGTTGTAACAAACATATAAGCTAGTCATACTTTTCCCGAGAGATAACAGGTGTAGGATCCACATGAACTTGTGAGTCAGTTATGTAACTTGCTATCTGGCCATCTTGAAGATACTTAGTATGGGCATTAGCAAATGATGCAAGTTTATGAATGTAAGGGTGCACGTGCTTTTGTTAATAAAAATTAATGGTGTGTCCATGTTTGTTGCAATGTGTACAAAAGTTTCCTCTACCAAGACCTCTTTTAGCCTCAAAGACATTTCCTAAGAGATTGGAAGCTTCAAAGGTATGTGTAGAAATCATGTTACTTTCTTCTTGAGCAACTAAAGAATAAATTTTGTTGATGGAAGGAATGGTTTCAAGAAACAAAAATTGTGTCTTCACAATTGAAAATATGTCATTTTATCCAGACAATAATTAGATGGCTTGATCTTCAAGAATGTAGGTTATTGTTGAGCGCATAACATCACACTTGCATTGATGAAAACATGTACATAATCGAATTGACTTGTGCACACTCAATTCATCCCATAAAGCTTTCATCTCAATGAAGCATATTATAACACTTTTGGAACCTTGTTTTTGGAAATTGAGTTGAGATCGAAGAGTTGAAACTCTAACTCTATCAATCTTAGAGAATCTTCCTTTCAGATCATCCTAAACTTCAATTAAATTATCATGATATGGAATTGTTTGAGCAATAGAATTTAAAATAAAGTTTATGATCCCAGAGTGTACCAGATGGGTGCATCTATCCCAAACTAGCCAATTGAGGTCATAATGATTTGACACTAGTATTGAATGATCAACTATAGATAACTTTTTTGTTGCACCAAGAGTTTTTTTTTCATAGATCTGCTCCAGCCAATATAGTTGGATCCATCAAGTTTAGGTGGAATTGTAAATTAATTTGGTCTACCACTTAGATGGACATAATACACTGAATCTTGTTATAGTTGGTCAAGAATAACATTGGTGTTGGGAGGTGTCATTATAGCAACAAAGAAAGATGGTAAAAAAATGAAGAATGAAGAACACAAAGGATCAAGATGATTGATTCACCAATCGAAATCACAAATTTTTAAAGTGAAACAATCACGCATGAGAACAACAATGCAATGATTGAATCCACAAGAACCAATTGGGTTTGCAATGGAATCAATGAATGGAGAAGAAAGGATCGAAGAGGAAGAAGAAGCATCAAAGAGAAAGGTTTTTCATAAAGGCTCTAGATACCATATTATAAGTAAAGTGTAAAATCTTTATTGATGTGAAAAGATAACACAAATCTCATTTATATATAAGTGAGAGTCCATGTTTGAAGGTGAGAAAATACTTAGAAGGGGGGGGGTTGAATAAGTATGACAGAAAATAATCAAAGATAAAAACTCAAGTATTTTTATCCTGGTTCGTTGAACTCAACTACTCCAGTCCACCCTTTTCAAGAGTGATTTGCCTTTCTCAACAAGGACTTAATCCACTATTCAAATCAACTGATTACAAATAGCAACACCTAAGAACAACTGTTCTTAGTCTTCTCAAGAGCTACTGATCTAACCTAGATCCTCTTAAGGAAAACAACACCTAAGAACAACTGTTCTTAGTCTTCTCAAGAGCTACTGATCTAACCTAGATCCTCTTAAGGAAAACTTCCTTTACAAATTAATGTAATACAATGTAAGAGTAAGAAATTGCTTCTAATAAAGCTATAAACACAACTGTGTTATTTCTCTAAGTTTAGAACAAATTTAGAGAGTATAATTCTTGTATACAAATTATCATTAATGTTATCATCAAAACATAGAGATATTACTAAGACACAATCTGTGCTCTTACAATGTTAAATTTGATGTGACTAATCATAATTGATAAAATTACACTAACTAACTCCTAACTATAACTTTCTATATTAAGAAAACTTAACCACAACTAACTAGATTATTTTGGAAAAGTTGCTTAAATCAAGTTAGTTAGTGACTAACTAATTTACAACTACTTGTTGATCATTGTTGTTTGTAAAAAAAATTGGTCTCAGCAGATTTTTAATCCTTATATAAAGTTTTGTATGTATTTTGAACTTATTTTAAGCATTCTCAAATTCTCAAACTTCATATGGGTCCACACTATTGATAAAACACTAGATTTTGAAACTTATTTTTAAATGGCCTACTAAGGTCAATGCACGAGAGATGCTTTAAGAAACTTGCTTATACACGTGGCATTTTTTTAAATAATACCATAAAATTAGAAAAATAATTAAATTTCTCATATTTAATATTATCTTATACACGTTTTTAATTTATATTTGAGATGGAAGAAATAGTCTAGTCTATATTAACTTTATTAACGCGTAAAAAACATTAAGTCATATTTGAAACGGAGGTTAGATCTTTAAATTTTGTTGATTTTGACCTGGTTGTGAAGAAGAAGCTTCCTAATTTGACTGGGTCAACAATTTAAATTACTTTTAATACTATACGTTTAACTCATTTTTTAACAAAAACATGTGAATTTAGAGATGACAAGTGTTCATAACATCTCTCTATTACTTTAAAATATACGTGTAATTTACTCTTACGTCCATAATAATAACCATATAATTCTTTTAAATTTTTTATTTAAATATATATCTATAAACTAAAAGGTTATTTAGTAGTAATAATTATATATAAAACGCAAAACTTTAATTTATTTTTATAAACAAAACTAAATTTATTTATTTTTAAAATTGTTTACTTATAAATATAATCAACTTATTTACATTTATATATAAATATAAATAAATGTTAATGTTAGATATTTAATCATAAACCATTTAATTTTTTTTACCAATATGTCACTATTTTGAAGTAAATATACCAAAATAGCACAAGTTGAATAAAAAAAAATACTGAAATGTCACATCTGATACATGAGTTCGGCCAACTATTGGACGATCCAATGAAGAATGTCTACATGCATTGCAAGCTCGGGTATCCATTATCCGAACCATTGAAGACTGTTTTTTTTAATTGTATAAAATGATTTAATTTATATTATAATATAATAAATATTATAAATGATATAATTTGTATTACATAAATTTTATAAAATTGTTTAAATTGTTTAAAAATGATTTAATTAACATAATAATATTATTAAAAAATAATTAAAATTTTAAATTAATATTATAATATAATAAAATATTTCAATTTTTTTAGTAATTAATATAATTTTATAATAAATATTTGTATAAAATATTATTAAAGTTTAATTCATATTATTAAATAATACAATTTTAATATTTTATTTATATTATTATTTAATCTATTTTTATCAATTACACATCATTAATTGCATGAAGAAAGTCGGCAATCCATTGGCCGAGCAGGGAAATATTTTATTATTTTTAAATTTTTTATATATAACGTTGTGTGGTAACCTCTAGTTCTCAGATCATCTACACCCATTTATCATTTCACTCTGAAATATTTCTTAAAAAATGAAGTATTTTACTAATAAAAATACTCATCTTGTCAAAATAGATGCTCAATTGTGTTTTTCGGCAATAAAACCTCTGTTGAAGATTCGACTGTGGAACACAGTGACATTCGAGCATTTTTAGAGAAGCCTGATGAATTGGTTAGATGAAAAAATTGCTGAAGGTGAAAAGATTAGAAGAATTGAAAGGCTTGTTAAAGATGGAGATACTCTGTCCTGGAAAGTTGTAAAAACAACTATGATGTTGTTATGATAATGTATGGACAAGTAGATATTGTCTTGATGGTTGTAATATCTTAGGCATGTTTAGATGTTTAATCTTTATATTGTTTATTATCTTGTTTGTTTAGTTGTGGTTTCTTTATTTTGTTATTGCTGAAAGCTGAATGACACAGAGATGTAATGAAAAATTCTCACAAAATTAAAGTTATATTAACTGAAAGTTAAATTAAAAAAACAAACAAAATCATCTAGATGGGTCGGTTTGATGGGTTGACTATATTTGAACATTTTCTATGCATATGGCTTATTTCTTGACAAATCCCACACCTTCTATTTTCTTTTTCAACATTGTCCATTTCGGTTCTAATTCAAGTACTATTTGTGCGTCCTTTCTTCTTTCTTCGCATTGTCTCATCATGACAAAGAGTATATCCTTCATATGTTGGCCAATTTTCTTGGTGTGGAAATCCAAGGAAGCTTTCCTTGTAGAGTTTAAAAACACTCAGAATCTTGAAAATATCTGATATGTGCATGTTATGATCCTAACATATACTAGAACATGTTGCGATTACATAGGAGCAAGGTAAATGAAATGCTTGAAACTTCCCACAATCGAACCACCCATTCCTGAGATTAACGCTGAAAGCACCTAATGGTCGACCATCGTTCTGATTAATTCTTTTGGCCACCATAAAATAGAATCTCTCACGATCGAATTGGATGACACTATGACTACTAGATTTACTCGCTTCTTCAGCCATTCCCTTATTGTAGTTCTCCGTGAAAGGTTGACCAGACACCAGCATTTTTGTCCAATCATGACCTTATTTACCAAATAGCGATCCCAGATGATAGTATGTAGATTGAGCCAATGTAGTAATTGGAAGGTTTCGGGTAGCCTTAAGTACCGAGTTCATTGCTTTGGCCAGGTTAGTTGTCATATTTTCCCAATCGTTGTCCTCCGCCATACGCCCTCGCCCACTTCTCTCAGAGAATGTTGTCTATCCACTCCAAAGCCTCTCTATTTGATCTTCATATTTCGCCTCCGTATTAATTAAATGTCACCTCCATCAACGTATATCCTATAGTAAAAATGTTAAGTAAAACATCTGAATATCAATAACTCAATAACTATTTATAGTAACTGTAAACATGTGAAGATGAAGGTAGGCCCATGTTGATAAGTTTTTTACGTAGTTCTTTGTCTCTGAACTCACGCATGAAGTTTCACGCAATGTGTATGATACAGTAAACATGTCTGTCAAGATCATCATAAGCACTCTTGATCGATGGATGTCTGTCAGATATGAGACAGAGATTGGTTTGGGTGTCACGTTCGTTCTCAAATTCCTAAGAAATAAACTTCAATCATCTTTTATTTCACCTTCAAATAATGCAGATGCTATTGGGTTAATGTTACCGTTCCCATCTTGTGCCATAGCCATCAACAAAGTCCCTTTGTACTTGTCGTACAACCATGTTCCATCAACATACACAATAGGCTTACAATAAGTAAAACCATGGATACATGGTTGAAACGCCCAAAAAAGACGGTGAAACATCTTCCTGTCAGATAATTAGGTTACGCCGTCTGTAAATACTAGCAATGTTTACAACTCTATAACAGTACCAGGAAGATAGGTTCTCATCACCAACAACCACTATGGTAGGTCATTGTAAGACATCTCCCATTTTCCATACAGTGATTCTATGATCTTAATCTTCATAATCCATGCTTTCTTGTATGAGATTCTATACAAGTATTTTTCAGCAATATGGCGATATTCACTTTAACTTTAAGTGAAGCGTCGCTTTTAACGAGTTCTCTGATGCTGTGACTAATAGTTTCTGAATCAAGCTTTCTATGATCTTGTGGCATAGAAGACGTTGTGCCAGTGTGCGACCCGCTTATAGTAGCAATCTCCCATATTGGGCTCTTCTTACATAGTGCAGCTCTACATGTGAAATTGCATTCTTAGTTCTTACATTTGATTATATATCTTACAGAATCAGATTTATACACTCCATAGTCAAGATTATTAACTTATATGCCAATGTTGCAAAAAAATAACACACACTTCCTTACTTTCAAATTTTATCCCTACTTCAAAGTTGTCTCCAATATGGTTTGGGGTGTAGTTCCCAAAAATAGAGATAGGTTGAGAAGCCTCCAGACATATGTTTGACATGTGTACTGGTGGATTATACAAATTAATAGATTGAACATTTGTTACCTGGGAAGGCATGGGGACGAGTTCCTCTTCCTCGCTAGCATCGAAAAAATCTTCAAAATGGACCTCATGTAGTTCATCTTCACTGTATTCACCAACCTCTTCATTTGGCATGAAAGATTCATTGTTTTGTGTAATTTCTTCGTCAGTAGTTTGGCTTATTCAGTACTGATGTGAATGTGATGATTGCTGATCGCGACTTTTTGAGTCTAACCGAACTAACTGCAAGTGCACAGTCTATCGCGTAGTAATAAAGATATCGATCCTACAGGGACTCGTAATCAAACTAGTGTCATTGGACGTTACTTTGTTTAGCTAGGTTGGATATTGTTTAAGGGTAAAGATGCAAAAGTAAAGGCTAAATTAAAGAAAGGCTAAAAGGTTTCTTAGAATATTAATACGGGGAATCGGTATGCAATGACTTAGTTCTTCTAGGATTTCGACAAGTTACCGGCGTGGTTTAATAATTTCAAAATGGTTTTCAGAAGAAAATAACGGTTTAAAGACCTTTGTCTCATGTTGGTTGTTGACGCTAGTCGCAACTCTAAGGCGGAACGTATGCTTTCGCTATCCCGTTCGGGGTTAAAATTTATTTTTGAAAACCATTGAGTTCTAATCTCTTTTAAAGTGCTTTCGTTGTATTTAAAATAAATGCCTAGTTTTTACTATCTGGTCCTAGCCTCAGTTTTCGCATGTCGGTTCATACCTTAATGAATCTCCCACTGTCGTGGCGAGATTACTTTAAATAAATTCTCGTTGTCGCGACGAAGTTTAGTTTAACAAATTGGATTAAAAACTATGGCCAGAAACAAGTTTGAAAAAGTGGAAATACGTCGGTTATTAACGAATCTCGTCCTACTAGTTCATTACATACCGATAGGTATGGTTTAGCTAGACATGAATCTTAAAGCAAGCATAATTAAATTAAAATAACATAACATGTAAACATACATTATAAAGAAAATGGAATTAATTAATAATAATGGAACCTGTAAACAATTCTGGTTCGGCACTTGGATAATCCCCCACAATGTCGGCAGGATTACTCTGGTGACGATTAACGTATGGAAAATTTAAAGAACAAAAAGTACAACTGAATTGTTGAAAGAAAATAAAGAAAAAGAAACAAAGCAGAAACAAGAATGTCTCTGTAGTAATTTGGGTAGCACTTCGTGGTCTTCAATGCGGCTCCCCCGTTTCAGTTCTCAAGCCCTCCTTTTATAGTGAGTGATTTCTACGTGAACTGCCTCTGGAAGTGCAATTGAGGGTCAGAAAATCCAGGGAGTCGTGCTTCTGTTTTTGGGCTTCTGCTGCACGTTCTAAAAAGTGGACGTTGAGCTGAATTTGCAAGTGTGACGGTCGTAAGGGGTGCATGACGCTCGTGGAGCTCATGAAGTTCGTGACGTTCATGACGGTCGTCACACACGTGACAGTCGTAAGGGACCTGTGACGACCGTCATATCAGCAAAATTCATTTCTGTTACTTTTTTCCGTCCTTTTTATTCTATTATGTGTCTTTTAGTACTTGTTTTCCTTGTCTTGCTTCATTTGAGTGTTAACTTCGTAAACCTCCAAAATATTTAACAAACAATGCAGAGAGGGTTCGAAATCGGGGTGAAATCGACCATTAGTAGCATAAAATCATGGCATTTAATATATACGTTTTCGCGTTATCAAACTCCCCTAAACTTGAATCTTTGCTTGTCCTCAAGCAAAAAAGCATAAGAGCTGAGACGATGCAACTACACGATGCGTTCCTTTGTGTTTTCAAAGTAGCTTCAGAGGCGCTGAGTCGGGAATTCGAAGAAGATTTATAACAACACGCATACGATAGTGACACTAAGCGGTAATGCTCTCGAAGGCCTCCTTCTTATACGAGCTGGTTCCAATCATGCTGCTGTAGCTCGACGTTAAGTTTATCGTACCAAGTCTTACCCAGTTTCGTTCCAGCGCAATCACATTAAGCCCTTTACCCTCTTTGCGCGCACGTAGTGGAATAGCCTGTTAGTGATTTCGGTCTTTTCTTTCTACGGGGTCTGGTGCACGAGTGCGGTACCCTATGATATGTTCAATTCGTAAGTTGTGGGGGATCAAACCGTGATTCGCCCTACCGAGTCCATAACCAGAGACCTATGGACCAACTGACAGAGAACTTCTTTACTTTTATGAGCTTACTTTTTTTTTCTTTTTGCTATTCCGAGATATCAGAGGTAGATAATCACTACATGGCTGCAGATCAATTCTTTTCTTTACGATCTTACGGATCACTTATTTGCATCGGCTTTCCACGTGGCATGCGCTTAAGGCGGTGCTGACTGCTCGTATAAACTACTAAGGGCTTCACTTGGTGCTCGAACCTGAGGCTTCGGTACAGTAGGTAGTGAAACTGACTCGCATAAACCGGAGGTCTAAGGTGTCAAAGTGGTATCGGTATCGTTAGCAATCGTTCTCGAGTTTCCTTGACTCGGCCTTAATCTTGGCGCATCGGATGTTTGCATCGGTTTTTGGAAAAGTTTTTGTATAGCTCGAGTAAAGCAGATTAAGCGGGGGAAGCTCTTGTAACGGAAAAGAATATAAGAAATGCGCTTTATTGAACTGAATTGAAATTACTGAATTAAAATGATTGAAAAGGAAATATAGTACATAATAGAAATGGATAATAAAGTGTCGCTCCTACACCATCTCAAGCAGTGTCCTCGCTGCATTGAAACGAATGTGGAAGGTGTACAACAATAAAAAATGAAAATGCAATAAATAAAAGTACACTACTCTCATTCTCGTCCTCTTCCGTGATGTCGTCCTCCTTGGGTCGTGGGGTGTAGAACGCCGGTGTGAAAGATGGCGTCGTGTAGGTCGTCCACACGGATGTTTAGAGCGGCCATCTCATCTACTACGTTGTTGAGGCGTTCCCCTTGGGCGACCAACAAATCTATCACCTGCTGATGTTGTTCTTGTTGACGATGTTCAAGCAGGACGGCGGTCTCGTTCTGTTGCCAAATGCTGTGAAGGATCTCTTCGTTGGTTACTTCGGTTTGAGGACGGTGACGACGACGGAAGGAAGGACCTTCAGGAGGTGGTTCCTGAGGAGCTTCAGCCTGAGCAGCACAGTCCATTTCTTCCTGTACCTCATCAACGGGCACTTGAATATTCTCTTGAGGTGCTGCAACATTAGCCTCTGGTGCCGCTGGGTCAAAGAGCCAGTTGGCTCTGTTCTGAGGATGAGCACGGTCATGGCATGGTAGGATGATGCTGCGGATGGTGCAGTTGCGAACCACCAGATGATATCTTCCGTCTGCGCGTACCTTGATGAGGTGGGTAGAACGGCAGTAGTCGATATCAAGGAAGACAGGAGGCAGGGACGGGAGGTCCTGGAGGCGATTACCGAGGTCGAGGGACACGGCAATGGAAGTGACGATACCTTCGAAGTAGAAGGGCTTTGAGCCTCGACCACAGTTTTCCTGGATGTGGGCCAACAGAAATGGGGCGGCGTTGATGGGTTCCGGAGCAAAGACACATTGCAGAAAGAAAAACTCCTTAGAGTTAACCTTGTGGTTGCTATCTCGGGCAAAGATAGTGTTACCGAGTACCCTGTGAAAGTAGCGGATAACGGGGTGGTGAATGTATGTGGCATTAAGGCTGTCCCAGCTATCGGCGGTGGTGCCGGTAAGTTGGTTCCAAAGTGCGAATGCTTCCTGAAAGAATTGTTCTGAGGGAACACGGCAGTGAGCATCAGCACTGTGGTGGAATTGTAGCATCTAAGCAAGCTGAGTTTGGTTGAGCTAATATTCCCGTCCAAACAATCAAAAACATGCAACACCGGTAAGCTGATTAGTTTCGCCGGTAGGGGTTATATACGAGAACGAACTCAGGAACTCCAGGGTTAACTGTTCGTACATTGGCTGCGGGGTTGTGCAGAGAAACCAAAGACTGACATTCTGCATCATCCATTAGACGCCTTCCAGAATGCCCAATTCCATTAAGCATGCGACATCAATGTATCGAATGGGTTGAACAGAGCGCTGATAGAATGAAAAGTAGTTGGCTCGCTGCTGTTCGCCTTTTTCGCCGTCTCTGAAGATGATGTTAGACATATCTGGAAGTTCACCTTGGCATGCCATTGTTTCTGTTGTTTGGTGGAAAAGAGAGAGTGTTTCGGGAGAGTGGTTCTTTCAGTGGAATGAATGAGAGAAGAACCGTGAGTTTATAATGAGGGATTTGAAAATGAATGGGTGAAATGAACAATAATGGGGTTGAATGTAATGAATGAGGAAGTAATTGGGAAGTTGAGAAATGTAGAGGTATTTGGAACGTGAGAGAGTGAGAGGTTATGAAGTGGAAGAGGGAAAGAATTATGAACGGTTGTATTCTGCCATTTAGCAGAATTCGTATTCGTGTGACAATCGTGAGGGATGTCACGATCGTGAGGCTCGTGACGGTCGGTATAGCAGCAAATTCTGCAGCTGCAGAATTTGTGCTTTTTGGTTCGTACTGGGGTTATGTAGTTATATTGAGTCTCATTTCAGGCCAGTATATCAACCAAAACAATGAATTGAAAATGAAGAATTCTTGATTAAACTAAAATTGCAAACGAAAATTCATTAATTAAAGAATGAAGTACAAGAATTGAAATGTAATTCAAATTGTAAAAACATAAAACCGGAAATAGTTCAGAATGCAGTAAAAACTAAAAATGAAACTAAAGTTAATCAATCCTTCTGCTGCTTCAGTTTGTCGAGCTGTTGAGTAATGAAGTCAAACTGATCACAAACTACGTCCATGAAAGTGGTGACATCTGTCTGCAGTTTTGTTAGCTCATCCTTAACTGTGGTGATTTCCAACTTGACATCGTCCATTGTTTTCAGAATGGTATTCAGCTTTTCTGTTTGTTGGTCAGGGACGGGGTCAGGGAAATTATGGTAATTTGGAGGAGTCTCAGGGTCGGCCTCAGCTTCTGACACATAGTCTTCATATTACATAAAATCTTGAGCTTCTGATATATGATCACTATCGTACATGTAAGTCTGAGATGTAAAATGAGGTGAGGTAGGACCCATAGGCTCATCCAATTCGTACAACCAGTTGTTTCGGTTGTGGACATTTGTCATCTCATGGTTAGGCAGTGTGAAAAGGTGAACAGGTCGGTCAACAATGAGGTACTCATAAGTGTCAGGGCCTAAGTTACCTATAATACGTTGGTTAAAGCATAATGGTATGTCCATAGGTCTGATTTGGCCAGAGACTTTGATTCTATTTAGCTGGTACCTAAGTCCGATTACATGTGAAATCATGGTGACGAGGCCTCCTAAGGATAGGTGAATTTTGTTCCTGAGTGATCTTTTCAAAGGTTCTCATCATAAATAGTACGACATTGACTGGATGACCTTGTGATGCACAGTACAGGATAAACAACTCTTCCTTCGAGACTGCGGTAACATTTTCCTCCTTCCCAAAGAGGGTATGTGATAATATCCTATGGAAGTAGCAGAGTGCAGGATTATGTATCTCGTTAGAATTCATGTCATTCGGCTCAGGGTGATAATTACCTGTAATAGTACCCCAAAAGTAATCTAACTCGATATCCATATCTTCTTCTTGAGCATCAGTATACGAGAAGGGTCCGCTAGGGAAACCTAAGAGATCAGCTAATGACTTATGGTTGTATGTGAATTATGTCCCAAACAGTCTAAAGCATATCAGCTCCTTAGTCGATCAATAGCCGTATTCGGGTTTGTAGCCTAGGGAGCTAAGGAATTCGAACGTGAGTTCACGATGGGTGACAAAACGGGTTTTTAGAGCAGTTCTCTCCCAGTCTAGTTGGTTAAATAAGTAGAGGATGCTATCATGAATTCCTAATTGATACATAGTGGATCCATCATAGTAAAGTGTCAAAGCGATGCCTCTCTGAGTCAGAGCCTCAAATCTGGCTTGCTGAGCTGGTCCTCTAAAAATGGTAACCGTGTAGTCGATGTTAGCCATACTCGCGAGTTAGTCAGACAAAAAGAAGATAAGTAGGAAGGCTTTAAAATCCTGTAAATAGTTGAAAACACATTTTACTCAAATTATATTTTTAGAAACAGAAGGTGATAAAAATAAAGAAAATAAAAAACAATAGTATAAATCAAATGAATAACATAAAGAAAATAATTTCAAAAGGAAAAACGAGGGAAAATGGGTTGCCTCCCATTCAACGCTGTTTTTAACGTCGAAAGCCTGACGATAGCTTGGTGACGAGCTATTCGGGATGTTGAGCAGGAAGCTCTAGCAGTTTCAACCTGCTCACGTGGTTACTGTCGTCATTTCGATTGTAATGCTCTAAACATTGTCCGTTGACTATGAACGACGCATTAATTTTATCTCAAATTTCGACAGCTCCACTATGAAGGATTCTAGTTATCTCGAAAGGACCTGACCATCTTGACTTTAGTTTTACTGGGAAGAGTTTCAATCTTGAATTGAATAGGAGCACGACGTCTCCCACACTAAACTGTTTCCGGACTAAACGCTTATCGTGTCACTTTTTGGTTCTTTCCTTGTATATGCGGGCATTCTCATATGCGTCTAATCTAAGTTCTTCCAATTCATGCAGATTCAAGATTTGTTTCTCTCCTGCTTCAGTGTAGTTGAGGTTTAGCTTCTTAATAGCCCAAAAGGCTTTGTGCTCAAGTTCCACTGGAAGGTGACATGATTTCCCATAGACTAATTTAAACGGTGTAGTTCCTATCGGTGTCTTGTAAGCGGTCCTATAGGCCCATAAAGCGTCCTTTAGTTTCGATGACCAATCTTTCTCGGAGGTGGAGACTGTCTTTTCCAAGATCTGCTTTATTTCTCTGTTAGAGACCTCCACTTGGCCGCTGGTCTGCGGGTGATACGGTGTTGCGACACGGTGTTTTACTCCATATTTCGATAGCATTTTGTCAAAAATTTGCGCTATGAAGTGTGAACCACCGTCCCTGATGACAAGTCTGGGTACACCGAATCTGGGAAAGATGGTATTCTTAAAGAGTTTGATAACTACTCGCGTGTCGTTAGTTGGAGCATCAACAACCTCAATCCATTTCGATACATGGTCGACAACGACAAGTATGTATTTGTTTTCAAAAGAAGATGGGAATGGACCCATGAAATCGATCCCCCATACGTCAAATACTTCCACTTCCAAGATAGCTTTTTGGGGCATCTCGGTGCGCCTCGAAATGTTTCCAGTCCGTTGGCACTGGTCGTACCTTAGTATAGCAGCGTGGACATATTTCCAAATGCTGGGCCAGAATAGGCCAGATTGTAGGATTTTTGCACATGTCTTCGAAGTACTGGCATGTCCTCCGTAAGGGGCGGAGTGACACTGAGAGATGATGTCTTCAGTTTCTTCCTCTGGGACGCATCGACGGAATATGTTGTCGGCTCCTCTCTTGAAAAGCAGAGGTTCGTCCCAATAATAATGCTTTATGTCGTGGAAGAATTTCTTCTTTTGCTGATAACTGAAGTCCGGTGGGAGCACGCCTGCGGCTAAGTAGTTTACAATATCAGCATACCAAGGCAGGGTGAGTTGTGCGTAGATGGCTTCCATAGCTTTTTCTAGTTCTGGTTCTTCCGAGATTAACGGTGGCATATCACTTTCCAATCTGGCTATCAGGCGTTTGTAAGGGAAATCGTCATTGATAGGCACTGATTCTGGCTTAATACCTTCTATTCGGGATAGGTGATCGGCCACTACGTTCTCGGTTCCTTTTTTATCTTTGATTTTTAAGTAAAACTCTTGTAATAATAGGATCCATCGCAATAATCTCTGCTTGACATCCTTTTTGTTTATCAGGTACCTAATGGCAGCATGGTCTGTGTAGATGATGATTTTCGCTCCTACCAAGTAGGAACGGAATTTGTCGAGGGCGAACACAATTGCTAGAAGTTCCTTCTCTGTTGTAGCGTAGTTCATTTGGGCAGGATCTAAAGTTCTACTGGCATAGTAGATTGCGTGAAACTTCTTGTCTTTCCTTTGTCCTAGAATTGCACCTACAGTGTAATCACTCGTATCACACATGATTTCGAATGATAGTTGCCAGTCTGGTGGTTGCATGATTGGTGCAGTAATGAGTGCTGTTTTTAGAGTTTCGAATGCTTCCAAGCAATCTTTGTCAAAAATGAATTCAACATCTTTCATCAACAGACCTGTTAGAGGTTTTATGATTTTCGAGAAATCCTTTATGAATCATCGGTAGAATCCGGCATGTCCTAAAAAGCTTCGTATTTCTTGTACGGTTTTCGGAGGTTGAAGATCCTTTATAATTTCTATTTTTACTTTGTCAACCTCAATCCCTTTGTCAGACATGACGTGTCCTAAAACTATGCCTTGTCTGACCATGAAATGACACTTCTCCCAATTGAGAACAAGGTTCACTTTCGCGCATCTCTCGAGTACCATCTCTAGGTTCGACAAACAACCTTCAAAACTTTATCCGCATACAGAGAAGTCATCCATAAACACTTCCATGATGTCATATATGAAATCCGCAAAGATTGCCATCATGCATCTTTGGAACGTTGCTGGAGCATTGCAGAGTCCAAACGGCATTTGTCGATAAGCAAAAGTGCCATAAGGACAGGTGAATGTAGTCTTTTCTTGGTCATCGGGGTGAATAGGAATTTGGAAAAATCCTGAATAAACGTCTAGATAGCAGAAATACGAAAGTTTGGCCAATCTCTCCAACATCTGGTTTATGAAAGGTAAAGGAAAATGATCTTTCTGAGTTGCCTTATTCAGTTTTCTGTAATCGATACACATCCTGCTTCCGATTACAACTCTTTGGGTTATCAATTCACCTTTCGCGTTCTTTACTACGGTGACGTCTCCTTTCTTGGGTACGACGTGCATTAGGCTAACCCATTGGCTGTCGGAGATCGGATATATGATTCCTGCGTCTAGTAACTTTTTCACTTCGTCTTTGACTATAGTGCTTAGGATAGGATTTATCCTTCTCTGATGTTCTCTAGAAGTTTTGCAATCTTCCTCTAGCATGATTCGATGCATACAGATGGAAGGATTTATACCCTTGAGGTCGCTTATACTATAGCCTAACGCAGTTGGGTATTTCCTTAGGACTTCTAATAATTTCTTAGTTTCTAACTGTCCTAAATCGACATTGACTATTACTGGTCTTTTGAATTCGGTATCTAAGAATTCGTACCTGAGGGTCTTGGGTAATTCTTTAAGTTCTAAAGCTGGGTTCTTCAGACTTGGCATATGATTAGGAGTTAGTGCTAAGATTTCGCTTAGACTATCATCTTTGTATGGCGCACGCCAATTTTCGTCTTCATGAATATCAGGGATTTGGATCTTCATGATTTCAGAGTATTTAGTTTCTTCCTTTTCTAGTTTTCCTATGCATTCGTTGATGACATCTACTAAATAGCATGTGTCATCTATGACTGATGCTTTTAAGAACTTGGTGAGGATGAATTCTATCTTTTCTTCTCCTACTTCGAATGTTAGCCTGTAACACCCTTCTAAACCCCACGGATATTATATGAATAATCAAAGTAAATTTCCATGCATTTACAAAAGGGCATTACACATAACTTTCAAAATATCAAAACCACCTGTCATGTTCATTACTATTTCAATATAAAATTATGCTTTACAAAACTTCACTTTGCATGTAGCAGCGGATTCAATTATACCACAATTTTCATAAAAGAAACATTTGTTTTTATCACATAAAACAACATCACTTAGGCACTAAGGCCAACATCATAATATTCCAATGGATATAAACACGTTTATAAAGTACACAATGTATATCTTAAACACAACCCAAGCGATCCCAGCGTTACATGACTAGAGCATGACTCAACCCAACATAATTAAATCACTAAACGGCTACACCAAAAGCGACCTCGTAACTACGAGCAATACTACTCCTTGATACCTGCACGATGTCATGTAGGACATCATTCCAGCAGAAGGGTGAGAAATATTATCATAATAACAATGCATATAATTATATATACACAAATACACAAGCACAAAATACATATATTCCACATTTTCTCACCACAATTCATTATAACTTATCATGTACAATACAACATATATATAATCAAATGTGGATAATCACCAAGCATATTCATCATGCACGTATCCATAAATCTCAACATTCCACATGAACATACACATATTATGTTTACTCACTAATTCACAATTACACATTCACAATTCTCAAACCAACAATTCATGTTCATAAGCATACTTCCATACAATGATCACATATTCACAACTCTCAATTACACAAGTAATGCACATACGCATATTCCACCATTCTCACCATACTTCATCATAACTCATCATATACTTCACAAAGCATATATATATATATATATATATATATATATATATATATATATATATATATATATATATATATATATATATATATATATATATATACATATACATATATATATATATATATACATATATATATATATATATATATATATATATATATATATATATATATATATATATATATATATATATATATATATATATATATATATATATATATACAAATATGGTCAATCATCAAACATATCCATAGTTCACAATTACACAAGTCATGTACATACACCTATGTATAACTTCATACAACAATCATATATTCATTCCATGAGACTCAATGCAACTCATGCCATGTGGTACCAACACTTGTTATCATTTTTCGGTTTTTACACTTAAACCGGGTCCGTTCTCTAGACCGATAACAACAAAAGCCCGTTCCCTAAGCTTTCAAACCCCGCTCTAGGTTTGGGACAAGTCACTAGCCTCCACGAAACTAGCAAACATTGCCTCTTGACTAAATGACGCATATGCAATCAACAACAAAATGCACTTAAGACCGATCACACGTCTTAATCCCATGCATTCACATAATTCCTCCCTTCAAGAATTAAACAAGATTGCACATACAACATATCATATAATCAAGTATTCATACTTTTCATCAACATATTTGTCAAACAATGCACGCATATCTTACAATATGCTCTCATGCATTAATTCACAATAATCGAATACAACAAATATGCATTCATAATTCAACCTCATTACCTTTTCAAACAATGCACACATATTCACAATATATTCTCATGCATTCACAATATCGCATACAATCAATATGCATTTACACTTCAATATCATTACCACATTTATCAAGCAATGCACACATATTCACAATATGTTCTCATGCATTCTTCACATACAAACAATACGCATATATTTGTCAAAAGACTATATTTCATAATCGATTCCACCATCTAGAATTCACGCCATACGGCTACCCACAGCATATCATATCACAATATGCACAAGCTATACGTTATATAACAAAAGTATTCTGCACAATAACACATCAATCACACACATTCGCGACGGTAAAAATCAACACAATAATATGTTTTCAATTTTCTGCTATAATTGAACCAGGTACAGGCCTCAAAGCCATTTTTTCTAGAAATAAAATCTCGTTAACTTACCAACGCTTCGAACGGGGGTCAAAACCGACTTACGGTTCAAGAGTTATGAATTTTTGAAGTTTTCCGAAAAACCAGAATTTTGCCTAAACACGGCTACGGGATTTTGCATTTTCGCCCGAAAATTCGACCGATTCAATTCCTTTTTTCGAAACAAACACATACTCATACTCACCTAACATATAGCAGTGAATTAGAACCATTAAACACGATTTCTACGACGTCCGATTTCCACTCAAATCTCAAACCCTCAATTATCCAAAAATGTCAAAACTCACAAACTCAACCAAATTCAATCAAACGAAATTCAATAATCACGGCTAAACATTACCCGACTAAACTACACAATTTATTTTGAATTCTAACCGTTCAAAACTCGATTCTACCGATTTAATTCATTTGCCCTAGAAATGGAAAATAGAGAAAAACACCCAACAAATCCAACACAACTCATACATAATCATACACATTGATCAAATAATAATGTTTCTCACCCTTACCTTGATTGGATTGAAGCTTAAAGTTGATTCTTGATGATTTCTCCAAGTTTCCCTCTTCTCTTCTCTTTTCTCCTCTTTCTCTATTCTTTCTCTCCTTTTCTTTCTTTCTTTCTCTTATGTTTCTATCTCTTTTCTTTTCTCTCCAATTTCCCTTATATATCCTTCTATTTTCTTTCCATCGTAATTCTTCTCTAAAAAATACCTATCAATTCATTTCTCACAAAATATCTCATCTTATCATTAATTAGAGAATATCTAATAAATCCACATTATTCTACCAAGTAGAATAAATTAATTAAATCCATTAACTCATTTAAATAAATCCAATAATTTATTTAAATCAGATAAATCACATAAACCAATTAATTAGCACAATTAATCACTTATTGAAAAATTGGGCTGTTACATAGCCTACCTTTCTTCATGTCTATACTAGCTCCGGCTGTTGCTAGGAAGGGTCTTCCTAAAATAATTGGGGTAACAGAGTCCTCCTTAATATCCATGATTATGAAGTCAGTTGGAATGTAGAATTGACCTATGTGTACTGGAATGTTTTCCAGTATACCGACGGGATACTTGACTGATCGGTCAGCCAATTGTACGAACATTTTGGTTGGTCGTAGTTCTCCCATATTCAGCTTTTTGCATATAGATAAGGGCATAACACTTATACTGGCTCCTAAATCGCATAAAGCTTTGTCTATGACGAACTTTCCTATGACACAAGGTGTGGAAAAGCTACCTGGTCTTTTAGTTTGGGAGGCATGTTATTTTGAATGATTGCGCTACACTCGGCAGTAAGTGTAACTGTTTCATTATCCTCGATTTTTCTTTTGTTAGACAGGATTTCTTTGAGAAATTTAGTGTATGAGGGCATTTGAGTTATAGCTTCTGTGAAAGGAATGGTGATATTCAGTTGTTTCAGAAGTTCTACAAATTTCTTGAATTGTCTTGTAGTTTTGGAATTTATGAATCTTTGAGGATAAGGAATCGGTGGCTTATATGGCGGTGGAGACACATATGGGTTTTCATCTTTGGAGGCCTCTTGCTCGTTATCTTCCTTCTTTTCGGTTTCAGACTCCTTTACTGCTGGTTTATTAGTTTTCTGATGCATGGCTAAGTTTTCACTCCTAGGATCGGTCGGTCCGTCCAGTTCTTTTCCACTTCTTAATATGACAGCGTTTGCATGACCTTTCGGATTAGGTTCTGGATGACCAGGAAATGTACCAGCGGGTGCGGCTGCAGAAGCTTGTTGTTGAGCCACTTGCGATATCTGCGTTTCGAGCATTTTGTGGTGGGTGGCAAAAGCGTCTACTTTGCTGGTTAGTGTTGCACCCCAAAATTTGCCCAACCTTTTCCTTCTTGTTTTTGCATTAGCATAACATCATCATAGCATTATCATAGCATTGCACTAGCATTTACGCAGGGGATCAAGTGTGATATACATCAAGAGAGGCCTATCTAGAGGTTTTATTCGAGTTTGTTCCAACATGAAAGTTGCTCCAAATGGGGTCATTTGGTCAACTAAACCACAAGACTTTAATGGGCTAGCTCATGGTTGAAGATTGATGAAAGTGATTTTGGTGAAAACATGTGAAAAGGCCTAGTTTGGTATTTTGTCAAAATTTAATCAAACAAGTCCATATTTGTGCTTATTTTGAATGGAAATCATGTTTTAAGAACATTGGCATTATTACATTTTTCATTTGAGGATTTTATCATGGCCTATTTCGAGATTTCTTACAATTCAAGTAACATAATGGATCTTGGGCTTGGGCTTAGAAACAAGGAACTATTGTGGGTCTTAAACCTTCCTTATGATGCAAGGAATATAAAAACTAAAAATCAAGGCAATTGACATTCTTCTTCCATCATTTTTTCCATTTTCCCACAATTTTTCTACATTTGAAAAATTGATTTTTCAATTCCTTTTTCTCTCCACTTTTTTGATCCTTTCTCATTGTAAATACATTCAATATACTCCATAGAATTTTTCCATCAATTTTTGAGAAGGTTTTAATGCAAAACCATGGTTATAGTAACATAAAAAAGTAAGCTCCATGAGAATTTCGAATTCTGTTTTCCTCACCAATTCAAGCCATTTCTTTTATCCTAATACCTCTACCAACTATTGTTGAATGTTTCTACACAATTTCCCAAGAAAATCCATGCTCCATTGAAGCTTTAGAAACCAATTTTCAAAGGTATAAAACTTTCAAATAATATCATGATTCATGAGTCTTTATGTTGCCATTGTTGCATATTTAGAATCCCCTTAATGCATAGATCTTTTCTGGTATCAATTGGGAGGTTTTCATGTTCTTAAAAGTTTATGATCTACACACGGGTTTTGAGTTAGAGGAAGTTTCAAGGAAAAATAATGGGATATTTGAATTCCTCTCGAAAAATCCCACAAGTTTCATCCAAGAAATGTCAAATTTGGTTGAGAAACGGATGAGATATGTGCCCATGAAGCTTCCAGCCGTAAGCTTTCCCGCCGGCGTCCGCCGTGGCTGTTCACGGTCTAGGAAAATCAAAAGGAAGAAGACGATCTTGGCACCGTTAGATCGCGTCTTCCCCTTTGACTGGACTTCCCATCTCGCGGCCCAGAAACGCTCCACATATGCAGCCACCTCATCTTTCATTAAAATACATGGCACGCCACATCATCCCAGGGAGCCCCCATGACCCCTGTTCGATCCTTGACAGCTGCACTTTTATTTATTCATGTTATTTTCTCTTATTTCCTCATATTGCAATGTTTCGTTTTATTTTTCTGTTTTATATGCTAACTTCAAATAATCATAAAAAATAGGAAAATTAGTCTTTTTGATCCCCATTTTTTTGTGCTGAATCTTCAAGATGTATAGAATTTTATAGAATTGGAACCATATTTTTTCCATTTTTCTTCATTTTATTAGATTTTTTTACATTTTAGTTGTCAAAAAAATAGCAATGCTGGTGCTATGATCTTGTGAATTTTCTTTGACCCATCAATATGTCATTTAAAGGCCTAACCTTTTGCAGGGATCTCATAAACATGTTGAGGTATTGTGATATATTTTTGTGGGAATTTTATTGTACCATTTTAGTTGGTTTTGGATGCTTTCTTTAACATGCTCCATTTTAACCTTTCTTTTGGTATACATGACATAGTTTCAACTTGTTTGGCCATTTCTCTTGGGATATTTTTGTTGTATCTCTCACCCCTGATTTGTGGCTTGATGTAAGGCATTGGAGATTTTTATTTGAATTTTTTATCACCTTTTACTATTTTTTTTATATTTTTGTATTCGGACTTGTAATTTGGACTTTCGAACGGACTTCGGTTTTATTTTGGCTCCAACGGCCTCGATTTGTTTGTGTGATGAACGCTAGGGTTCCTATTGCTTATTATAGACATTATATAGGATATGTAGATCATTGATTGGCTGGTTTGATCATACATAATTGCCCATTAGGTTCCATATTTCCATGATAGCGCGTTATGATTCCAAATCGTGGTTCAGGTACGTCATTCATAGGTTTCTGTTGCCTCGTATCTCTTTATATTAACTTGTGGCCAAGATTGCATGTTTAAAATAGGCCATTTTCTATTCATTATGGGCTTAAGGTTGAGATGACTTCCTCCCTCACTTGCATTCCATGTTTACCTTTATGAATCCGCATTTCCTGTATGCTGTTTATTTCATCTGCTTTCCGTTGATTCCTTTGCCTTTCCCTTAGGATCTCCATTCTTCCTTGTTCAAGGTAGAATGCGATAGACATTAGGCTTTGCAACCATGTATGACAACATTAGGGTAGTTTTCCCCTTTGCAAACTTGAACCTTAAGACAAACTTGGCATGATAACGTTAGGATTAAATTAGTCTCCCCGTAGTAAGCCGAACTACGGCTGCTCTGATCTTTCATACCAGATGAAAGTACGTAGGCACGAGATGCGATATCTCGGCGAGCAAACTTTCCCCTTTTCTTAGGTCGTAGTTAGGTGAACTACGTTGACTCTGATTTCTCGTTCCAGACGGGAATACGTAGGCATAAAGTGCGACACTTGGCCGAGTCACTTTTCTTTTCTTTTGTCCTTAAGCCTTTAGCTAGATAGTATTAATCAACCCTTCGAGATAAACAATTAAGCATGGATCCCGTCGAGTACGACGGACGTGAGGGGTGCTAATACCTTCCCCTTGCGTAACCGACTCCCGAACCCAGGCAATGGTTGCGATGACCATTCCTTTTCCCTCTTTCGTTAGGTTTTCTCTGAGCGTTTCCTTTCCCTCCTTTGGGATAAATAACACACGCTGGCGACTCTTCTGTTGTGCCGGCGCCGATTTTCGCAGTAGCGACAGTTAGCTGTTTAATCTGCTCGCTAGTGTGTATGTTTTGATTCAGGAATTCTTTGTTCGTTTGAGCTTGAGTAGCTATGAATTTTTCCATCATCACTTCAAGATTTAATTTTCTAGGGGCAGTCGAGGAAACTACAACTGGTTTCTGATATCCTGGTGGAGCAGCGGGTGCTTGCAATGTGTTATCGCTTTTGTAGGAAAAGTTTGGGTGGTTCCTCCATCCTGGGTTGTAGGTATTTGCGTAAGGGTTACCTTGAGTGTAGTTTACTTGGTCTGGTGGAATTCCTGCCAATAATGGGCATTCGGGCGCATTATGAGTGGCGATTCCACATAACTCGCAATTTGGAGTTACAACAGCTACGGTTGCAGGTGGCGTTATAATTAAACTGTCGATCTTTTGTGTTAAAGCATCTACCTTAGCGTTGAATTTTTCAAGACTGATGATCTCGCACATCCCACCTTTTGATGCGGGTTTCTCTGACGGAGTTCTTTCACCTCCCCATTGGCAATGGTTCTGAGACATGTTTTTGATAAGTTGATAGGCTTCATCGTATGGCTTATCCATAAGTGCACCGCCCGCGGCAGCGTCTACTGTTAATCTGGTGTTATACAGAAGCCCATTGTAGAAGGTATGAATGGTCACCCAGTTTTCTAAACCGTGGTGAGGACATGCTCTCATCATATCTTTGAATCTTTCCCATGCTTCGTAGAGAGATTCAGCATCTTTCTGTCGAAATCCGTTAAGTTGAGCTCTAAGCATAGCAGTTTTGCTTGGCGGAAAGTATCTCGCTAAGAAAACGTTCTTCAATTGTGCCCACGTCGTAGCGGAGTTGGATGGCAAGGATTGTAACCAAGCCTAAGCTCTACCTCTAAGAGAGAAAGGAAAAAGACAAAGTCTTATTGCATCTGGAGTTACTCCATTTGCCTTCACTGTGTCTGCGTATTGCACAAACTTCGTTAAGTGTTCATTCGGATCCTCAGTTGCATTTCCTGAGAATTGATGTTGTTGTACAGCTGACAGCAATGATGGTTTTAGTTCGAAATCGTTCCGATTGATAGCGGGGGCAGCAATGCTACTATGAGGCTCTAGCTGAGATGGGGTAACGTAGTCCTTCAGAGGTTTGTTTTGAGGTCCTTCAGCCATCGTTGATTCTTCTTCAGATTTATGAGCGTGAATGAGAAGTTGGGGATTATTACGTCTTCATTGATGATCTACGAATCGTCTGGCTAAGTGTAGGAAGCATTCAAGTTCGGAGATTGTTGGTAGCAAATGTTCTCTTTGTGAGCGAGTAATTGGCATACAATCGTTGAACGAGTAAAATGGAAATAAAATAGTTAAACTAGTTTATCCTACGTAACAAAGGTTTACACTATTGACTAAACGGGTCCCCAACAACGGCGCCAAAAACTTGATCGCGACTTTTTGAGTCTAACCGAACTAACTGCAAGTGCACAGTCTATCGCGTAGTAATAAAGATATCGATCCCACATGGACTCGTAATCAAACTAGTGTCATCGGATGTTACTTTGTTTAGCTAGGTTGGATATTATTTAAGGGTAAAGATGCAAAAGTAACGGCTAAATTAAAGAAAGGCTAAAAGGTTTCTTAGAATATTAATACGGGGAATCGGTATGCAATGACTTAGTTCTTTGAGGATTTCGACAAGTTACCGGCGTGGTTTAATAATTTCAAAATGGTTTTCAGAAGAAAATAACGGTTTAAAGACCTTTGTCTCACGTTGGTTGTTGACACTAGTCGCAACTCTAAGGCGGAACGTATGCTTTCGCTATCCCGTTCGGGGTTAAAATTGATTTTTGAAAACCATTGAGTTCTAATCTCTTTTAAAGTGCTTTCGCTGTATTTAAAATAGATGCCTAGTTTTTACTATCTGGTCCTAGCCTCAGCTTTCGTATGTCGGTTCATACCTTAATGAATCTCCCATTGTCGTGGCGAGATTACTTTAAATAAATTCTCGCTGTCGCGACGAAGTTTAGTTTAACAAATTGGATTAAAAACTATGGCCAGAAATAAGTTTGAAAAAGTGGAAATACGCCGGTTATTAACGAATCTCGTCCTACTAGTTCATTACATACCGATAGGTATGGTTTAGCTAGACATGAATCTTAAAGTAAGCATAATTAAATTAAAATAACAGAACATGTAAACATACATTATAAAGCAAATGGAATTAATTAATAATAATGGAACCTATAAACAACTCTGGTTCGACACTTGGATAATCCCCCACAATGTCGGCAGGATTAATCTGGTGACGATTAACGTACGAAAAATTTAAGGAACAAAAAGTACAACTGAACTGTTGAAAGAAAATAAAGAAAAAGAAAAAAAGCAGAAACAAGAATGACTCTGTAGTAATTTGGGCAGCACTTCACAGTCTTCAATGCGGCTCCCCCGTTTTAGTCCTCAAGCCCTCCTTTTATAGTGAGTGGTTTCTACATGAACTACCTCTGGAAGTGAAATTGAGGATCAGAAAATCCAGGGAGTCGTGCTTCTATTTTTGGGCTTCTGCTGCACGTTCTAAAAAGTGGACGTTGAGTTGAATTTGCAAGTGTGACGGTCGTAAGGGGTGCATGACGCTCGTGGAGCTCATGACGTTCGTGACGTTCATGACAGTCGTCACACACGTGACAGTCATAAGGGACCTGTGACGACCTTCATATCAGCAAAATTCATTTCTGTTACTTTTTTTCCGTCCTTTTTCTTCTGTTACGTGTCTTTTAGTACTTGTTTTCCTTGTCTTGCTTCATTTGAGTGTTAACTTTGTAAACCTGCAAAAAACTTAAAAAACAATGTAGAGAGGATCCGAAATCGGGGTGAAATCGACCATTAGTAGCATAAAATCATGACATTTAATATATATGTTTTCGCGTTATCAATTGCGTCTAATATGCTTCATCATCAAGGCGAACATATAACTTAATCGTGTTTAGATGAGCAACTGTGTAATGACACCAGAACATTGATTTGACTTAATCATCGGTATCTATCTGCTTCATTATGTAAAAGATACTACCATAATCTCCATTAAGTAATGGTTGTCGGTAAATAATTTCAAGAACAGAGAATTGCACTTTTTTCTATGCGTTCTTTCAGATGAAAAATATCATAATTGCGATGAAGTTTGAACATCATTGTTTATGTACTGTTGAATGAGAATCCGGTATTTTGATTGGTGAAAATGGAACCATTATAGTGCATGGTTACCAGCGTATTTATCTCTTCCATTGCTACAATAATTTTTTGAAAAGAAAGATTATTGATACAGATTGTGGAAGATGGATGTCAGCCTACATAGCTTGAACGAATATAATGCGTTGCAGTCATATTTTGGCTCGCCCAACCACAGGCTGGCCCCATGTTGCTGTAGTGATGGCTCGTCCATCAAAAGGATGATCCCATAAAGCAAACGTGATGGCTCTCCCTTCCCAAGGCCGAGCCCTTGCATGTTGTTGAGTTCAAATTTTGACTTAAATTGAACCATCTTTCTTGGCATTTTTCAACTCAATTCTCATGTTGTAATATATTTATTTATTGTTCTTGTGTGATTCTTCAATTATATTGCAAATATCTTTGGATTTTTTATGTGTGTATTATTGTGCAAAATATAGGCATAAAACGTCAATGACTCTAAGACACAAAGGAGTGGATAAGGAAGTCAAAGAAAAGAAGAGGAATCAACATGTTCGTTGTGCGAACATCAACAAAGGGAAAGAAAATTCTCAATGTGTGAGATCATGGTGAAGCCCCAACAAACCATCTTAGATTAGAGGAAGTAGAAAAAAGGCCTAAAGTTCGTTGGGCAAAGCAGTTCTCTATGTGAAGAAGTGCTCGTACTATGAACTCAAATATTTTCCAAGGGTCAAGGAGGTTCTGGCAGCTAGGCTGGTACCAAGAAGCCTTTTAACAGATACAAAAAGAAAGAGGGTGAAACAAATCCATCTCTACGCAGAAAGGGCCAGCTCCTCAATAAGTTCCTGCTCCAATGCCTTATCAAATCCATTACTATCAGTATCCGTAAGTTGCTGCTGCGCAATACGCTCCAATGCCTTATTAGCCAGCTATTCAAGTTGTTCAAACTCAAATGCCTCAGCAACAGGCTCCTCGGCGACAGTCCTACAACTAGCAAGGGTATCCGTATCCTCCTCAGCATCAACAACTAGAAGCTGCTCAACAACATCAAGCTGCTCAACAACAGCGTCAGCCTAATCAATAGAGGACGTGGAAGCCCGATAGAGTTTTTGAGCGTCTGCCAATGCCATATGCTAATATCTTTGCTCAGTTATTGGAGAAAAATGCCATTGCTCTGAGAGATCTAGCTCCTCCAACTGTCATTCCTGCTGACTATGATGTAAATGCCCATTGTGAGTTCATAAGGGCACTATAGGGCATACAATTGAGAACTGCAGAGCCTTCAAACACAAAGTTCAAGACATGATTGACAGGAATGCTATCAACTTCAATGGGAAGACTCCAAATGTCATCAACAATCCTATGCCGCCGTCGAGCTAGTGCCAGCATCAGGTCAAATCAAATCAAGTCAAGTCAAGTCCACCTCCCCAAAAAAAGGCAGTCATGTTGCCATTTCATCTTTTGCTTTCTTGTATTTCGTCTCTATTTGTTTAAGTATTGTATGCTTTAAACATTGCTATTCGTATTTGGTTTTCATTAAAGTATTATTTATGCATGTTTTGAATTAGTTATGTCATATTCATTCATTATTTTCACTTATCACAAATCACAGACACATATTTTGTTCACTTCACTCTTTACCAACTGTTGTTTAGCATGATTGTGAGGTAGGATGGTGACAACGAAATACCCATAATTGCAAACTGTATGCTTTCAGACAGAATCTCATTGATGATGTACAAGCATTGTTTCAATCCTCAAATACTGGAGAGACAAGGAGTTAATCCCTAGTTAACCACTTCGAGCTGAGAAGTAGCAGTTTGCTTCGGATATTAAAACCTTTACATTCAACCTGGGGTAGGGTAGTGTTCAGTTAATCCAATAACACACTCGAACCAACAAAGAAAAAGTCCATAATTATGACGGTTGGTCTTCAATAACATGGCGGTCACAAACATCCAAATAAAAAAAATCAAAAAATCAAAAGCCTGCTAATTCAAGCACCTCAAATGAGACTTAGGAAAAAATCAAGGCAATCTCGATGGACTCGACAAGTGAAATTGGTCCATGCAAGATTCAGGGATAAAAAAAAATCAAAAGAGGTCCTCAAACCCTCAATAAAAAACAAAATAAGATCCAGTGGCCACTATACCAAAAGGGTCACTGACATAAGGTGACTGCCATTTCGAGTGAACCTTGAATCATCACTCTTACATCGTCAACCCTTTTGGAAGACAAACATATGCAGAATTAACTGAATGTAGGAATGGAGATCATTGCGAAGAAGGGGGGTACAAATCAAAATTTGAGCCTAATATACTTTGTTTCATAACTGTGAACCAGACTGCGTTACAACCCTCGAAAGACCTAATTGAGGCGAGTTTTATTCCGAAAGCATACCATTGCAAGGTTCCGTAAACTGACTCCTCACATGTTTGCTAATCATCAGCATTGGTGTCATTTTCTTTGCTATATCTTTTCCACCAACAAACTAGCACAACGTCTGGACTAACAGTCCATTCGTCTCACATTATCACGACACTCAATAAACGACACTTTTCAAATCTGGCATAAACTTTGCATTAAGATTATCATTTGTGAATGTGCAAATTTAATTGAAAATCAGTGCTAGACATCAAAGACACTCCAATAAGGGGCCCTCAAGGAGGAACTTGAACTGTTAGTGGTTGACACGAAGCAAGGATACCTAAAAACTCACAGGCTGGGGAAAATCCTTCAACAGCTCAATCAGGGGCAGGGTCTCTCAAAGCACATCAAAGTTTGACTTCCAAAATCATATCAGAACTGGTTAATCAGGGGAAGACCATTCCCATGTTTAGATTGGAGCAAGACCAGGTCATCCCGACCATCGAGCAGAATTGTGATCTTCTCTGAACAAGTTCACGATAAATCAACAAGTGACCGGACTTGGAGCATCAAAATTATCTTCATCCACTTCAATCATGTCGTCTTCAATGAACTGCGTGTCGAGGAAATCAACCCCTCCCACCATCCAAAGTCCAATCCGCATTGGCAACAACCAAAAGCCCACCATGCTGGCACCTCCAAACATATCCAATCACCCGTCTGCAACCATACACATCATATGTATTGCATTCGATATCATAAGCATCATTTGCATTATATGCATACCTAAACCATATCATACTTCCCCAAGAATTACATCTTCGCGCGTCAGCATTTGTATTTGCATTTCCATTCGATATAGAATATCATTTTAACATCGAGCATCCGCATATGCAAGTCAAGGTCCAGGATCAATCTCGATATTTCCAAGGCGGCATTCAGCCTAGCTAGGGGGATCTTCTGGAAATCCGTCGGTTTCCCCCACGGGATGTGAATCTACCTTTGTTGATTAAGAGCTCAAAGACATATTCAGCCTAGTTAGGGGCATCTCCTTCAAGGACGTAGGTATACCCCACGAAGTTGTTCAACCTTTTGTTGATCAAATTCAAGAGTTTCAAAAGCAATATACAGCCCAGCTAGGGGCATCTTCTGCACATCTGTGGGCGTTCCTTACAAAGTAGTATCAACCTTCTGTTGTTCGAGATAAGATATCAAAGCAAATCTCAACCCAGTCAGGGGAATCTTCTCCAAAGTTCATGGGCGTTCCTCATGAAATTACTTCCAACCTTTTATTGTCAAAATCGTGGTCTCCAAGCAAGTCAGTGGGCATTCCTCATTGAATTTTTTTCTTAACCTTTTGTTGTTGAAGTTGGCGTCCCTAGCTCAACCAGTGGTATTTCTCCGAGTCAGCAGGCATTCCCTGTTGATTTGTTTTAATTCAACCCTCTTCTTGGGTGTTCCCCAGTGATTTATCTCCTTTCAACCTTTTGTTGACAAGGATGGTGTTCCTCATTGACTTCTTTACTCCGACCCTTTGTGGATGTTTCAAATAAGCCTCACTCATCACATTTCCAACAAACTTGACCTTTTGTCGATTGCCTTACTATCATCCTTTTGGTGCCAAATTGTGCAAGTGATCTCCATTATCCTTTTGGTAATGGACCCCTGCATCCTTTTGGTGTCAGGATTGTGTGTGTGTGTGTGTCGCTCTATCATCCTTTTGGTGATAGGTCTGTCATCTTTTTGGTGCCAGATTGTGCGAGTGTTCTCCATTATCCTTTTGGTAATTGACCCCTGTATCCTTTTGGTGTCGGGATTGTGTGTGTGTGTGTGTCGTTCTATCATCCTTTTCGTGATAGGTCTGTCATCCTCTTGGTGCCAAATTGTGTGAGTGTTAACCATTATCGTGTTGGTAATGGACCCCTGCATCCTTTTGGTGTCGGGATTGTGTGCGTGTGTCACTCTATCATCCTTTTGGTGATAGGTCTGTCATCCTTTTGGTGCCAGATTGTGCGAGTGTTCTCCATTATCCTTTTGGTAATGATCCCATACATCCTTTTTGTGTCGGGATTATGTGTGCGTGTCGCTCTATCATCCTTTTGGAGATAGGCATGTCATCCTTTTGGTGTCAGATTGTGCGAGTGTTATCCATTATCCTTTCGATAATGGACTCCTGCAACCTTTTGGTGTCAGGATTAAGTATGTGTGTATCACCTGTCATCCTTTTGGTTCCAGATTGTGCGAGCGTTCCTATCATCCTTTTGGTGGTAGTAGCGTGTGTGTGTGTGTGTGTGTGTGTGTGTGTGTGGCTCTATCATCCTTTTGGTGAAAGGTCCATTATCCTTTTGGTGCCAGATTGTGCAAGTGTTCTCCATTATCCTTTTGGTAATGGATCCCTGCATCCTTTTGGTGTCGGGATTGTGTGCGTGCGTAAGTAATTATCATTCTTTTGGTGATAGGTCTGTTATCCTTTTGGTGTCAGGTTGTCTTTGTTATCATCCTTTTGGTGATAACGACCTTTGCCATTTATTCAGTGTCTACTCGAGGGTTGATATTGATTCGTTATTCCACTTCCCAAACATTTTCCTTCTTTTCAGAAAAATTTGGAGTCTTCTTCATATATAATTGTCTTGTACCTCGAAAGAATGAACGTCATAGCAGTTCATCTTACTCGATTTAAACCAATTAGAAAGGGGTATCTGTCATATCCCAAATTTGACCTACCTGTATAAATTTCACTTGTGCATCCGTCTACTGACTATTATTAAAAAAATCAATAAATTACGTTACTTCTACTGTTTGTTCAAGTTTGTGTAAGGTTGAATTCAAGGTGCATTAATTAAAGTGATGTGTGTGTCTGAAGCTTCAATTAAGGTTTGGAACAATACAGTGCAGTCTATGTTTCACGGTGAAGTTTATCAGGGTGGTTCATGGTCCCTGGTTTCTAGGGCTAAGATTGTTACATGGTTTCTCAGGGGAAACCCATTCATTTCCATATCCATCTATAGATATCCATTTCTACTTGCCAATAAATTTTCGTTCACACTATTTTTCATGCCCAATTCCTCTATCCATTTTCCATCCGTAGTTACCCGTTTACCCATAATATCCACACAAAAATTAGTTATTCGTTAAATTCGTCAATTATCTATTTTCTCACAAACCCATTTTTTACTATCTTTTCCACTTTAATATTCATATTCAACTTCATCCATTCATGATCCATTTTAAGATACTCATAACCTATTTCTAAAACCATGACCATATCTATCTCATGTTATCATAAGGCCCATTTCAAAGTCCATAATCCATGTTGGTTTTTATTTATCACTTAAGTCCACTCATTACAAAAAGATGGTCACAAAAAAAAGTTCATTACATTGCCAAAAATCTACAAGAAAACCCATCATCGTTTACCAAGAGAATTTCACGAAAATGGATAGGCCCATTAAATCTTTACAGAAATTACAAAAAATAATTGCCAAAAATAAAAAGGGGAGAACATCGCGGCCTACAATCACCTACATCTTGAACCGGGTTCTCAACTCCTGCACGTGAGTCAAAAGGGCAATTTAATTGAGGCCTTGTTAATTCAAGCCACAAACGACTTCCCAACATCTGCCAAGCCAAAATTCACGCTAGTCAGCACTCTGTCATAATTCCACAAAAACCATGTACTAAATAAGGCCACAAGCTGCAAAATCGAACAAATTTAAAGCCACTCAACACGCACCATAACAACGTAAACCGTCACACGCATAACCTTACAACCATGATTCCAAAACCTGCAACATGAATAAAACAGGTCAAACACAAATTGTAAGCAAGGAAAAGAAAGAATCACAACTCGTACTACACAAGCGAGAAGTTGCAATTTCACCATTCACTGCTAACTCCACGGTGCATGTACAAGCTTCACAAACCTTCCAAACTGACCCCATAATCTGCAAAAACAAAAAAACCACGTCACGCAGAAACTTCGCACCCTATGCACAGGACGCAAAAATACTAAATAACAAGTCCATAACCATTTTTAGAAAGAAAGAGGAGAAAAAGTGGAGAATAATGAATCTCTTCACTCGGCCTCGTATTGAAAAAACACAAAAAAAAAAACGGATTTCCCTTGCAAGAAACCATTAAACCGCTTCTTTCATCTTCAATACTAACAAGGCGGAAACCTTTTTCATACGCTTCCATTTCTTCAAGTCATAATACTTTTCCATTCACCATCTTCAAATATTGGTTCTATTCCCAAAACAACAACAACTTCAAACTCGTAAACCCGTAATAGAATCAAAAGCAGAAGTAGAAGAGGAGAGAAATTGAACAAACGAAACCCATAAATCTTAAATCAACCTGAAACCCAAGTGAACTGTATACGGGAGTAAGAAGGTTGGATTTTTATTCGTTTTGATTCATTGTCATCTTCTTGATGTTGCGCGATGATGAAAAGCTTTCTGAGCGATTCGTTGGTCTTCATAGCCGTCGCATTTCGCTGATGATATTTTAGGCAATGTTTCTTTATGGTGATTCAAGTAGTTTTTTCTTGATTTGTTTTTCCCCTTTGGCTAGTTAGAACGAAGATGACGAGGATTCAATCCTCTGAGCATGTTTTGTCCTAAATGAAGGATAATGTTCATTTTTCTAAACCGTGCCCTTCTTTTAGTGTACTTGTCACACCCTAATTTTTGACCATAAGATTTCGCCTCCTTGTGATTTGTTTCCTGATTGTTTTATTTTACTTTTATATATATTTATTATGACTAATCAGTTTTACGCAGGCAACAAACTCGAGTGTAGACCAGATCATTTCTCCCCTTAAGTGTTGAGTTTAGTCGTTCAAGACTAGTTATGGATGCGTGACAAGGAATGTTGCTTTCGAAATGACAAAGTCTGGAATATGTTGAATCAGGTTTTGTACAAGTTATCATCGAGACTTATGGAATCCGCGTCATCGTTTGAATTTGTGGAAATTGCAACGCGTGAATTGTAGAAGAAGATACAAATGGTTCAAATTCATCAATCTAAGTTTACGAATCCGAGACCCTTGTTCATTTCAAACCCTATGACGCATCCCAAAACAAGTTACGGGATCTAAGCTAAAGGGAATCAAATTCTTTTTCGAACTTCAAACACTAAGTTTCCTTCAGGTGTCCAAATTCAACTTATTACCCAAGAGATGAACAGAAAAAGAGGCAGAAGTTATTCACGAAGAAAATGTTTACATTCAATTCATATTTCACTGTGTTGCACCCCAAATTTTGACCCCTTAAATCTCCATCATCATTCTAGGATCATTTTCATTTGATTATTTAACCTTAACCTACTTCAAGTTTTCTTTGTTAAGTTACAGGTGAACCAGGGTTCCGTACAGTCGGAAATCGAGGTTTCAACGGTTTCATCAGTCAATGCCTTGGATTGATTATCCATGAATAATTTCTCTACACCATCAATAATACTCCATTGGTTCAAGTATGAATCCAATTTGAGGTTGTCACACAAAGATCAGGAACAGTGCAGTTCAGGATCCCCGATTAGGGTTTTTAATCAGGAAAATTCAACTGTAGTTTGAATTTTTATTTAAATGGTGTTCCAATGGTGGGATCATGGTCCATGAAGCTCATATGACTTATTCAAATCCCCTCAAGAAGTTTCAAGGCCTCAGGAGACCCAGAACAACAACAGTCAATCTGATCGTCATCGATCGATCGTTTCGTTGACCAAAAAGTCAACTCTCCGACTATAAGGAATTTGACCTCAAAGTGTGAATCAAAAATGTTCCTAATGTCATATTACACTTATCCATGAAGTTTCATGACCATTGGAACAAGGATTGTGGAGTAATCGTAAAAATCGGGAATTAGGGTTTTGAAAGGGGCCAGACCATAACTTCCTAACCACACATCCAAATGATGTGGTTCAAATCTTGTTGGAAAGGTCTTGACAATTCCTACAAAAGTATCACAATGGTCCATGTGCGAAAAATGAGTAAATTGGGAGTTATGATAAAAAACATCACAAGAAGGGAAAACACTTAGAAAATTTCTAAGTCTTTTGGCCTTGCAAATCTTGTTTTCAGCCAACTTTGAAGGGATTTTTAACCTAGTTCCACTTGGAATATCAAGATCATGAAAACATTAAAGTTGAAGAGTTTCATGAGGGCTTTCCAAAAAGTTATAGAACTCTTCCATAGCCCTTGTGAGAGGAGAGTTATGAAGTGAGAAAGTTAGGCCTGTGCACTAGTTTGTCAACTTGCCAAAACCCAACATGAACTTGATTTCAAACTATGAACTTCATCTCTAACCATGGAATGACCTCTGATATGATGTTTTAGAGGGTGAAATGAACAAAGTCAGAAGAGGATCCAAGCAAATCCAAAGAATCATCCAAGATCCATGTGTTTATTAAGGAAAAGTACAAAAAGTACACCATGAAAGAGAAGATTGGTGGCTGCAGCATGGGAGGGTGTCCTTCTACACTCTTTGGTCACTTCTTACAGCCTATTGTAGCTGTTTTTAGGGGGCTAAGCTCTTTGAAAACAAGCAAGGCCTGCAGAACAAGAAACCATCATGCGAATTCATGAGATTTTCATTAAAAACCACCTTGAAAGCCAAAATTCAAATCTACCCCAATCTCTCACTTTGCCTATAAATAGAGGTTTCCTCCCACTCTATTTTTCACACCAGAGCTATCAAGAATATCACAAATACATAGCCCTCTTTCTTTCTCCCTTTGCTTGAAAGTAAAGAAACTTCACAAAAACACCAAAAAGTGTCACTTTGCATCTTTGCACTAGTTCTTGTTTCCAATCCAAAAAACACGTCAAAAACCATCCACACACATTTAAAATCATCATTTAAAGCTGTTCCCACCATTGGTTTCCTCAAAAAATACATGAATCAAAAAGTCAACTTTCGCACCACTTAAGTTTAACTTTTATGCACATTTCAAGCCAAATCACCATACAAGTCATTTTTCATCATTTTGGCACTTTAGACACTTAATATTTATGATGTATTAGCTGTTCAAAACCTCCAACCACATCTGGAACTTTATTTGCTCCAACTGTCCACAAGGTTGATTTCTTTCTTCAAAAGAAAGTAAGCTTCACCAACTTACTCCAAAGGAATCTCTGGTTTTTCTTGGCAGCTAGCATAGTGAGGACTACAAGAGGTATGTCATTTTAAGGTCTTTCATTAATATTCATCATGTATATGTTGATTGGCCTGCTAAGTGGTTTACACATTGTCATGTCTGTTCCTTATGAACCTCCATTTTGGTGCATACTTGTCTTAGTCTAGTATTTGCTAATGTGTATAGGACTACCATTAGGTATAGGCTGTTCTAGAGCTTGTGGTAGGATTGGATCTGTTGAATTTATAATGTGCATTATAAACTGTCATTTAGGATCCCTTGCTTAAGGGAGTTGTTACTAGAGAGGAGTTGGTCAACTCATGGCATGTTTGTCAGGTTGTTGTGGTCCTTGAGGTTTACACTTAGATTCATACTAGCTGTTAAACTATTATTGAATCACTGATGCATAGGATTCTGTCAACATATTGCTCTGAGGTTTGTTAACCTCTAATATCATCAAGCTTAATTTTTTTAAGGTTGTTGCAATCTATGTGTGTAAATCATAACCTGTCAGCATTTTAGGTAGTGGTTAAGTCCAGTTTGGTAAGGCTCCACAGGTTTTCCTGCTGGTGTGCTATGGGCTGCTGCTCTAAGTTTGTTTATATTTCTGATTGTTTTGCATCTCAATTTTTATTGATTCATTGTCTTAATGCTGTGTGGACTATCTACTACCTGTGGTGAGTTCAAGCCTAGCATCTCCATCAGATTTCACTTTGACATTTTGAGGTTTATGTGGATTAGCTCATAGCATGCTTGATTGATTTGTTGGTCTACAATTCTGCATAAGTTCATTTAACTTTGTCAAAGCTGTTGTAACCTTATTTCTATGTAGACCATTAGAGGCATTTCTGTTTTAGGTGGCAGTCAACTCATGTTTTAGAGTTTGCAGTTTTGGTCTCAGCAGGTTTTTTAGCTTGGTCAATTACTAGTTATGAGTGTCCTACATTCATGGTTTGTTACAATTTGAGTTGATCCATGTGGCTGTTGGATTCAGGCCTTCAAGGCATTGTCTTTTGATCTCATTTGTGATTTATTGGTTTGAAGTATCTGCTGCTGGATACTGTGTTTTAATGCACTTGTTGGCCATTTCATTTGGATGTTTGACATCTTTTTCTCAGCAAGGCAGTTTGCTAGTTTAAATGCTACCATTTTGATTTTGGTCTGAACTCTGATTTTATATGTTGCTATAGAAATCCTTAGCCTTGTACTCAAGCATGATACATAGGGTTGAACAATTCAATTTTGATGTGTTTATGCCTTGCATATTGTCAATTAATTGGAATACATAAATGCCTTACTTTGCATCTTGGCATGCCATATGTGAAACCTGCCTTGATTTTGCTTGTTAATCTCATGAGCTAATGTTTGAATGCTTGTACCAACTTGTTGTTATTACTCTATGGAACCTCAACTGTCAAGACTGGACAGTCTTCTAAATGGCATTCTTCTGCTGACAGTTGGCCCAATTTCCTAAGATTTAGATTCAATTTAAGTATGACCCTTTGACATGTTTGATTTTGTTTGGTTTGTTTGTTTTAATCATTCTGTTTTGAGTATGCTCAAATTGTGCCCATAATTGCATTTCACATAAACCATATCTTGCCTCAGTAGAGTTTGAGATCTCTTTTCTTCAAAATCATCATAAGCAGCAGGTTTAAAAATTGTAAGTAGACCTATGTTTGGCTTTTGAACTCACCTTTTTTATGATCACCTTGTCTTGGTTTATCCATGTTTTTGATAGCATTTCACTTACTAGTATGTTGTTTGATATCTGTTGATTAAATCTCTCTGTCAAAACTTGTTCAATATTGAATTTTGGAGGTAAACAGACCCTCAGCTGCGTGCAGTGGCGTTGAGTTGTAATCCATGGTTTCAAAATGCAAATATGTTGTGTATGCCCATGTACCTTTTCGTTCTGTTGAGAACCATTTGGTCTTGGTCTTGGCTTGGCAGTCTCACTTTGGTTTTTTTAGGGTCCTTGCTAATTCTCAGTTCCTACTAGTGTTTGTTGAGTTTTTATGTCATTTAACTAATCTTTTAAGTCACTACAATATGGTGTATAAGGGTCTTGGCTCATGGCATTAGATTGGCAAACTGCTTGCTGGCACACCAAGCCTAGTGCAAGCCATTCCACCAATTGATAACTTGACAACCACTTTTTTGATTCATTAAAAAACTGAGATGTTTCTTTAAATTTAATAGATTAGCAATACATTCAAAACATGATCAGACCTTTGTTTGAACATGAGCCTATCTGTTTTTTTTCAAAAGTACATCTCAAAAACACCAATTTCATCAACTTGCAACTCATGGGCCATTTTCTCATTCCATCCTTTTTTGATCAAACTTGCTGTCAGAATTCATTCCATATCACATTTAAAACTTGAGCAGGCCTTTGCTTGTGTATAATTGCATCTGGTTTGATCCATCCTTTTCAAAATGCACTTCAAAGTTCATCATGGCATGTGCATTCGAGTTTTATTGTATGTGCTTCTTTTGAAAAAATGGATTGCACCATCATATTCCTTATGAAAAAACAAGTGATTTAGACTTTAATTTTGTTAAAATTGACTAAGTTTTGAGGAAGTTTGAATCAAATCGTATTTTGAGTTTTCAACTTGACTTGCCTTGCAGCCTGGCCCAGATAACACGCCTTGTTAGGTATAAGTATTTATTGGGGTGACATAATACACTGATGTATCGCCACCCCAGTGGTTGTGACCTATACGCTCAAGTACCTTGCCTTGCCTCCTGACCTGAGTTCGATCCGTGTAGAGATCAACTCTTTTTCTTTATTTTTTAGCATTTACCATGTTTTGACATATATCTCTCTCTTTTTAAAGGGGAGCCACTTAAATGCGTACAAACAAAGTTGAATTTCTAACTTAAATGCACAAGGGAGACAACAAGCCAAGTTCATAATCTCAAATTAAAAACTCAAAGAGAAATAAGGTCACAGTCTTGGAATGACAGAATGAGAGGTAGGAGGGTGAAAACCCTAAAATGAATCACAACCTTCTTTAATGTAAAGTGGTTTCTAAAAATGGGATTTAAGAATTCTCTAAACATTTTATGAAAGTATACAATAAAATAAGAATTATGCAAAAAGAATCACCTGAAAATAATTAAAAATGGAGAAATTATGGAAATTTGAAATTTAAATAAAATTAAAGTGAAATAAATAAACCAAGTGCTAAAAAAGAGGAAATGATCACACCAAGGATTGAACCCAAGTCCTTGGAGTTATGGATTTGTTTGTCACGCGCGCGCATATAGTTGGTTTGGCATGATTTTAAGTCCATAACTCCAAGGACGTGGGTTCAATCCTTGGTGTGATCATTTCCTCTTTTTTAGCACTTGGTTTATTTATTTCACTTTAATTTCATTTAAATTTCAAATTTCCATAATTTCTCCATTTTTAATTATTTTCAGGTGATTCTTTTTGCATAATTTTTATTTTATTGCATACTTTCATAAAATGTTTAGAGAATTCTTAAATCCCATTTTTAGAAACCACTTTACATTAAAGAAGGTTGTGATTCATTTTAGGGTTTTCACCCTCCTACCTCTCATTCTGTCATTCCAAGACTGTGACCTTATTTCTCTTTGAGTTTTTAATTTGAGATTATGAACTTGGCTTGTTGTCTCCCTTGTGCATTTAAGTTAGAAATTCAACTTTGTTTGTACGCATTTAAGTGGCTCCCCTTTAAAAACTGTTGATTATCCCCATGAGGTTTTGAGCCTTCTGTTTACATTGTGTGACATTGTTGGTTTATGTATGATATCTTTCATTTACCCTTTTGTCCTAACTTTAGGATCCGAGTCTCCGTACTCACTTTTAGCGTCCCTCCATGGACATCCTTTATCCCTTTTATCCTAACCTTAGGATTGGAGTCGCCGTGCTCTATTTAGCGTCCCGCCGTGGACATCCTTTATCCGTTATCCTAGCCTTAGGATTTGAGTCGCCGTGCTCACTTTTAGTCGTCCCGCCGTGGACATTCTCTATCATAACAATTTCAACGTAGATTTAGGAGTCGCCGCACTCCATGTAAGTACTTCCCTATGAATGCTTACATCCCCCTGGAACCTTGACCATATTCAAGGGTTCCTCACCCCTAGTTAGGGGAACTACGAACGCTCTAATTTCTCGTTGAGAATACGTAGGCATAAGATGCAATTTATTAGCGAGCCAACCTTTTCTTTCTCCCTCACTAACAACTAACTTCATGTTAACGTTTACAACTTAGAATTGGAGTCGTCGTGCTCTATTTAGTCGTCCCGCCGTGGACATTCCCCGTGTTTACCTTTGCAACTTAGGCTTGGAGTCGCCGTGCTCTATTTAGTTGTCCCGTCGTGGACATTCCCTTCCTTGCTAACTTAACTTTAGTTTAGAGTCTCCGCACTCTATGTAAGTGTCTCGCCGCAGACATTTACTTTCCCTTTGGAATCTTGGCCACACTCAAGAGTTCCTCACCCCACCAGGGGAACTACAGTTGCTCTGATTCCATTCCTGTTAGGATACATAGGCACGAGATGCGATGTCTTCGTGAGAATACTTTACCATACTTTACCATACTTTGTACAAACTTTGTATATACTTTATATTTTTACCCTTAGCACTTTTCCTTTAGCAAGCAAACTTTAGCAAACACAAATATTAACAAGAGGTTCCTGTAGAGTACTACAGATGTTTAGGATGTGAAATACCTACCCTAGGCATAACCAGCCCCCGAACCATTAGATCTTTCTTTGCTTAGCTTTAGGCCTTGCCTTTTGCTTTGCATTTTTATAGGTTTTTCTTTCTTTAAACCTTTCCTTTTTGGATAAATTAAAGTCTGGTTGTGAATTTAAGAATTTAAGATTCAAGTTAATCAATAGCTTGGTATCACGATTCTCACCGCAACACACTGTATAATAAAGTAGTAAAGTTCATTGAACCTCTCATTCTCAAATACAATAATTACACTTTTTTAATGACAAAAGAGAGGGCACCGCTCGACCAAGCCTATTGCACAGATTTGAAACGGTGTTGCTGTAACCCGGTGAACTGACTTTAAACAATGTTGCGGATAGCAAGAGTCGCCACCGACTTTTATTTTATCCATAAGGAAAGGTTATAAAAGAACAGGAAAGACCTTAGAGAATATTTTGGGTCCGGGGGGTAGGTTATGAAAAGGGAAGGTGTTAGCACCCTTTTCATCCATGGTTATCCATGGGCTCTTAGGTACTTAAGCTCACTTTTGAATTGTTTTGAAAGTGTAGTGTGTGAATAGAAAATTTTCAGAATAGTTAATAAATAATCCATGTAAGGATGTGTTAAGAACTTGTTTGAAAACTTGTTGAAAATTTGTTTAAGTGTGAAACAGTTTTGAAGTGAGCAAGCACCTAGGAGTAACCTACCCTAATGTTTAAAGGTCTTTCTTATTCTTTATTCTTTCCTTTAGTAAGACTATCCCTACTATAATGGAGTAGGTAGTCCTTACTTTGGATGTTAAGGGATATGTGAGGGACAATTTGACTTTGAAGGCCATTGTGGGATGTAATAAGCACATATAAGGGACCATCATCATTTTTCGAAAGGGACTCGATTCGTAAAGGCAACCATAAGGGACTTTGATGATTTTTTCATTTGAGGGACTTGCTTTATACACCCCACTTAACCATTATTCGTAGGCAACTTGAGGGATATCCTTAGGAAGTGAGACGGCGATTAAAATCGACTTACGTGTGTGACGTGTTTATTTTAATTATCTTTATTTAAAAGTGATCTAAATTTATTTTAATATTACATACATGTTGTTACACTCCCTAATTACTAACCATAATAATAATTAAATAATTAAACAACTTTACATCCCAGAAACAATTACAAAATAATAAGCAAAATAATTAGATAGCAAAGATAAATAAAACATAAATAAGCAATAATAAATAATAAAGGGGGTTAGTAAGCGATATTTAACAAAATAATAAGCATGATTAGAATATAAATGGGTTAGTAAATAAGAATAAAAAAAACAAATATGAATAAACAATTATTTTAATTTTAATATTTTAAAATGTTTTTTTAATTTTAATATTTTAAAAAATGTTTTTAATTTTAATATTTATACGAAAAGACAACTTAATATATTTTTTTTTTTAAAAAAAAATTTGATTATTTAATTAATAAGAAAAAGAAAGTAAAAATAAAAGGGTTGGGCCGGTCATTACCTCCGGACCCAACCCGGTTGAGGTAATTACATCAAGATGATTTAGGGTTTCAGAACCCTTTGGTTTTTTCCGCGGCGCCATTGTGCTTACTCTCGTTTCATTGTTCGTCTTTCTCTCTCGCGGCCATGTCTCACCCCTTGTTCGTATCACCTTCTCCTCTCATAATGCTGAAAACGAAACAAAAAAAATTCAATAAGATATATATCCGCGCGATGGCTTACATTTGAGCTTTGTGAAGACGCGATGACGACGAATCCGGTCACGATCTCGTCTTAGACGTTCGATTTATGGCCGATGATGAAGATATTCTGAGGCTCGAAGTTGATTGCCCGTCGTTTCGATGAACGGCGGCGGCGGTCTCCTTCGGTTCGTTCTCTCGTGGTTTTATGATGAGCTTCGTTTGATATCTGGTTCGCCGATGAACGGACCCTTGTGGCTTGGGTTTTCTGCTTGCGCCGTTGATTATCCCCCTTAGCTCTTGCGGCTACTCGTATTCTCCGTCTAGGGTTTGCGATTGTGGTTCGTCCCTCTCTCGCGGCTACCCGTTAGCGTTTTTATCATGGTGAGATTGTCCCTTTTATATCTCTCTGATTTATCTTTTGGGCCTTTGAATGTTGGATTTGCGTTACTTTCTGATTCACTCTTGCTTGATCGAATTTCTGATACCCTGATTGGATTTTTTCTGATACTGATATATCCTGTTTCCTTTTTTAGGATTTGATTGGGATTTTCAGATATGGATTTGTTTTGATCTGTTTTGGGACCAAACCTAATTGGATATCTTCTTTGAAACTGATTTGGATTCTTTCCTTCTCGAACAGGGGTTTTGATTTGGGCTATGGCAATTTGTTTGATAAACCGTATTGGATTTGTTTTGGTTTCACAGATGTGGATTGTTGTTTAACTGGTTTCCAATTGTCTCTTCTGATGTAGGTTTCTGGTTTTATTACAGATTATGGATTCTTTTCCTCTTCTTCTTTCAGAGAGGGCTGATACTACGGCTTTGGTCGCATCAAACGATGCCGAGGAATGGTCACATGGTGATGATGACTTTAAGTCTGAACCTTCTGGTATTACCTCTGATTTTTCAGGTGCTACCATTTCTGAACCAGTTTCAAATTTGGGCGTTCGTGTCCTAATTGTGAATCCGAACTTTGCATCAATGTTGCCTTGGGACGTTTACTTGATAGCGGCCGCGGGTATGGGGCAATGATGTTTATCTGAGCCCTCGACGCTTGTAGCAATTTGAGGTAGATTCGGTCGCAGGATCGAACTGTTTTGTTGGCTCTTCGTGATTGACTTGCACCTTTAACTGGGGCTTGTCCTGAGCTGATGCGATTACGCGAGCTCATCCTGCTCTTTCTGGTATGGTTCGTGATATGATTCTGTGCTGTTTGCATTCTGAACTGATGTGATTGCTTTTCTTTTGATCTTGTTAGATACCTTTCTGTCAGTAGGAATTAAACTTTGTGTGACAGATTTATTGGATGTTTTCGTGCCCTTGCGCATGGATTGAAGTTGATACTCACAACTCATTAGTCCCTCCTTTCAACCTTGGTGTCGTTCATGAGTTGTTTTTCATATTTTCCGTTCTGTTTGGACTTCCAATCGCGGCAAAAACGAATCAGTCCCGCTTCTTTTATCACTTCTATCTCTCGGATGTCCCGTAACGATAAGAACGGGTATTACCTGATCTGACGCCCACGGCGCGGATCGGTAACGGGGGTAGGACGCAGCTTCGGTTGTGCCACTCCCGGCACTCGATGATGACATTGTTCTGAGAGTGTCGAAAACAAACTTCTAACCCTTCTCTGCTTCTGTTTTGTTCTGTTTCTCTTTGTGCAGGTTAATCAGAGATTTGCGGTGAAGATCGAGGGACATCATGAAGACTTAGAATTCTTTAGGACTTAGGGCTTTTTAGGATAGAAGTAACATCTGTAGTTGAAATTTTACAGCAATTCAGAATGTGAAACAATTTATTCCTTTTTGTATCATGATATCTTTTATGAAATGAAAATGTCAGAACTTCATTTATATATCCATGACTGTTCAGCTTTGAATTTATATTTATTTCTTAGTTATAAATTATAAACGTTTGCGAATAAATCCACAAATATTTAAAATCATTAACTTAGTCATAAACCATAAATATTCACGAATGATATTCTTGTCTGTGTACTTGTCTCGCCCGTAATCCTAATCTCATCCACTGATTAAATTCACTTGCATTCCAACTTAAATTCTAGCCAGCAATTTCATAACCAAACACGGATGTGCGCCATGATCACAACATTTTCAGCATCAACAGCAAAACTAATCGTAATTAAACTCCACTGACCAAATGCCAAATCTCAATATGATCAGAACTGGTGATTGATAAATGCCTCAAAACCATAACGCATCAAATGCCTCAGAATTTTAATAACAGCCCATCTTCAAGGAATTGGTAGAATTTGTGTAAAATGACCAAAATACCCCTGGAATCAAATCTCTCTTTGATGTTGGCAAAAAAAATCATGAAGTTTGACTTTGGTTTGACCACAGTTGACCTCAGTTTGACTTTTTAACTGCATTGACTGCTCTTGACTTATCTGATCATCTGACTGAGCAAACTTTTGAGAAAAGTCTTGAAACTTGACATGGGGGTTCTTATACACATATAAGATGTTATGAAGCTCACTTGAAGTCTTGGAAGTCCATTTAGCCTGATTAAAGTCAAAACCCTAGTTTTGGATGCACTGCTTAGGAGGTGCATTGTCTGAGGGAATTGTCAACTCTTCTGACCAATTGTGAACTTTGTGAACCTTGTGAATCTTCATAAGATATCTTGTGATACTCATGGGAGGTATTGTGAAGCTTGTGAACCTTGTGAACATCATGAGATGGCTTTGTAGACCTCATGACCCTTAGGAAAGCTTTGTAAACATTGTGAATCTTATGAACCTTGTGAACCTCCAAGAAGCAACCTATGGACTTCATGAACCTCATGAAAGGTATTGAAAGCACTGTGGGACTTGTGAACCTTGTGAACCTTCTTAGAACACAAAGTCTTGTATTGTGAGGGCAAATTTTGGGGTGCAACAGCTGCCCCTGTTCAATTTTCTGAAACCTGAGGGGTTAGATTGGTATATTTGCCAGTCGTAACCTGGAAGGTTGAAGGGGATTGAACACAAAAGCCCAAAAATTTGCACTCACCAGTGCACTAGAGTGGTACAGATGGCTAGTTGAATATGATTGAGTGGGCTTAAAGATGCCACTAGGGGGGGAGCAGTTCAAAATATGGGTGTATGGTGAAAGCTGTCAGGAGTCTGGAATAATAATGATGTAGCAGCATGTCTTCATGAGGATAGAGCAATCAATAGTGATAACCCTAAAGCAGTCTTGAAGCAATGATATGATTTCAGGAGGATAGAACAATGAATGGCTCTAAAGCAGTCTTGAAATAATAATGTGATATGTCTTCAGGAGGATAGAGCAATCAATAGCTCTAAAGCAGTCTTGAAGTAATGATGTGATATGTCTTCAGGAGGATAGAGCAATCAATAGCTCTAAAGCAGTCTTGAAGTAATGATTTCAGGAGGATAGAGCAATGGATAGCTCTAAAGCAGTCTTGAAATAATAATGTAATTTCAGGAGGATAGAGCAATGAATGGCTCTAAAGCAGTCTTGAAATAATAATGTGATATGTCTTCAGGAGGATACAGCAATCAATAGCTCTAAAGCAGTCTTGAAGTCATGAGAGGCTATCAGGAGGATAAAATAACCCTGAGGTTACAATAAAGCAGTCCCAAAGTAATAAGAAGCTCGTCAGGAGGATAAAGTAACCCTGAGGTTACAATAAAGCAGTCCCAAAGATCATAAGCTTGTTTGTTGGATAATTAACCTGAAAACAAGGTAGCATTCTGTATAACAACATTAGTTTATGCTTTATGTATGCATGTATGACATGATGCACTTAGGTAATGTACTATAGACATATATGTTATGGTATGACGTATGTATGATATGACACTGCTGGAAGTGTCTGGATATCCTTGTATAACAACTGCTGGCCAATGAAAATAAATCCCGATTCGTTGTTGAAGAATATATAACCCTCCGCCTGCTGGGGATAACAAGGTATAGATAACCTCCCGTTGTTGGGGATAACAAGGTATAGATAACCTCCCGTTGTTGGGGATAGTAGGGTATAGATAACCTTCGTTTTCGTTTGATAGTAGGATAAGTATAACATCCCGTCTTCGTTCATCGTGCCCTTATTGGAAAGTAATTTCCCGTATATCCGTATGAGGATAAAAGAGATGGATATAAATTCCAGGGGAGATTAGACTTTGTGAAAATGGATTAGTCCTACTGATGATTTGTAACTGTCTTGTAAAGATGAACCGGCGAATCTTCGTTGAAATCCTTCCCTCGTTCGTCCTTAGTAAATACTATTACTGCATTTTCATGCATTTCTGGTAAACATCAATCATATTAAAAGCATACATGCATTTCTGGTAAACATCAATCATATTCAAAGCATACATGCATTTCTGGTAAACATCAATCATATTCAAAGGCATACATACATTCAAACACAACCAATGGACGTTTCGCTTATGTAAATAGGGTAAAAGTAAATCTAGATTCAAAAGATGGAATTTATTTATATCAAAAGTGACCCATACACGGGTAAGTTTGTACAAGGAGACATGAACCCTAGTAAGAGAATTTTGTCATGAAGTTTTACAAAAAGAATCAGCTATGTGGGAAATAATCCTATTGGGTTTCAATTCTACTATTGCCACTCAAGTATCTCATCTTCTTGCTGTTGAGACGGAAACGATTGGATTGAGCTTTATCTGTTTGAGCTTGAGTAAGTAGTACAACTGGTTGCAGTTTCATGAGTGATCCAAACGAGACATAGTCATACGCTTTAATCCCTAACTTTTGCCTGGATTGCCCTTTCAGGTTTTCAATCCACCGGGATACCCTTTTTTGCCCAAGCCGCCTTTTCAGGTTTTCGACTTGCCGGGTGTACATCTTTTTATATATATATCCCTAATTTTTGCCCAAACCCTTTTGGTTTGCCGGGATGCCCTTATTTTTGCCTAGGCCTGTCAACCTAGCGGGTCTCTTTTTATGCGTAGTATTTTTTAACTATGTCTGCGTTTACAGGTTGTGGGAAGTCTTTACCATCCATTGTAGTCAGTATCATGGCACCTCCTGAGAACACTGTCTTGACTACAAATGGTCCCTCATATGTTGGAGTCCACTTGCCCCTAGGATCACCCTGTGGTAATATGATACGCTTGATTACCAAGTCACCAGCCTGATATACCTTTGGCTTAACCTTCTTGTTAAAAGCTTTGATCACCCGTTTCTGGTACATCTGGCCATGACAAACTGCTGTTAACCTTTTCTCATCAATCAAATTTATCTGGTCAAGTCGAGTCTGAATCCACTCATCTTCATCCAAGCCTGCATCCTTCATAATTCTCAAGGAGGGGATCTGAACTTCAATAGGCAGAACTGCTTCCATACCATAGACTAAGGAGAATGGGGTTGCCCCTGTTGAAGTACGTATTGTAGTACGATAACCATGCAGAGCAAATGGTAACATCTCGTGCCAATCCTTGTAAGTAACAGTCATCTTCTATACAATCTTCTTAATGTTCTTATTAGCAGCTTCAACTGCCCCATTCATCTTTGGACGATACGGAGAAGAGTTGCGATGCTTAATCTTGAACTGCGTACAGAGATCAGTAATCATAGTGTTGTTCAGATTAGAGCCATTGTCAGTGATAATCCTTTCAGGGATACCATACCTACATATGAGATTATTCTTAATGAACCGAGCCACAACATTCTTAGTCACAGATGCAAATGAAGCTGCCTCTACCCACTTCGTGAAGTAATCAATAGCAACCAGGATGAAACGATGCCCATTAGAAGCAGTAGGCTTGATCTCACCAATCATATCAATGCCTCACATGGCAAAGGGCCAAGGAGCAGTCAACACATTCAATGGAGATGGAGGTACATGTACTTTATCAGCATAGATTTGACATTTGTGACATGTTCTGGAGTGTTGATAGCAATCAGCTTCCATGGTAGACCAATAGTAACCTGCTCTCAAAATCTTCTTTGCCATGGTATGACCACTAGAATGAGTGACAAAGGTCCCATCATGCATCTCTTCCATAATTTCTGTAGCTTCCTTCTTATCCACACAATGAAGCATAGTTGAATCATGATTACGCTTATACAGAATGCCATTACTCAGAAAGAACTGAGCAGAAAACCTTCTCAGGAACTTCCTATTTTTGACAGATGCCCCTTCAGGGAACTCCTGAGCTTCAAGATAGTTTTTCACTTCATAGAACCAAGGCTTCTCCTCTGCCCCTTCAGTGTCAATCTCATTGCAGTATGCAGGCTTCTCAAATCTATCAATGGTAATCTTGGGAGCTTCATCATCCCAGCTGATCTCAAACATAGATGCCATGGTGGCCAATGCGTCTGCCAACTGATTCTCTCTTCGTGGAATATGTCCAAAAGTAATCTCTTTGAAATGTGGGATCAAAGACAACACATGTTCTCTGTAAGGAATGAGATTATCATGCTTTGTATCCCAATCTCCTTTAATCTGACTTACTACCAGAGCTGAATCTCCATACACCTCAAGGAACTGAATCTTCATATCAATAGCAACTTGCATACCCATGATACATGCCTCATACTCAGCCATGTTATTGGTACAATAGAAACAAAGTCTGGCAATAATCGGGGTATGACAACCTTCAGGGGAACTAATCACAACACCAACACCATTACCATGTGCATTGGAGGCACCATCAAAAACCATAGTCCATCGGGATCCTTGTTCAGGTCCGTCATATTGTCCAGGTTCTTTGGTAACAGACATAATGTCTTCATCAGGGAACTCAAAATTCATTGACTGGTAATCATCTACTGCTTGATGAGCCAAATGATCAGCAACAACACTCCCCTTAATGGCCTTCTGAGTAGTATACTGTATATCATATTCCGTCAAGATCATTTGCCATCTTGCAATTCTTCCGGAGAGAGCAGGTTTCTCAAATATGTACTTGATTGGATCCATCTTCGAAATCAACAAGGTAGTATGGGTCAATATATACTGTCTTAGTCGGCGAGCAGCCCATGCCAAAGCGCAGCAAGTTTTCTCGAGCAGTGAGTATCTTGTTTCACAGTCGGTAAACTTTTTGCTAAGGTAGTATATTGCCTGCTCTTTTCGACCAGACTCGTCATGTTGCCCCAATACACACCCCATTGAGTTGTCTAATACTGTTAAATACATAATCAAGGGTCTTCCATCAACTGGTGGCATTAAAATTGGAGGTTCTAGCAAATATCTCTTGATTTCATCAAAGGCAGTCTGGCACTCATCATTCCATTCCATCACCTGATCTTTCTTCAACAACTTGAAGATTGGCTCACAGATGGTAGTTAATTGGGAAACAAATCTTGCAATGTAGTTCAATCGTCCCAAGAAACCTCTAACCTCCTTCTCAGTACGGGGAGTTGGCATCTCTCGTATAGCTTTCACTTTTGCAGGATCCACTTCAATACCTTTTCCACTGACAATGAAACCCAGGAGTTTTCCAGATCTAACTCCAAAAGTACACTTGTTTGGATTTAATCTCAACCTGTATTTCTTCAACCTCTCAAACAACTTGTGCAGATGATCAAGATGTTGTTCTTCATTCTGAGACCTGGCTATCATATCATCCACATATACCTCTATCTCATGATGAATCATATCATGAAACAAAGCCACCATAGCACGCTGATATGTTGCCCCTGCATTCTTCAAACCAAATGGCATTACCTTATAGCAAAAGGTGCCCCACTGTGTCACAAATGTAGTCTTCTCCATATCTTCAGGTGCCATCTTGATTTGATTGTAACCAGAGAAACCATCCATAAAAGAGAATACCTTATGCTGAGCAGTGTTGTCTACCAGAATATCAATATGAGGAAGTGGAAAGTCATCTTTAGGGCTAGCCTTGTTCAGATCTCTGTAGTCTACACACATACGTACCTTACCATCTTTCTTAGGAACTGGTACCACATTTGCAACCCACTGAGGATAAGAAGTTACGGCCAAGAACCCTGCATTGAACTGTTTCATTACCTCTGCTTTGATCTTTTCTGACATTTCAGGACGCATACGACGAACCTTCTGCTTCTTTGGACGACAATCTTCTTTCACTGGCAAACGGTGAACCACAATGTCCGTATCCAACCCTGGCATATCTTCGTAAGACCAAGCAAAGATCTCCACATAGTCACGTAGCATCTGAACCAACCTGCTCTTGACACTGTCCTCTAAATCATCCCCTATCTTGACCTCTTTTCTGTTTTCTTCAGTTCCCAGATTCACAACTTCGACTGGCTCTTCATGTGGCTGTATAGCTTTCTCTTCTTGTTGTAACAACCTAGCAAGCTCTACAGGTATTTCACAATCGTCCTCGTCTCCGTCTTCAGTTTGATAGATCGGATTCTCGAAATTGTAATTGGCAATAGTAGAACTGTTATCAACTGGATCCAGAGTGGATGAGGATCTGCATTTTAGTGACGTGGGTGTGTGTAAGAACACATAGCTGATAAAGCAAAAATAAAAGAAAAAGAAAGACAAGGAACACAATATTTACGAAAACGACACGTCCACTGATTTTATTGAATGATGTATGCAAATGAAATGACAACCCGTAACAAGCACACCATTGTGCCCCGGGTAAGGCACATGGCTTGAAAGTTTTAATTGTTCCAGAAATTACAAATTTAAAAACATAACACAGTAATAGTATTTACTCCTGACTAAAGGAGATAGGGATAACATCTTCAGCTTTCCAATTATTGAGTCCAGCACCCACAGTAGGAAAAATCCATGCCTCCAAGTTGTAGTCTTCATCTTGATCTCCCACAGCATTGATAACCCCTTGATTGGTGATACGAACAGCACGGGCACGACGGACAGCCTTCTGGGACTCTGCAGTGAAACCCAAACCAAACTTGTCAGGCTTGTATGGAATATCAGGAAGCTGACCCCAAATAGTACAACCACCTTCTTCCACCACAGCTTTTGCATCATTGAGGGAGGCCATTGCCATTGTTGGAGGGTTTCTGATGACCACAGGAACCTTCTTCACAGCAGGAGGGGTCACACAATCCTTAACAGCCCAGGGAACCACTTCAAATGACTGACATGGAGTTTCAATGTATTCACCTTCTACTTCCAGATACTTGAAAGTGTTTACATGGCTGACAAAGTATTCTTCCTCTCCAAAGACAGTAACAACTTTTCCATTCACCGGATATCTCAACTTTTGATGTAATGTGGAGGTCACCGCACCTGCCCCATGGATCCAGGGACGACCAAGCAGACATGAGTACGAAGGACGAATATCCATCACATAGAATGTAGCAGTAAACACCTGAGAGCCAACCTTGATTGGAAGATCAATTTCCCCATGCACTACTCTTCTAGAACCATCAAAAGCCTTTACCACAATATTACTGGGCTTCAATACCGTATCTTCAGGACTCAGCTTGTTCAGGACTTCCTTAGGCAACACATTCAGAGAGGAACCATTGTCTATCAGCACATGAGACAGGGTAGTGCCCCTGCATTCAATTGAAATATGCAAGGCCCTGTTATGATCCCTCTTGGCAGGGGTCAAGTCAGCATCAGAAAATCCTAACCCGTTGTCATAGGTCAGGTGAGCAACACAATTCTCAAACTGGTCCACAGAAATTGCACTGGGTACATGAGCCATCTTTAGAAACTTGATCAATGACTTGGCATGAGCCTCAGAACATAATAACAGGGAGAGCATAGAAATCTTTGAGGGAGTATGCCCCAGCTGATCAACAATATCATAATCACTCTTGCGAATGATTTTCAATACTTCTTCCATCTGCTTAGAGAGGTCATCAGCAGCTGGCACATCAGTAGATACAGGCTCAATAACAGGACCCTTGCCCCGAGCATCAGTGGTGGAAGTAACAGCAGGGGTAACTGCACTCTTAGAAGCAACTGGAGGAGAGAAGACTCTTCCACTACGAGTGATCTTGCTAGATCCAACAATATTATCAATGTCAATAGGCATATCAGGTAAAGGCTCCTGCTTGACACCATGGATGTAAACATCAGACCCATAGTGCCAAGGCACAGCTTTGTCAGATGTATAAGGAATAGGACCAGGAGTGGTAATGATCAGAGAAGCTACTCTGGCTTCAGCAACAACTTTCACAGGACCTTCAGCAGTAATCTTGATTGGGCCCTGATGAGTGATTTTAATGGGACCCTTTGAAGTGATTCTTAGTGGTACTTTGTCAACCATATCAACCTCTTCAATCTTCTTACCCTGAGTCAGATGATCCACCATACTTTCTACAGATGCTGGTCTTCTTTCAAACACTATAGTATATTTATCCATGAGACGTTGAATCCCATCTCTCAAAATGAAGCAACTATCCGGCTTATAGGTACAATATAGACAATCTTCATGACAACCTGGAAAGATCCCAGCTTGTACTAACCTCTTTTTGATAACAGACAATGGTGTGCTCAACTCCATAACTGAATAGACATGCAGATCTTCATCAATATCTTCATCAATGGCGTTGACAGTCTTCTCGTGATTTGGCATTGGAGCTGTAATCACATTTGGAGTACCTGGTGGATCAAACTCAATTTCTCCAGCATCAATCATATCCTGAATTTTGTTCTTCAAGACCCAACAGTTATTAGTATCATGTCCTGGACAGTTTGAATGATATGCACATCGTGCATTGGGATTGTACTTGGGAGAGGTAACATTGGGATTCTGAGGAGCCTCCCTCAGGGTAATAAGTTCAGCCTTCAACAAGTGTTGCAATGCCTGAGCCATTGACATGTTGATCTTCGTGAACTGTCTTCTAGCCCTCTGTTGGTTGCCTTGAGGCTGCTCTGTTGTTGCAGGAGCTGGATTTGAAATATGAACTGCACTAACAGACTGATGCCTTCTGTTACGATCAGGCTGACCATACACAGCATTAGATTCTTTCTTCCCAGTGGGAGGCTTCTTTGCAGCACCTGATGAAGAAGTGCCCACTTGGATCTTACCACTCTTGATACCATTCTCTACTCGCTCTCCTGTCATGATCAACTCAGTGAAGCCAGATGATGAGCTTCCAATGAGATGACTGTAAAACGGACCATTCAGCGTACACATGAACATATCAACCAACTCCCTATCAGTCAAAGGGGGTTGAACTCTTCCAGCTAAGTCTCTCCACTTCTGAGCATACTCCTTAAAGCTTTCTTTGGCACCCATAGACATGCTTTGAAGCTGCATGCGAGTGGGGGCTAAGTCAGCATTGTATTGATACTGCTTGTAGAAAGCTTCAGCAAGGTCATTCCAATCTCTGATGTTGACACTCTCCAACTGATAATACCACTCTAGCTGAGCTCCAGATAAACTTTCTTGAAAGAAATGGATCCACAACTTTTTATCAGCAGTGTGGGGTTGAATTCTTCTGACATAAGACCTCAGATGCAATTTGGGACAAGAGACCCCATCATAGACAACAAATGTAGGAACTTTGAACCCAATGGGTATAACCACCCCAGATATCAAGCTCAAATCCTCAAAATCCAGCCCAGATGATTTCTGTAATTCCATAGCATCCATTCTATCCACCAGCATCTTGAATTTGTCTTCGTTAGGCTCATGGTAGTAGTTAGCCTCAGAATCAGAGTCCCCCATAGTGTTGTGGAGACTGCCTCTCTCCTGCTCAGATTATTCAGATTCATAGTCTTCAACATGTTCCTTGGTCTTGACAGGACTTTTGAACCTTCTTCCCATGTTGAGCAACCCAGCAGACCTTCTGGCCTTCTTAGTCTTCTTGGCCAGCAGTGTCTTCAATTCATCCTGCCCCTTGGATAGGTTCAGGATCAGCTCTTGGAACTGTGCATTCTGTGCCTGGAGATCCTTAACTGATTGTTCAAGAGCCATTGCTGAAATAAACAGCGAGAAGATGAGAAACCTGTGCACAATTATAAACCTGTGATGCAATGATATGGGAATGCATATGCAATGTTTTCAAGGACCGCAGGATTTAAATTTGCTTAAACAAACAAGAAAGTAACTTTTTATTAGTAATAACTTGTTTTGCCTTTTAGGCTTACAAAAAATGAAAACGAAATAAGTACAAAAGATGGGGTTTTAAGTCTCCCATGGACGTTTCCTCTTTGTGTTGAGGTATGAGTTGAGGTTTCGTTCCTCATGAAGTAGCTTTGTTAGCTCTAGGATCCTTGCTTGGCTTGCTTTGTAATGAGCCTCGAAAGTATCCCTTTGCTCTTTCAGTTGGATCCATGATCTCTGCAAGTCTTCCATATCAGTAGGCATGTCTGGGTGAAGGATGGTATAAGCTGTGTCTCCTTCAGCAACAGGTTCCATGGTAACTGGTAGGATGGCAGGATATGGCATCATGAGTGTCTGAGCACGAAATCGTACCCATCTGAGATAAGCCTCCATAGGAATGGTGTACTTAGGCTCCAGTGTCTTGCTGTCAATCCTGTTTACCTTTCCCCAAGCTCGTATGAATCTCTGACGGTAACCCTGAAGATCGTTGTCGTAGTCAAACACAATGCCCTGAATCAACATGTCATGTGGACCATCGCTCCGGGTGTAACCAAACTGTCGTAAAGCCAGAGATGGGTTGTAGGTGATGCCTCCTCTTATGCCTAGAAGTGGCACATTAGGAAACTCCCCACAACGGTCAATGATGGTGACATTCTCCATAGATCTGGAGCACCAATGGATGTCTGAGTGAGAAAGTGACATGATCCTCTTGGACCATCTGAACCCTTGCTCATTCTTCATTACTGAGCGAGGAAGGTGAGAAATAAACCACCTAGAAAGTAAAGGTATGCAGCACATCAAAGTTCCTCTTGCCCTTGTAGTACGGGTGTGAAGAGAATGTAGGATGTCTCCAAGTAAGGTAGGCACTGGATTGTGACTCAGGAATATGTTGATGGCATGAACGTCTATGAACTGATCAGGATTGGGGAACAACACTAAGCCATAAATCAATAAGGCTAAGATCTCCTCAAAAGCATCGTAGCTCATAGCCTTCAAGAACATTTGAGCTTTATCCACTAATACCTTGGCAAGAATACCTTTAACTCCACTTCTCGTCTCTAGAACAATGTCAGACTTCTTCAGATGTAGAGCTGCAGCAATAACTTCTGGTTTAAGCTCCTTCTCTAAGCCTGTGAATGGCTTCTGATCAAGAACAGGTATACCCAGAAGTTTAGAGAACTCCTCCATGGTTGGAACCAGCTGATAATCAGGGAATGTAAAGCAATGGTGCTTAGGGTCAAAGAACTGAAACAGCACTTGGGTTCATAACTCCAAGGACGTGGGTTCAATCCTTGGTGTGATCATTTCCTCTTTTTTAGCACTTGGTTTATTTATTTCACTTTAATTTCATTTAAATTTCAAATTTCCATAATTTCTCCATTTTTAATTATTTTCAGGTGATTCTTTTTGCATAATTTTTATTTTATTGCATACTTTCATAAAATGTTTAGAGAATTCTTAAATCCCATTTTTAGAAACCACTTTACATTAAAGAAGGTTGTGATTCATTTTAGGGTTTTCACCCTCCTACCTCTCATTCTGTCATTCCAAGACTGTGACCTTATTTCTCTTTGAGTTTTTAATTTGAGATTATGAACTTGGCTTGTTGTCTCCCTTGTGCATTTAAGTTAGAAATTCAACTTTGTTTGTACGCATTTAAGTGGCTCCCCTTTAAAAACTGTTGATTATCCCCATGAGGTTTTGAGCCTTCTGTTTACATTGTGTGACATTGTTGGTTTATGTATGATATCTTTCATTTACCCTTTTGTCCTAACTTTAGGATCCGAGTCTCCGTACTCACTTTTAGCGTCCCTCCATGGACATCCTTTATCCCTTTTATCCTAACCTTAGGATTGGAGTCGCCGTGCTCTATTTAGCGTCCCGCCGTGGACATCCTTTATCCGTTATCCTAGCCTTAGGATTTGAGTCGCCGTGCTCACTTTTAGTCGTCCCGCCGTGGACATTCTCTATCATAACAATTTCAACGTAGATTTAGGAGTCGCCGCACTCCATGTAAGTACTTCCCTATGAATGCTTACATCCCCCTGGAACCTTGACCATATTCAAGGGTTCCTCACCCCTAGTTAGGGGAACTACGAACGCTCTAATTTCTCGTTGAGAATACGTAGGCATAAGATGCAATTTATTAGCGAGCCAACCTTTTCTTTCTCCCTCACTAACAACTAACTTCATGTTAACGTTTACAACTTAGAATTGGAGTCGTCGTGCTCTATTTAGTCGTCCCGCCGTGGACATTCCCCGTGTTTACCTTTGCAACTTAGGCTTGGAGTCGCCGTGCTCTATTTAGTTGTCCCGTCGTGGACATTCCCTTCCTTGCTAACTTAACTTTAGTTTAGAGTCTCCGCACTCTATGTAAGTGTCTCTCCGCAGACATTTACTTTCCCTTTGGAATCTTGGCCACACTCAAGAGTTCCTCACCCCACCAGGGGAACTACAGTTGCTCTGATTCCATTCCTGTTAGGATACATAGGCACGAGATGCGATGTCTTCGTGAGAATACTTTACCATACTTTACCATACTTTGTACAAACTTTGTATATACTTTATATTTTTACCCTTAGCACTTTTCCTTTAGCAAGCAAACTTTAGCAAACACAAATATTAACAAGAGGTTCCTGTAGAGTACTACAGATGTTTAGGATGTGAAATACCTACCCTAGGCATAACCAGCCCCCGAACCATTAGATCTTTCTTTGCTTAGCTTTAGGCCTTGCCTTTTGCTTTGCATTTTTATAGGTTTTTCTTTCTTTAAACCTTTCCTTTTTGGATAAATTAAAGTCTGGTTGTGAATTTAAGAATTTAAGATTCAAGTTAATCAATAGCTTGGTATCACGATTCTCACCGCAACACACTGTATAATAAAGTAGTAAAGTTCATTGAACCTCTCATTCTCAAATACAATAATTACACTTTTTTAATGACAAAAGAGAGGGCACCGCTCGACCAAGCCTATTGCACAGATTTGAAACGGTGTTGCTGTAACCCGGTGAACTGACTTTAAACAATGTTGCGGATAGCAAGAGTCGCCACCGACTTTTATTTTATCCATAAGGAAAGGTTATAAAAGAACAGGAAAGACCTTAGAGAATATTTTGGGTCCGGGGGGTAGGTTATGAAAAGGGAAGGTGTTAGCACCCTTTTCATCCATGGTTATCCATGGGCTCTTAGGTACTTAAGCTCACTTTTGAATTGTTTTGAAAGTGTAGTGTGTGAATAGAAAATTTTCAGAATAGTTAATAAATAATCCATGTAAGGATGTGTTAAGAACTTGTTTGAAAACTTGTTGAAAATTTGTTTAAGTGTGAAACAGTTTTGAAGTGAGCAAGCACCTAGGAGTAACCTACCCTAATGTTTAAAGGTCTTTCTTATTCTTTATTCTTTCCTTTAGTAAGACTATCCCTACTATAATGGAGTAGGTAGTCCTTACTTTGGATGTTAAGGGATATGTGAGGGACAATTTGACTTTGAAGGCCATTGTGGGATGTAATAAGCACATATAAGGGACCATCATCATTTTTCGAAAGGGACTCGATTCGTAAAGGCAACCATAAGGGACTTTGATGATTTTTTCATTTGAGGGACTTGCTTTATACACCCCACTTAACCATTATTCGTAGGCAACTTGAGGGATATCCTTAGGAAGTGAGACGGCGATTAAAATCGACTTACGTGTGTGACGTGTTTATTTTAATTATCTTTATTTAAAAGTGATCTAAATTTATTTTAATATTACATACATGTTGTTACACTCCCTAATTACTAACCATAATAATAATTAAATAATTAAACAACTTTACATCCCAGAAACAATTACAAAATAATAAGCAAAATAATTAGATAGCAAAGATAAATAAAACATAAATAAGCAATAATAAATAATAAAGGGGGTTAGTAAGCGATATTTAACAAAATAATAAGCATGATTAGAATATAAATGGGTTAGTAAATAAGAATAAAAAAAACAAATATGAATAAACAATTATTTTAATTTTAATATTTTAAAATGTTTTTTTAATTTTAATATTTTAAAAAATGTTTTTAATTTTAATATTTATACGAAAAAGACAACTTAATATATTTAAAAAAAAAAAAAAATTGATTATTTAATTAATAAGAAAAAGAAAGTAAAAATAAAAGGGTTGGGCCGGTCATTACCTCCGGACCCAACCCGGTTGAGGTAATTACATCAAGATGATTTAGGGTTTCAGAACCCTTTGGTTTTTTCCGCGGCGCCATTGTGCTTACTCTCGTTTCATTGTTCGTCTTTCTCTCTCGCGGCCATGTCTCACCCCTTGTTCGTATCACCTTCTCCTCTCATAATGCTGAAAACGAAACAAAAAAAACTCAATAAGATATATATCCGCGCGATGGCTTACATTTGAGCTTTGTGAAGACGCGATGACGACGAATCCGGTCACGATCTCGTCTTAGACGTTCGATTTATGGCCGATGATGAAGATATTCTGAGGCTCGAAGTTGATTGCCCGTCGTTTCGATGAACGGCGGCGGCGGTCTCCTTCGGTTCGTTCTCTCGTGGTTTTATGATGAGCTTCGTTTGATATCTGGTTCGCCGATGAACGGACCCTTGTGGCTTGGGTTTTCTGCTTGTGCCGTTGATTATCCCCCTTAGCTCTTGCGGCTACTCGTATTCTCCGTCTAGGGTTTGCGATTGTGGTTCGTCCCTCTCTCGCGGCTACCCGTTAGCGTTTTTATCATGGTGAGATTGTCCCTTTTATATCTCTCTGATTTATCTTTTGGGCCTTTGAATGTTGGATTTGCGTTACTTTCTGATTCACTCTTGCTTGATCGAATTTCTGATACCCTGATTGGATTTTTTCTGATACTGATATATCCTGTTTCCTTTTTTAGGATTTGATTGGGATTTTCAGATATGGATTTGTTTTGATTTGTTTTGGGACCAAACCTAATTGGATATCTTCTTTGAAACTGATTTGGATTCTTTCCTTCTCGAACAGGGGTTTTGATTTGGGCTATGGCAATTTGTTTGATAAACCGTATTGGATTTGTTTTGGTTTCACAGATGTGGATTGTTGTTTAACTGGTTTCCAATTGTCTCTTCTGATGTAGGTTTCTGGTTTTATTGCAGATTATGGATTCTTTTCCTCTTCTTCTTTCAGAGAGGGCTGATACTACGGCTTTGGTCGCATCAAACGATGCCGAGGAATGGTCACATGGTGATGATGACTTTAAGTCTGAACCTTCTGGTATTACCTATGATTTTTCAGGTGCTACCATTTCTGAACCAGTTTCAAATTTGGGCGTTCGTGTCCTAATTGTGAATCCGAACTTTGCATCAATGTTGCCTTGGGACGTTTACTTGATAGCGGCCGCGGGTATGGGGCAATGATGTTTATCTGAGCCCTCGACGCTTGTAGCAATTTGAGGTAGATTCGGTCGCAGGATCGAACTGTTTTGTTGGCTCTTCGTGATTGACTTGCACCTTTAACTGGGGCTTGTCCTGAGCTGATGCGATTACGCGAGCTCATCCTGCTCTTTCTGGTATGGTTCGTGATATGATTCTGTGCTGTTTGCATTCTGAACTGATGTGATTGCTTTTCTTTTGATCTTGTTAGATACCTTTCTGTCAGTAGGAATTAAACTTTGTGTGACAGATTTGTTGGATGTTTTCGTGCCCTTGCGCATGGATTGAAGTTGATACTCACAACTCATTAGTCCCTCCTTTCAACCTTGGTGTCGTTCATGAGTTGTTTTTCATATTTTCCGTTCTGTTTGGACTTCCAATCGCGGCAAAAACGAATCAGTCCCGCTTCTTTTATCACTTCTATCTCTCGGATGTCCCGTAACGATAAGAACGGGTATTACCTGATCTGACGCCCACGGCGCGGATCGGTAACGGGGGTAGGACGCAGCTTCGGTTGTGCCACTCCCGGCACTCGATGATGACATTGTTCTGAGAGTGTCGAAAACAAACTTCTAACCCTTCTCTGCTTCTGTTTTGTTCTGTTTCTCTTTGTGCAGGTTAATCAGAGATTTGCGGTGAAGATCGAGGGACATCATGAAGACTTAGAATTCTTTAGGACTTAGGGCTTTTTAGGATAGAAGTAACATCTGTAGTTGAAATTTTACAGCAATTCAGAATGTGAAACAATTTATTCCTTTTTGTATCATGATATCTTTTATGAAATGAAAATGTCAGAACTTCATTTATATATCCATGACTGTTCAGCTTTGAATTTATATTTATTTCTTAGTTATAAATTATAAACGTTTGCGAATAAATCCACAAATATTTAAAATCATTAACTTAGTCATAAACCATAAATATTCACGAATGATATTCTTGTCTGTGTACTTGTCTCGCCCGTAATCCTAATCTCATCCACTGATTAAATTCACTTGCATTCCAACTTAAATTCTAGCCAGCAATTTCATAACCAAACACGGATGTGCGCCATGATCACAACATTTTCAGCATCAACAGCAAAACTAATCGTAATTAAACTCCACTGACCAAATGCCAAATCTCAATATGATCAGAACTGGTGATTGATAAATGCCTCAAAACCATAACGCATCAAATGCCTCAGAATTTTAATAACAGCCCATCTTCAAGGAATTGGTAGAATTTGTGTAAAATGACCAAAATACCCCTGGAATCAAATCTCTCTTTGATGTTGGCAAAAAAAAATCATGAAGTTTGACTTTGGTTTGACCACAGTTGACCTCAGTTTGACTTTTTAACTGCATTGACTGCTCTTGACTTATCTGATCATCTGACTGAGCAAACTTTTGAGAAAAGTCTTGAAACTTGACATGGGGGTTCTTATACACATATAAGATGTTATGAAGCTCACTTGAAGTCTTGGAAGTCCATTTAGCCTGATTAAAGTCAAAACCCTAGTTTTGGATGCACTGCTTAGGAGGTGCATTGTCTAAGGGAATTGTCAACTCTTCTGACCAATTGTGAACTTTGTGAACCTTGTGAATCTTCATAAGATATCTTGTGATACTCATGGGAGGTATTGTGAAGCTTGTGAACCTTGTGAACATCATGAGATGGCTTTGTAGACCTCATGACCCTTAGGAAAGCTTTGTAAACATTGTGAATCTTGTGAACCTTGTGAACCTCCAAGAAGCAACCTATGGACTTCATGAACCTCATGAAAGGTATTGAAAGCACTGTGGGACTTGTGAACCTTGTGAACCTTCTTAGAACACAAAGTCTTGTATTGTGAGGGCAAATTTTGGGGTGCAACAGTTTCCATACACGAAGTTCCTCCTGTAAGCTTTAAAGAAGTAGCTTGCTAATAACCTTAGCTATTGCTGCCAATGCTGAGAAACCCATGTCCCTCGCATCAATAACGTCATCATCTGATCTTCCCATACAAGTCGGCCTGTAGTTTGTACATCCCAAAAACCGTCCAAACAGGAAAGAATAAACCGCAACTCTTGCATACAAAAGAAAGCACGAAGAAATATTTTCAGAAGAACACATTTCCACCAAATAACATGAATAAAATAAGGAACAGTCCTATATGCCATGTACAACATTTCACAGAATGCAACTCGTGGTTTGAAGGGAAGAACAAAATTAACTACCTGTGATTATCAATTGAACATCAGGACTCTAAGTTGATACCAGTCTTTAAAACAACATCGACTTAGTTCCTGCTTCCATGACGGCGGCAACTCAGTTATCTTGGGCCTAGCACTTGGAGGCCAACATGTACTGACACTTGAACTCCAAACACCATAGGGCGTCGGCATTGAACAGACGGATTTATGTTTAACGCGTAAAACTGCAAGATAATGATGCTTTTAATAAAGGAATTCTCTGTCTGATACGGTTAAATTAAGCGGGATTGAATTGACAAGGGATTTTACGGATACCTTAAGGGTGTTTTGGGACGCTTGTGCAACCTTTGTACGAGCTGTTTACATACTGGCGGAGGTGGAAACCGCCAACCGGGCACTTCGCATTGGTTAATAACCAGACTCTTACTTCGATGCTGCCATTCAAATAAAAATTAAGGGTTTCCGTTAGTACCGTTGTCCCAACAAATAACAATTTTGAAGAAGAATCAAGGAGCAACTGAATAGCTTAACTTTTGGCATTCCCTTACGATTTTATCAAAACAACGACGCCTTAGCTTTCACCACCTGCAACTGTCTTATGGTTTCTTCAGGCATAAGAGCCAACCACAACCGTCTTTCCGAATCCAAATGCGCTTTATTAGCGGCTTCTTCTTCTACGATTTATAAGTGAAACTCGCGAGCTTCAATGCCAAAATATCCATCCTTTTCCTGCATTAAGAATAACTGCAATACGTGAATATAAAGCGGCTTCAATATGACATCATCTGGTTGAGAAGTGGGTTTAAGCTTGATTACCTGATGAGAGAAGCACCAATAATTTCATGGCCATCGACATGCTGTTAGCTTATCTAGCTGTGGCGACTTATTTAATCTGTAAGGGAAGCCGGTGAATAAGTTATTTAAAGCGGTTGCGAGTTGAATTACACAGAAGCTATAACATAATTAAAGTTAAACTGAAACTCAGAGGAAGTCATGCTCCACAGCCACAACTTCACGATGACTCAAACCAAGCTCCCAGTTAGCTTTTCCCGAACCTATTCCAATCCATCATCAAACCTGCAGCAGAATCGACATTAGTTGGCAATCAACCTTTCTTTGATTTGAATATGGGTTCGAAGCATGTCATACCGTTAACTCTCGACCGACAGTTGATAAGCGAAACAGTTACAGAAGTTGTTCGAATAAATTTCGAGGGAACATACCATCTGCCTCCCAGAGCTGTCAAACCTACAAATCCAAGAAGAAGACAGTTAGAGATAATACGATTCAAAGCTTACAAATTCAGGTTTTCCTTTCTATATTGCTTTTGGAAAGACCTTATGATAAATCATTGATGTTGAAGGCTTACCAACTTAATTTGAGAAGTCAACTAGCAGCAACAGGCATCCAAAACGCACATCAGACGGGCAAATTTCTTTCCCAATCAGCTCAACACCAATCTGGAATAAAACATGAGAATCCACATTAGTAAACCAATGGATAGAATAATTCACAACAACTTATGTTCTTTCCAAAATAAGCACAACACGTTGAAACGAAAGTGGAAGGAGTTTTAACGCCTCAGAGACATGTTTAGACATACATTATTTCCATACCAAAACCAGAACCGACAACATTTACCACTCTCAATCAATTCATTTTTCTGAAATGCTATAAGAAGAATTCGAGATTCAGGGGGAGAAGGGGATCAAAACTCAAATTTCAACAATAGCCAAAAGTTCACAGATTCACAACAATTCACAAAACCAACGAGAACAGACATACAAAAATCCTAATTTCAAACCCTAAGACTTGTGAATCGGAAGAAAGGAAGGACTTATCTCTCCTCAGAAACACCGCCGTCGAAATCTTTGTCGCCGGAAGTATCCATTTTCGTCTACAAATCCACCACCACGAAGCCCTTGCAACGAAGCACCGCGAGGCCGTCACCGGAGTTTCGCGAGTCGCCTTCCGCTACTCAATTTAGTTTTTTTAATAATCTTTAAATATAATTTTATTTTCTTAATAATTAAACCCATTTCCTCATAATTTAGAATGCTCTTATTTATGTTAATTTGAAAGCTTTTTTTAAGAAAACAATTTCATAATTAAACCAAATTTATAATAATTATAAAAAACCTTTTTCTTAAGCCCATTTTATTCAACCAACTTTATTTATCTCATACTTTAAAATATTTTATTTAGTAAAAAATGGATAATAACTAAAAACTATTTGAAGAGAACCTACTTCATAATTTTAAACTAATTGGGACCCATTTTATAATTAATAACTTTTTAATAAATCATTATCATTTTACATTAATCTCCCTTAAAATCAATCTCACCAAATTAATTCAACATTCCCCTTAAAATCAATCTCACCAAATTAATTCAACATTCTCCTTAAAATCAAATCCGCTTAAAATAAATCTCTTGAGAATTAATCAACTTCGCCTAAAAATCCAATCGTGCACGCTTACGTCTTTGCTCCGACTCCGTTCACATATGCACAATTCACACACTTTCGCGCTTTCATGCGTTTATGTATGGATTTATTTATCGTCTTTATTTTCTGCAATTTATCTTTATTGCAATTTATATTACCGCATTGCATAGCGTCCAAAGGAAGAACCTGCACATAACCTAAACAATTGTGCGTATGCACCTCATTTGCATCATACTCCCCTTTGATCCTTGATCTCATTCAAGTCGATCTTCTAAGTTTAGATCCTACCCCATAACGAGGACCTTTTATCTTTACAACTTAGACAAACACATTCAACAACTCAAACTATTCAAACACATTAGAGAATAAGATGTTAATCATCTTAAGCGAGATAAAACTTCTACCCCATAACAATTCAATCAATATGTAGGGACTTTGCCTTAAGAGAGTTAGAGGCGTACTTGTTGACAATCCGAGTACTTGAGCCCTTCTCTTAAGACGATGCAAAGACTATTTTCCTACAAAGTTGTGGTGGTTAAATCAAGTAATCTCCCTTAAAATGACAACTCATCTTTTCTCCTAAAATCAATCAATCAACTACCTTTATCCCGTAGGAACTTTGACCACAGTCAAAGAACTCCTCAAACCCTTTAGGGGAACTACAGATACTCGGATTCCACTCCCGTCAGGATATGTAGGCATAAGATGCAATATCTTATCGAGTATACTTAGAAATAAACCCCTAGGTCTCTTATCCTTTAAGCAGATAACCCTTAGCAATAAACAACATAGAACAAGAGGTTCTTGTAGAGTACTACAGAAACTTAGGATGCTAGCACCTTCCCTAAGTTTAACCAACCCCGAACCTATAACTCTCTAAACCTTTGCATTTGCATTACATTGTGGGTAATTCGATATTTTTCCCTTCCTTTGGACAAATTAAAGTTCGGTTGCAAGTGAATTAAGATTCAAGCTAATAAATAGCTTGGTATCCAAATTTCACCACGACAGAAATGACGACTTCACTGGGGATTCTCTTTAGTGGGTTTTCCTAACTTGTTTTTCTTGTTATATATTTGCTTAATTGCTTATTTGTATATTTGTTTTATTGCTTTTTGGGATGATATTTTTGAGTGGTGAGACAAAGTCCTACACCTGGACTTGATTGAACTTGAGATAGGATGGTGATATATTCGACGAGGCTTATAGGGAGTGAGTCCCGACCAAGTTGACTCGAGAATCACCGCTCAGTTGAGACCCTTTCTAAAATAGTTCGGTTGAACGTGTATAGTCGTGAAAACTTTTTCTATTTTTGATTGGAGTCCATGATATTGAGGACCGTAGTTACCTTTAACCCCACTTTGGCCTTTATTAGGACGTAGTGCAAGGATTGTGAGGGAGTAGTCCCGAAATAGTTGCTACGCGATACTACACTAAAAAGAAGTTCTCTTGAGAATATTATTAACCATCGAGTTAGTCGGGAAATTGATAATATCTGAAAGATGGACTAATGACTTTGGGATCCTCCTAGAACCATGTTCTGCAAGTACAATCCACCTTTAGTCCTTGCCCTTTGGGAATGGGTATACCCTTTGGCTCCATGCTCGTTGCAAACCTAGGACCTTCTTGTTTGTTTACATTTGTGTCCTTATGTGCTTACTTGTGTTTGTTGCATCCATATAGCATCATACTGCATCGGACTTCATGGGATTTACCTTTGTTTATGAACATTGTAGGACACTATGCATTCCAATAGAAGAAATAATTTGAAATACACTTTTAAGAGTCCCAAATTGGATGGCCTAAGGAAGTTGGGAGCTTTGATTGAAGACCAAGAAAGATTCAAGAGCAAGTATGGGAAGTTACTACCTTTGTTGAGTCATGGAGTGAACAAGAATCTCCTTTCTGCCTTGCTACAATTCTATGACCCGGTTTATCATTGTTTTACCTTCCCGGACTATCAGTTATTTCCTACCCTAGAAGAATACTCTTATTTGGTTGGTCTACCTATTTTGGAAGAGTCTCCTTTCCCTTTCTTAGAAGGCAACCTTAAGGAGCGAGACATTGCTAAGATCCTCTACCTAAAAGTGTCATACATCAAGGAAAACCTGGTTACCAAAGGTGGGACTTTCGGTCTGACTACAGATTTCTTAATCGGGAAAGCCCGATATTATGCTGATTATACGAATAGGGTTCTGTTTGAAACAATATTTTCCCTACTTGTTTATGGGGTGTTTTTGTTCCCAAGTTTTGAAGGGTTCGTCGACCTTAATGCCATCAAGATTTTCATGAAGAAAAACCCAGTCCCCACTTTATTGGCTAACACCTATTATTCTGTACATCTCCAAAACCTTCATGGTGGAGGGATGATCACCTGTTGTGTGCCCTTACTGTACAAGTGGTTTATTTCGCACTTGCCTAAATATGTTTCTTTTTAGAACCTTAACAGCGGACGCTGGTCAGAAAAGATTATGGCTTTGACTCATTCAGACATCGATTGGTATAGCCGTGAGTATGATGGGATTCTAATCATTGATAACTGCGAAGATTTTGCTAACATACCCTTGCTTGGCTTTGATGGAGGGATCAGTTATAGTCCTGTTTTAGCTCGTCGACAATTGGGATATCCGTTGAAGGAACCACCTAAGAGTGTTCAAGTGGAGAGCATTTTCTTCAAGGATAACAAAGAGCTTCAAGAGAAGATTATGGATGCATGGGGGCATTTACATAAGAAGGGTAGAGATAGTTTGGGGAGGCCTAACTGTGTGTCTCTAGAACCGTATCTTCAATGGGTCAGAAACCGGGAAATCAAGCTGAGGATGCCTTACCCTCGTCAAGATCCTATACCTCCAAGAGAAGAACTCGTTTATGTCTTTATGTCCAAAGTTGAGAAGTTAGAGGTCGCATTGAGGAAGTCGCAACATGAGTCTGAAGTATGGAAGAACAAGTATCAAGTGGTTGTTGCAGAGAATGCCGAACTTCAGAAACAACTACAATCGAAGAATGAGGAGTTACTCCCCTACAAGAAGAGGAAAGTTCTGGAGGATTTATTTTCCTCCGACCCCCAATGTACCCTTTGGAAGATGATCATGGACAATCTCACCTGTGAGAAGACCCAACTAGAAGAGCAGCTCAAGCAGCGAAATTCGAAACTTCCTTAGGGCTTTCATTAGATTTTATTTAGCTATTTATTTGGGACTTTTAAAATAATAATCATTTGTAATCCGTTTCAAAATTAATAAAACGTTTTCTTTTTACCATAATGTCTATAAATATTGGAATTCCATGAAGTCCTACTCATCTTGCATTGCATTCGTTTTTCTCTTTGTTCGCTTCAAGAAACTCAATTCCATTTTACAGGTATTGTAACAATGGATTTCAAAAGAGAAGCATTGAAGTACACTTTTCAGAGTCCTAACATTGAAAGCTTAAGAGAGCTAGCGAAACGCATCGAGAACCGTCATGCTTTTGCAACAGAATATGGAAGAGCCTTCTACTTTCTCGAGCTCAAGATGAAAGAGGGACTTTTGGAGACCCTCGTTCAGTTCTACGACCCGCTGTACCATTGTTTCACCTTTCCAGATTACCAGCTGATGCTGACCCTAGAAGAGTACTCTGAATTCTTGAGGATACCTGTGACTACCCAACTTGTGTTTAATCGATTGGAGGACACTCCTAGTGACCAAGAGATTGCAAATGCTACCCGTCTCAGTCTAGCAGACGTTCAAGCTCACTTAACCACCAAAGAAGGAGTCCTTGGGTTTCCGGCCGATTTCTTGATCGAAAAAATTCGTTATCACGCTGAAAGGAAGGAGGTCCCGATAATGGAAGCTACCTTTTCCTTGTTAGTCTATGGGATTTTTTGGTTCCCAAAGATTGATGATTTTGTTGACATGGATGCAATTAAGCTGTTCATCCTCAAGAACCTAGCTCCTACCTTGTTAGCTGACACGTACCATTCGATCCATTCGAGGAATGCCGAAGGAGGAGGGCATATCGTCTGCTGTACCGCCTTGCTGTACTCATGGTTTATTGCCCGCCTAGCTTGGCATCAGTTACAACCCTGCTTTGGCTCGCCGACAATTGGGGCACCCAATGAACAGAGTACCTGACCCAACTTTGATGGAGAGGATCTTTTTCAAGGAAGGAGAGGATCCAGACCTGAAGGCCACCATAATATATGCATGGAAGTACGTCAATGTGGAAGGGACGACTGCTTTAGGATTCCCTAATTGTGCTGCCTCTGAAGACTATCTACATTGGGTGCGAGAGAGGGCTCTCGACCTCAAGATGCCTTTCCCTTTTCACGAACCTATGGTGTTGACCTTTCATGACCCTGATTGGTTTGATGCGAGCGAGATAAATCATTTGAAAACTGCCTTGGATGAGGCCCAAAAGCTGAAGACCGCTTGGAGAAACAAGTTTTTCACCCTTAAGGTAGAGAAAGAGAAGTCTCAGAAGCTGCCAGAAGTAGAATCTGCAAGGAAAAGGAAGGCGCGAGAGGATTTATCCTCCTCTCGTACCTCTTCAAGAACTGTCACCAGTGATAATCTTCCCCCAACTACTGTGGCTTGGAAAGAGTATGTAGATCGACTCATCAGTGAGAAGGCCAAACTGCAAGAATGCGTCAATCAGCTTGTAGAGGATCTTCGTGTGCAGAAGGAGCATAAGGAGTAGATATCTGAGTTCTCTTTTGCTTTTGTTTCAATGTAATAAACTCTTAAAAAGGAGAACTTTGCTTTGTATTGTTTCTCAATGATAAAATAATTTTTCAATTATCCTATGTTATGATACCGAAAAAACACTTTGAGTTTCTTGATGTTTCATCCTGCATTCTGCATCTTGCATAGCATCTTACATTTTAGCATGTGCATGTGTCTCTTCTCCGCTGCGTCCTCATCTGTCTTTCTGTCTTTGTCTTGCCAGCTGATGTCTTGACCATTTGACCAAGCTCGAAGTACGTACTAAAGGATAGTAAAGAGAACAAAGATATGGATCGCATGACTGGTTTCAGAGTAAGGACTAATCCGATATTTGATCGTTCCTCTGACAACAATGTTCAACAAGTGGATACTCCTGTGCAAGATAACCTAGTGGGTCAAATTGATAAAAGAGATTCCCAGTCTCTGCAGTATATACCAGATATTGAGAATGTTCATGCTAAGATGAAGATGGACGATCCTAGATTTATAGCAAATGAGAAAGGATTTTGTGATCTCGAAGAGCAGTTGAAGGTAATGAAAGGAGCTGACGCATCTGATCTTGATGCTCAGGATCTATGTCTAGTTCCAGGTGTAGTTATTCCTCCAAAGTTCAAGATGCCTGTCTTTGAAGTATACAAGGGTATTAGTTGTCCAAAATACCATTTGATGATGTTTTGTCGAAAAATGACTTCTTTTATTGACAACAACAAACTGATGATTCACTGCTTTCAAGAAAGCTTATGTGGGGCATCCTTGATATGGTATGTGAAGCTGCAAAGTAGCCACGTTCAGTCTTGGGAAGACTTAGTCGTTACTTTTGTGAAACAATACAGCTACAATTTGGATAAAGCTCCAGACAGTAATCACTTGGCAAACAAGAGTAAGAATAACAACGAATCTTTCAAGGAATATGTGCAGTGATAGGAAGAGTTGGCAGCCCAAGTTTACCCACCGCTTCAGTAGAGAAGATTAACTAAGGCATTGCCAGATCCAGCCCCGATACCTCATCCTAAACATCAGTATGCAACGCCCGCTCAGTGCGGGCAACGACTATATCCTAAGCAGAGGTTGGCCTCTCTAGATCGGCAGTAGAATCGACGGGTTCGGAGACGGTTTCGGCATCAGAAGATACCTCTGGATATTCCAAAAGAAGGAATTCGTTAGTTTGATCCCATCCCTATGACGTACGCTGATTTGTTCCCGGTCTTGATCCACAAAGGTCACATCCAGACAAGAGTTCCATCTGAGGTGCCCAAGAAACTTCCGTACTGGTACAAAGCTGACAAATCCTGCCCATACCATCAAGGTGCTCCGGGGCATGATATCGAGAGCTGCTACGGTTTAAAGGCAGACGTTCAAAGGTTGGTTAAGGGCATTATCTTATCCTTCAAAGATTCCAATCCTAACCTCAGCGCGGTTCGTCCTCCGAGAATATAATCCAAGGTTATTTGGGAAACTCATATCAATATAGTGTCTGAAGGCTACATACCAGACGATTCTGAAAGCCTCTCCATTCCGTAAAAAGACTGAATAAAATCCTGGGAAGGGCTCATCATAGTGTTTTTCGTTTGCTTTTTGTGTATTTCATTTCTTTGATTAAAAGCATATTTGGCATGTAAGAACTTGTTATTTTGAATAATTAATGCAATAAAATGTTTGTCTTGAAGAAATCGATTCATGTTCACTCGCAATTTTTTTTCATAATTCATAATGCCAATTATACCCAATTCTCTCACTTTGGTGAATAATTGGAAGGAGGATGACGAAGTAAAACGCAGGATCTCTCGTTGTATGCTTTTGAATAAAAACCCTACTGATGATGTAAGGCATTGTTTCAACCTTCTAAACACCAAATATATTTAAACTCTTTTAAACCTGGATGAAGAATCTGTCTTTCCCAAATCAAAACCTCGTTTTTAACCTAGGGCAGGGCATCAAAATGAACATCTTTCAAAAATCGGGTGGGCACAAATATATTTTAGCCTTTTATTCCTTTGTTTTACAAATCGGCATCAAACCCAAATACAACCCTCAAAAGTCCTAATTGAAGTATGGTTTAGTTCGAAAGCATACTCGATGAGATATCGTTTCCTGACTCCTTTGAGCCATGCTCAATTTTGTTGGCTTTATAAAAAAAATTAATCTATATCCTAACTAGTGATTTCGGTCACAAGTTATTGTGATATCTCTTTTCAAAACTTCAAGACAAACGCGTGTTGCACTAACGGTTTCAAAATTAACATTTCTGACTTGCTAAGTTTTCCTAATATCTTAGAAAGATTACGTGACGACATCACCGATTAAAATTTGAAGACTTTGCTGACCTGGGGAAAATTATTTTTCAAGAGGTTTTATCCATACAAGTTTGGATTCACCTATAACACAAGTTCGAAGACTCAGTTATACCGTCAATCGGGAGCAGTTACGTCAAGATTCGACGAATCTCTAAGAGTTTGAAGACATCGAAGCACCAGACGCCATGTTTTCTGTAAAATCCTCTTGAGATAACTTTTATTTCTCGTGAACCCCGTGAATTTTTGTTCAAAATGGCGACTACCATCACAACTCTCCGATGGATCCTTTCAATCTCAGTGAACCTTCATAAACTTCACATTTCCGATAAAGTGGATGCTATTTGACTCTTCGATAGATCTTTTTTTTATGATGTCGGGATTCCTCCAGCAAAGCGGATGTATATTTCATCCCCACTGAAGTTTCGACTCCAACATATTCAACAACTTTGTTAACTCTAGTATCCCCATTGAAGGGATGTTTACTTTGAAGTTTCTACAATTATGAGATGGATTCATTTCCAGCAGATCTTTATTCTCATCTTCAACAGGATAACTGATTTTCATCTTGACAACCCTTCAAGTAAGATCAAGCTGTTGTATCCCCAAGTGAAATATTTTCTATTCCCCAGAAGAAATTTTGAAGCCTTGAAGCAGGATTGTGATCCCGTATCCGGTTTTCCACCTATCCCCAATAGTACTTCTATCTTAGGAGATTGGTCGGATGTTCATTCCGAGAGGTTTTATTTCGTCTCCAGTAGCCTCTTATCGTTTGTGTTGTCAGCATAAGCATACGCATAGCATATAGATAGATAGCATGGCATATGCATCTTACATATTTGTTTTGCTTGTTCTGTCACTTTGGTTGTGTTTATCCCCAAGTGACTGGGTGTGTCTTCTCCTTCCAAGTAGAGTTGTCAGACCTAGGCAGAAAAAAGCGCAATATTTCTATTTCCCCATGGGGTTCGATCCTCGTGGAAGACGGTTATTTTTGTACATTTCCAATTGAGTTCATGCCTCAATGGTTGTGTCTTGCTTGACCGTTTCTCTTCAGTTATTTCCTGAATTGAACTTCGGTCCCTGACAATCACATTATGGACATCTCCTAATTTTGAATATGGATTAAGTGTGCATTTATTTTGCACTTTGCTCCCCAAGAAGAATCTTTATGAAGATCATTATCGGGAGACATATACTTCTCCAACAATATTACAAGGTTCTCTCAACAACTTAAAGCTGGACTGCAAGCACTCTCTTTATTTGAGCAACTCGTTTTGACCAGGAATCCCTTCAAAACGACAGTTGGCAGTCTCCACAATGGCGGTTTGCCCATCCCCAGTGGGTTTATCAAGATTACCAACTTATCAAACAGGATCTCTCCGAAAATCCGCCAGAGAAGTTTGTCGAAGACATTACAAATATTTCTCTACAAAGAATATATACTTTTACAACTACAAAAAAAATACTCCACAGGAACGTATTTTCCCAGTGAGTTCACTACACAAGTTTATTTCCATCAAATGGCATCTCTCCCGAGAAGTTTGGTGAAGTTTATTATATTTGATCTCTCTCTTTATTTGAGGCGACATATTTGTAAATCACCGGCTTGCACATCACCTCCGAAGATCCCCGGTGAAGGTTTACAATCTCCAATACATTATGGATTACTGCTAAAGTTCTACAATCTTCAATGACATTTTGATCCCCTGTGAAGATGCTCTCACGTGTTTTTCATCACTCTGGGTAGAAACCAAGACCCGTTCATGGCAAACACACCATGAGTCGTTGGGGAGGTTTATTTCAAGAAACTGAGACCCGTTCATGGCAAACAAACCATGAGTCGTTGGGGAGGTTTATTTCAAGAAACTGAGACCCGTTCATGGCAAACAAACCATGAGTCGTTGGGGAGGTTTATTTCAAGAAACTGAGACCCGTTCATGGCAAACAAACCATGAGTCGTTGGGGAGGTTTATTTCAAGAAACTGAGACCCGTTCATGGCACACAAACCATGATTCGTTGGGGAGGTTTATTTCAAGAAACTGAGACCCGTTCATGGCAAACACACCATGAGTCGTTGGAGAGGTTTATTTCAAGAAACCGAGACCTGTTCATGGCAAACACACCATGAGTCGTTGGGGAGGTTTATTTCAAGAAACCGAGACCCGTTCATGGCAAACACACCATGATTCGTTGGGGAGGTTTATTTCAAGAAACCGAGACCCGTTCATGGCAAACACACCATGAGTCGTTGGGGAGGTTTATTTCAAGAAACTGAGACCCGTTCATGGCAAACACACCATGAAGCGTGGGGAAGTTTTATTTACACTATTATCAACATCACACTCAATTAAGAAGCGGAATTCTGTTTCGATTAAGAAGGTTCGTTTGGTTATTACCATTGTTTGGACTACCATCGGTTGGCAGTAGGCTTCCTCGATTACAAGTTTCTCGCCTGTTGTTTAAATTGCCATATTCTTGGCGTATGTGTTATACTCCTATACTTCTAGAGATTCCCCATTGCTGGTTGTTTCCTTTCCCCGTGGAGTCTCGCTTGATTGAGCTCGTCTTTTCGTTGCTCCTGTGTTTTCTCGCATGTTGTGTCTAGTTTTTTTCCCTGTGGCATCACTCCTCCACAGGACCCCCTGTCTTGCATTTTCATATTATTTCATATCATTTGCATTCGGCGGCTTCTTAGGGCCAAAAATTCATGCAATGTTTGTATTTAAGTCCCTCCTATCTCGCCAAGATGGAGATTTTGATCTCCATATCTCCGGATAGGAGAAACTTAAATAGGGGCATCTATCACACCCTAATTTTTGACCATAAGATTTCGCCTCCTTGTGATTTGTTTCCTGCTTGTTTTATTTTACTTTTATATATATTTATTATGACTAATCAGTTTTACGCAGGCAACAAACTCGAGTGTAGACCAGATCATTTCTCCCCTTAAGTGTTGAGTTTAGTCGTTCAAGACTAGTTATGGTTGCATGACAAGCAATGTTGCTTTCGAAATGACAAAGTCTGGAATGTGTTGAATCATGTTTTGTACAAGTTATCATTGAGACTTATGGAATCCGCGTCATCGTTTGAATTTGTGGAAATTGCAACGCGTGAATTGTAGAAGAAGATACAAATGGTTCAAATTCATCAATCTAAGTTTACGAATCTGAGACCCTTGTTCATTTCAAACCCTATGACGCATCCTAAAACAAGTTACGGGATCTAAGCTAAAGGGAATCAAATTCTTTTTCGAACTGCAAACACTAAGTTTCCTTCAGGTGTCCAAATTCAACTTATTACCCAAGAGATGAACAGAAAAAGAGGCAGAAGTTATTCACGAAGAACAATGTTTACATTCAATTCATATTTCACTGTACAGTAAAGTAGTAAAGTTCCTTGAACCTCTCATTCTCAAATACAATAATTACACTTTTTTAATGACAAAAGAGAGGGCACCGCTCGATCAAGCCTATTGCACAGATTTGAAATGGTGTTGCCATCAACGAAATTAACTACCTGTGATTATCAATTGAACATCAGGACTCTAAGTTGATACCAGTCTTTAAAACAACATCGACTTAGTTCCTGCTTCCATGACGGCGGCAGCTCAGTTATCTTGGGCCTAGCACTTGGAGGCCAACATGTACTGACACTTGAACTCCAAACACCATAGGGCGTCGGCATTGAACAGACGGATTTATGTTTAACGCATAAAACTCCAAGATAATGAGGCTTTTAATAAAGGAATTCTCTGTCTGATACTGTTAAATTAAGCGGGATTGAATTGACAAGGGATTTTACGGATACCTTAAGGGTGTTTTAGGACGCTTGTGCAACCTTCGTACGAGCTGTTTGCATACTGGCGGAGGTGGAAACCGCCAACCGGGCACTTTGCATTGGTTCATAACCAGACTTTTACTTCGATGCTGCCATTCAAATAAAAATTAAGGGTTTTCGTTAGTACCGTTGTCCCAACAAATAACAATTTTGAAGAAGAATCAAGGAGCAACTGAATAGCTTAACTTTTGGCATTCCCTCTCGATTTTATCAAAATAACGGCGCCTTAGCTTTCACCACCTGCAACTTTCTTATGGTTTCTTCAAGCATAAGAGCCAACCACAACCGTCTTTCCGAATCCAAATGCGCCTGCTCAGCGGCTTCTTCTTCTACGATTTATAAGTGAAACTCGCGAGCTTCAATGCCAAAATATCCATCCTTTTCCTGCATTAAGAATAACTACAATACGTGAATATAAAGCGGCTTCAATATAACATCATCTGGTTGAGAAGTGGGTTTAAGCTTGATTACCTGATGAGAGAAGCACCAATAATTTCATGGCCATCGACATGCTATTAGCTTATCTAGCTGTGGCGACTTATTTAATCTGTAAGGGAAGTCGGTGAATCAGTTATTTAAAGCGGTTGCGAGTTGAATTACACAGAAGCTATAACATAATTAAAGTTCAACTGAAACTCAGAGGAAGTCATGCTCCACAACCACAACTTCACGATGACTCAAACCAAGCTCCCAGTTAGCTTTTCCCAAACCTATTCCAATCCATCATCAAACCTGCAGCAGAATCGACATTAGTTGGCAATCAACCTTTCTTTGATTTGAATATGGGTTCGAAGCATGTCATACCGTTGACTCTCGACCGACAGTTGATAAGCGAAACAGTTACAGAAGTTGTTCAAATAAATTTCGAGGGAACATACCATCTGCCTCCCAGAGATGTCAAACCTACAAATCCAAGAAGAAGACAGTTAGAGATAATACGATTCAAAGCTTACAAATTCAGTTTTTCCTTTCTAGATTGCTTTTGGAAAGACCTTATGATAAATCATTGATGTTGAAGGCTTACCAACTTAATTTGAGAAGTCAACTAGCAGCAACAGGCATCCAAAACGCACATCAGACGGGAAAATTTCTTTCCCAATCAGCTCAACACCAATCTGGAATAAAACATGAGAATCCACATTAGTAAACCGATGGACAGAACAATTCACAACAACTTATGTTCTTTCCAAAATAAGCACAACACGTTGAAACGAAAGTGGAAGGAGTTTTAACGCCTCAGAGACATGTTTAGACATACATTATTTCCTTACCAAAACCAAAACCGACAACATTTACCACTCTCAATCAATTCGTTTTTCTGAAATGCTATAAGAAGAATTCGAGATTCAGGGGGATAAGGGGATCAAAACTCAAATTTCAATAACAGCCAAAAGTTCACGATAACCCAGGTGCACCCCCACACACGAACCACTCGATCTCCAACGGATCCCATCACACGATCCAGATCGCAGCCACATGGTAGAACCACACGCCCGCATAACACCTGATCCGCCTCCTAATCCCACTTTAATTAACCAATTAATCAGTTTTTTTATAAATCATTAAAATTAATCTTTTTTTCATAAAATTAACTAATGGTCTTTTTTAATTAATCTCTTTCTTTATTTAATTTAATTAACCTTTTTTAAAAAACAACTCAATTTAGTTTTTTTAATAATCTTTAAATATAATTTTATTTTCTTAATAATTAAACCCATTTCCTCATAATTTAGAATGCTCTTATTTATGTTAATTTGAAAGCTTTTTTTAAGAAAACAATTTCATAATTAAACCAAATTTATAATAATTATAAAAAACCTTTTTCTTAAGCCCATTTTATTCATCCAACTTTATTTATCTCATACTTTAAAATATTTTATTTAGTAAAAAATGGATAATAACTAAAAACTATTTGAAGAGAACCTACTTCATAATTTTAAACTAATTGGGACCCATTTTATAATTAATAACTTTTTAATAAATCATTATCATTTTACATTAATCTCCCTTAAAATCAATCTCACCAAATTAATTCAACATTCCCCTTAAAATCAATCTCACCAAATTAATTCAACATTCTCCTTAAAATCAAATCGGCTTAAAATAAATCTCTTGAGAATTAATCAACTTCGCCTAAAAATCCAATCGTGCACGCTTACGTCTTCGCTCTGACTCCGTTCACATATGCACAATTCACACACTTTCGCGCTTTCATGCGTTTATGTATGGATTTATTTATCGTCTTTATTTTCTGCAATTTATCTTTATCGCAATTTATATTACCACATTGCATAGCGTCCAAAGGAAGAACCTGCGCATAACCTAAACAATTGTGCGTATGCACCTCATTTGCATCATACTCCCCTTTGATCCTTGATCTCATTCAAGTCGATCTTCTAAGTTTAGATCCTACCCCATAAGGAGGACCTTTTATCTTTACAACTTAGACAAACACATTCAACAACTCAAACTATTCAAACACATTAGAGAATAAGATGTTAATCATCTTAAGCGAGATAAAACTTCTACCCCATAACAATTCAATCAATTTGTAGGGACTTTGCCTTAAGAGAGTTAGAGGCGTACTTGTTGACAATCCGAGTACTTGAGCCCTTCTCTTAAGACGATGCAAAGACTATTTTCCTACAAAGTTGTGGTGGTTAAATCAAGTAATCTCCCTTAAAATGACAACTCATCTTTTCTCTTAAAATCAATCAATCAACTACCTTTATCCCGTAGGAACTTTGACCACAGTCAAAGAACTCCTCAAACCCTTTAGGGGAACTACAGATACTCTGATTCCACTCTCGTTAGGATATGTAGGCATAAGATGCGTATCTTATTGAGTATACTTAGAAATAAACCCCTAGGTCTCTTATCCTTTAAGCAGATAACCCTTATCAATAAAAAACATAAAACAAGAGGTTCCTGTAGAGTACTACAGAAACTTAGGATGCTAGCACCTTCCTTAAGTTTAACCAACCCCCGAACCTATAACTCTCTAAACCTTTGCATTTGCATTGCATTGTGGGTAATTCGATCTTTTTCCCTTCCTTTGGACAAATTAAAGTTCGGTTGCAAATGAATTAAGATTCAAGCTAATCAATAGCTTGGTATCCAAATTTCACTGCGACAGTACTGTGCCCTTCTTTTAGTGTGTAGGCCATGAGTTTTTTCTCTAGCCCATGGTTAACGTTTTTTACCATCCTTCCTTGTTTTTTGTTGACCCATTATGGTTTTTTTGGAGAGGTGATGGGCCTTAGGCCCATATGATCCTCTTCTATTAATCTACCACCCATCTGTTTCTTACCCCCCATGATCTTCTTTTATGATTTTCTTTATTTATGATTTTTCAAAAATTTCTTATGAAGCATATTGTTAGCTTTTTGATATTTACTTTTAAATTATTTTGTTAATAGTCATTATTAATTTATTTTTCAAGTTCTTTTGAGGTTTTTTTGTTACATTTGAGTTATCTTTTCATTTTCGTTTTTTTACTCATTTTGTTTCATTTTTGGTCGATGAAGAAGTCAAATGTCACTGTTATCGATTTATCGATAAAATAGTGATTTAGATGAGACCACTACTTAATTTTCTTTGCATTTTCTTTTCCATTTTGTTCATCTCTATTTTATTTCAATTTCGATCAATGAAAGTCTTTTTACTCGTAAACATTGATTTATTGAAGTTGATAACCTTCATTATGTCAAATCTGTAGAAAATGATCATGGGATCATTTTTTATACTTTGGGATCATGATAGGTTACCTTCAATTAATCGACACTAGTTTGCAATTAAGAAGAGATCACGTCCTGCTTTTTGGTCCGTGTGACACGATTACATTGGAAAATGATCCTCAATATCATTTCTCCATCGTGTTTTTAGCACGTTGTTGCACCCCAAAATTTGACCAACAATTATTTATTCATTGAGTGTTTGAAAATGGATACCTTCATCAGAAAGTTCAAGAGATCCTCAGAGGAGTGGGTTGAAACCAAGGATGTGTGACTCATAGCTTGAGAGTTGGGGGAGCTCCTCAAATGATTATGAGACTTTGAGAATGAATTTGATGTTTTGAGAAAGTGTATGAGATGTCTTTATAGCCATCATGAAGCCCAGAGAGGTCATTATGCAAGAATTCAGAAGATTCAACCATGGATGGTAGAATAAGGGTTTTGACTGGGTCAACCCTAGATTAACTGAAAATTTGGAGAAGGTTGAGACCTAATCCAAGGGCCATGATATCATGTAATGATGCATAGAGATGTTATAAAGATGATTCCTAGACCAACTCATCATGATTGAGGAGTTTGAGAAGTTTCAAGTCAGGGTTTTCAAGGATTGTCAGTGAAAAACCCTAATTTGATCCCTATCTTCCAGGCAGTTTTAGCTCTAGATGTGATTGATATCTCATCTTCCCCACAACATGAATGTTGTAGAGCTTGTTCTTAGCTTTAATTTGAGTGGTGGAAGTCCTTGACAGGAGTTACAGAGCTCAAGTTATGGTTTTGACAAATTACAGATCAGCTAAGGTGTGTGAATCTGGGTCCTTGAAAGTCACCCAGCTTGCAGACAACTTTTGCCCTAGTAGGATGATTCCTATGATCTCTTGGTCAACATGAATGTTGAAGGGCATCTTCTTAGATTTAATTTGAGTGGTAGAAGTCCTTTATAGGATTTGTGGAACTCAACTTATGGTTTGAACAAGACAGGGGTATTTTGGTCATTTGTCAGTTATAGGTCATTTTTAAGCAAAGGCCATATCTCCTATTTCCAAGCCTCAAATGGAAAAACTCAAAACATGAAAGTTGTTCAAAATGTTATTTTAAGTCTAGAAAGAAGGTCATGAATTGTTGGAAAAGCTCATAGCATGGATTTTCATGATTGGTCAAAAATGAACTAAAAATGGCTTATAAGTTTAAAAAGTTGAAATTGGAAATTGGTTTGGAGGATCTAGGAATCTAAAATAGGTCATCCAATATATCATTTTGATTGGAAACATCTTTTTGAGAACATTGGTTTAAATAGAATTTTCATTTGAGGCTTTAAAATGGGACATGCTTTGTTATTTTGTTACTTGCATTTTAAGTCATCTTTGGAAATTCTAACACAAGGCAAGGAAAAGCATGGTAAGGGTTCATATCACTTCAATATCTCATGTGAGGACATTTTAAGGTCATTTTGCAAGACTTAATGCATGGTGCATGAGATTTTCAAGTTGTCATCACATGATATTTTCAATACTTTCTAGAACATTCTAGAGGATTCTAGGGCCTTCCATGGATCATTATAAGAAGAGTGCATTAGAGTGTGAAAAAGGTTGGTGAATATTGAAGAATTGAGTGGAGAATAGAGAGATTCGAGCTAGGGTTTCAAGGTGCTCCATAGTTGCATTTCAAGATCAAAATCATTGTTACAAGCTTCCTTCTTCAAGAATTGTGCAAACAGAAAGTCTATCACCATTGGAGGATCATTGTGGAGGAGAATCAAGCTTGGAATCGTGCCCTAGCATCACATACCATCATCACTTGACAGGTTCTTTTTCTTCTCTCTTTCACCTTAATTATGCATAGATGGATCATGTTGTAGGTATATAAAGGTTAGGTTAGATTAGAGGATGAGATCCTGAGAGTTAGAGCCAGTTCCTTGAGCTTTCATAACAGGGTGGAAAATCTTTGGATTGCAAGAAAATGCTGGATCAAGAGTATTAAGGCACGTGTTAGGGCTTGTTGTGATCAGGATAATGTGTAGTACAAGATCATACCATTAGTTTTAAGATTCCTCATGATTGGTTGCAGTGAAGATGGTTGAAACCCTAGTTTTCGTGAGTTCTGTTTGATCATTATAGGACAATTCCATGGAAGAAATGCATAGGGTCGTGATCTTTGTAATGTGTGGAGCATTTTGGCTTTGGAAGTTTTGAAAACCATTGAGAATTGAGCAAGAACGAATGGCTGGAAGTATGCTGCATGAAACGCGAACCTGAAAACCCTAGGCCAGTTTGGGGACGATGGTTGTTGGCCGTTGGATCTCTATGGGGTTTTGACCTTTTCCTTTAATCGTGCGGCCCAAATTGAATAAAGAAACGGAGGGAAAAATTCAAAGCAAAACGCAGTCGTCTGGATTAGTGAGCGCGTGTGGGCCTAGCTCAGAATTCTATCCGCACCCCCCTATATCTGGCCCACTTGTATTTGAACTAGCGCGCCTTACTTATCACACCCCCATCCCCTTTATTTTGTTTTCTTTTATTTTTTATTCTTTTAATATTTTCTTACACTTTAAAAATTCATATAAAATAGAAAATTTAATATTTTTTAATTCTTGTTTTTTTCATGTGTTCATAACTTTGTCTAGGAAAATATAAATAAATAAAATGTCCATTTTATTTTCTTTTCATATTTTTAATGAATTTTTCTTTTAAATAGCTTTTATAATGTTTAGTTTGATATCATGATTTTGTAGATTTTCTTTTAGGACCTTCCCTTAGGGTTTTTAATTCATTCTTTTTTGTGTGATTAGATATTGAACTATAGTTCCCCATAGGATTTATTTCTTGATTTTTAGATTAAAATTTGATTAGATGAATTAGGTTAGCATTAGGGTATCCTAATTAGGGTTTAGGTTGTGCATAGGTAAGGAAATTCATTTTCTTTAAATAGTTTTGTCTTGATTTTGGGTAGAGGCATATGTGGATGTTATGGATAGATATTATAGACCCTTCTGAATAATTGTTAGATTTTTCCCCCTTGGTTTAGTATTTTTAGGTATTTTCTGAAGTTGCCTGATAATTTTGTCTGTGCTGTGGTTATCTGTTCATCTCTGGGGGTTGTTTTTGGGGAATTTGTTGTGGGGCTTGTGTTGTCTTGAAGAGCTTGTTGGAGAGCATGATGGGGGGAAGCTTGAAGATCATGATTCAGAGACCCAGAGCTTGGCTTGTTCCCTGTCTGTGAGGTTTGAGATCCTGCAGTTTGAAGGAAGTTCATGGTACTTTCCTGAGGAAGGCACTATGAATGACTTTCATTCTTTCTTCTCACCTCTTTCTTAAGTATCCAATGATGTTGGAGCCAACTTGTGAGTTTAATTTCTCCTGAGGAGGAATGTAAACTGATCACCTGTTGTTGAGCCACATGGGATACACTTCCTAAATGGAAGCCTCCTAGTACTTTCCTGAGGAAGGTCCTATGGGTCTATTCACTTAGTTCCATTAGTTTATCTAGGATTTCTCAAGTATCCAATGATGTTGGAGCCAACTTGTGAGTTTAATTTCTCCTGAGGAGGAATGTAAACTGATCACAGTTGTTGAGTCACATAGGATACAACTCCTAAGTGGAAGCCTCCTAGTACTTTCCTGAGGAAGGTCCTATGAGTCTATTCATTTAGTTCCACTAGTTCAGATAGGATTTCCTAAATATCCAGTGATGTTGGAGCCTGCTTGTGAGTTTAATTTCTCCTGAGGAGGAATGTAAACTGATCACAGTGGTTGAGCCACATAGGATATGACTCCTGAGTATACACCTCCTAGTGCTTTCCTGAGGAAGACACTATGAGTCTGCTTACTTAGCTCCCTTTCTTTGGTAAGCTTGTTCTGAAGCTTGACGACTGGGATTGATTTCTTTTGGTTAGGTTTTGCTTTAGGGCTTTGCTTAGATTTGATTCAGATTCTGTGTTAGGATTAGAGAGTAGATGATTCTTTCTCAAGTGGTTTGTTTGCCTGATGGCACTTCCCTTCTTTTATCTGTCTATTGCTTGATAGCATGTTGTTTATTTTTCAGTATGATTACTGTTATTTCATGACTGGCTTGAGGTCGAGACGAGCTTGTGGAGGCTGAAGCCCCACACAAATTTCCTCCCTCACTTGCATTGCATGCATTTTACTGTTAAAGCTGATGCTTTTGTCTGTTTTGGTGTATCATTGGCATGATCCCTTAGGACTCTCATTTCCTCTGATGAGGATTTGATGATAGACTTTTAGGTTGAAACCTATGCATGATAACATCTAGGAGTTCCCTGTTCAAACCTCAACCATAGGATGAATCCATGGCATGGCAACAGTAGGACTTGATAGCCTCCCTCCTAGTTGGTCCTGTTCTCTTCTCATCTCAAAGCAGTTTAAGATGCAGTAATCATGAATGATTTCTTTCGTACGTTACGAGCCTTAAGCCATCTGAGAAAGGATGCATTCCCTCTCAGGTCATAGTCTCTAGTGCAGTTGAGATCGCAAACATAATAAAAAAACACTTCTTCTAGGAGATAACCCGTAGTTTCCCGAACTACGTTTGCTCTGATCTTTCATACCAGATGAAAGTACGTAGGCATAGGATGCGATATCCTAGCGAGCAACCTTCAACCTTCACCCGTAGTTAGCCGAACTACGTTGACTCTGATTTCTCATTCTCTGATGAGAATACGTAGGCATAAAGCGCGACGCTTTGCCGAGTCATTTTTCTTTTCTTTTTCAGCCAGCCTTGATAGGTAGATAGATTATAACCAACCCGTCCAAGTAAACAAACAAGCGAGGATCCCGTCGAGTACGACGGACGTGAGGGGTGCTAATACCTTCCCCTTGCGTAACCGACTCCCGAACCCAGACAATGGTTGCGATGACCTTGTCTTACCCTTTTTCGTCAGGTTTTTCCGATCGTTTCCTTTCCCGCTCTGAGGGATAAATAACGAAAGGTGGCGACTCTTCTGTTATGCCGGCACCTTATTTTCGCGCAAGCGACAGCTGGCGACTCTGCTGGGGACCGAACCCAGAATCTCTGGTTCTCCGGTTCCCTATGAGAGTCAATCCTATCGTTCGTGTGTTTGCTTGTTGGGTTGCGTTTATTTATCGTATTTTTACTTCCCGCATTTTATTTCCCGCATTTTATTTCCAGTTTGATATGATTATCTGTGCTGCTGTGGGAGAGGGATGTTACTGTGAGTGAAAAGCCGGACCTGGGCTTGAGTACACACCTAGATATAGTTGCGGAGAAGTAGTAGACGAACCTGTCTGCTGAGCAGGCACAGTTCCCTACGAAAATCTGCGCTCAGACGAGATTCTTGCAGAGGTGCTCCTTTCCGGTCCTGAGGATCTGAGGGGAGTCCAGACGTGAGGATTGTCGACTCTGGGGACCGATCATTTGGAAGTCAACTAAGTGAGGCCTCTTCATGACTTGATGATGCCACTCCTTTTGGGAATCGTATCGTCACTCATGAAAGTCTGTGACGCTGACGACCGTATAGGATGCCGTACCTTTGTCCGTGGATTAGGTCCATACCTGTGAGTGGGGTTGGGATATTGCAGGAAACTTATACCTTCAGACTACCTGGTTTTCTTGACAGTGAATCAGTTATGTTGATGTCAGGGTTCTCAATGGCAGATTTGACTATTCTTGACAGAGCGAGGGTTTGATCAGAGGATTTTATCATCGGGTGTTTGTCTGTTCTTGATAGAGCAGGCTTTGATCAGTGTATTATCGTCAGTGGTTTGTTCTGGACGGAGCAGATTTTGAGTGAGGTCTGAAGACCTCATCGGCAGATGTTATTTGTTCTTGACAGGGCAGATTTTTTATTTGGGGTCTGAAGACTTCATCAACAGATGTTACTTGATCTTGCACCCGGGGTCCTTATTATCGGGCACTTATTCTTGTCAGGGCAGAATTGTGATCTCGATCCTATCAGATGGGTATTCTCAGCAGATCAGATCAGTGGTTTTACACCGGGGTTTCCTTCTCATCAGTGACTGTTGACTCCGAATCTCCACAGCAGCCACCTGGATATATTGTTGCATGCCTGCATTTTGCATTAGTTTGCATAATCATTCGCATTCCATTGGCATGTGTCTGTGACAGGTACCGTTTCTCCGATCCAGGATCTCTCGCCTCTTATTGTGTTACTGCAGCCTCTCTCAGGAAGACTGATGCGTACGAGTTCTCGGTCCTTGATGTGTCGAATCTAACCATTGCTGATTGCTGTTTCCATGATTGGGCCCAGATTCCCCTCCTTGTTATTGTCAGCACTGGTACTAGGGCGCCAGGATCGGAGGAAATCTCTCAAGCACACAGACACACGCATACATCTGCATAAAGCATTTTGCATGACATACATTCTGTTGCTTTTCCTAACCTTTGATGTTGACAGGTTTTTCAGATACTCAGGTTCCGAGCTGCTTTCGATCTCCAGGATTGATCAAAGACTCATCCACCGCTACTCAACTCGCGCTAATCAGACAAGGATAATGGACCAGGTACAGTCAGATGTTCAAGAGCTCCGTGAACGGATGGATCGTTTTATGGAGCTGATGCAAGTAGTTGCGAATGGGCAAGACCAGCTTCGTACTTTGGTTCAACCTCTCATCTCCAGGGTTGACAGTAATGGAATACTTCACGGCGGGGCCGTGCCCACTCCTCCTCCAGGGGATACTCCACAGAACGTTGTTCCTGCTGCCGGGGGCAACGGCAGTGCTAACGGCAATCTGATGACTAATATTGGGCTCAACGCGGCTGGCGTCGGCAATGGTAGTTTGGGAGCCAATGTTAACATAGGCCGGTCAACGGCAATGCTGGTGCAGGAAATCTGTTGGTGCCTCAACCGTGGCTGGAGGACCATCAGGATGACGTATTCTCTCAGAGAGGTGTAGAAGCAGAGTTGAATGCTGAAGCTCGACTCAGGTTCAAGGCGCTGGAAGACAAGATGAGAAACATAGAAAATCAGAACACATTGGGCGTTGATATGTCCAACCTCGGGTTGATTGCTGACTTTAAAGTACCTCACAAGTTCAAGGTGCCTACCTTTGAGAAGTATAAGGGTACTACTTGCCCCCGTGTTCACCTCCGATCTTATTATAGAAAGATGTCCGCTTATTCTGACGATGAGAAGCTGCTGATGCACTTCTTTCAGGATAGTCTTTCTGGTCCATCGCTCGAATGGTATATGGGTTTGGAGCCCGCTACTGTGCGCACCTGGAAAGATCTTGCAGAAGCGTTTGTTCTCCACTATCAATACAATAGCGACTTGGCTTCCAACCGAGTTCAGCTTCAGAATCTCTCACAGCGGAACAATGAAAGCTTTAAAGAATACGCCCAGCGGTGGCGTGAATTGGCTGCTCGGGTTCAACCGCCAATGGTTGAGCGTGAGCTAGTGCAAATGTTCGTGGCTACCCTTCCTGGAATCTATTATGAAAAGCTGGTCAGTGGCATGTCTGGAACATTCTCGACTCTCATCACTCTGGGCGAGCATGTTGAGAACGGTATAAAGATTGGAAAAATTCAGGGCGAATCATCCTCAGTTGGAGGAGCTAGCAAGAAACCCTATACTGGCAAGCGTCGAGAGGGAGATGCCAGTGTTGTCACTAATGCTAGGAGAAAGGGCAAGGGTCCTCAGTCTCATATTGCTAGCATAAATATCCCAGCTGCTCCACCGCAGCCGCAACCGCAGCAGCCTCAGCAGCAGAATCAGCAGGGGTATAGGAGATATCAGAATCGGGCTCCTATGACAAATCGTCAGTTTGAAACTCCACCTATGTCGTATGCACAGCTTCTGCAAACGTTGCTTCAGCTCCAATTAATTCAAAAAAGGACGTTGGCTCCCTTAACAGGGGCACCACCACCGGGGTATGATGCCAATGCTACTTGTGAGTTCCACACTGGGGCACCTGGCCATACGATTGAGAATTGTAAAGCTTTTAAGCACAAAGTCCAGGACTTGGTGGACGCCAAGGTTATCAACTTTTCTGACAACGTGTCCAACGTCACCAAAAACCCGATGCCTCATCATAAGGGGGGGGGAGTGAATGCTGTTATCACTGAGGAGAGTTCAGATTTGCTGGCCGATGTCAAAGATTTGAAGACGCCGTTGAGTTTTGTCAAGGCTAAGTTGCTGAAGAAGGGCTTCTTTCCTGGATGCGGAGAGTTGTGTATGGCTTGTGCTACACTTCCTGATGGGTGTGAGCAGCTGATCGAAGGTATCCAAAGTCTGATGACCGAGGGTATTTTGCAATTCAGCCGGAGCGTTGAGAGTGCATCAGGGGAAGTTGTGCTGAAGCAGGCAGACGAAGTTGCTACCATTACCATTCCTCGCCACCCTATCACTATTTCTGCGCCCCGTCCACCTACTATCACTATCACCAGGGCCGGACCAATCCCATTCGAGAGTACTAATGCCGTTCCATGGCATTATGGCGCCGAAGTTTATTGTAATGGTCAGAAGATAGAGCTTGAGCCGTTCGGATCGACTGTGCAGAATCTTACCGAAGTCAGTGGTATCACTAGAAGCGGTAGAGTGTTCGCACCAGCAGAGGTTGCAGCGGAGAAGGTGGTCCGGGCCGACGCTGTGGATAAGGGTAAAGGTAAAGCTGTTGAAGAGGTCCCTGCTGAGGCAGAAAAAGGTTTGCTAGTTAAAGATGCTGAAGAGTTCATGCGGCTAATCAAGAAGAGTGACTACAAAATTGTAGATCATCTTCATCAGACTCCGTCAAAGATCTCGATTCTTAACCTGTTGCTGTGTTCTGAAGCGCACCGCAACGCGTTACTGAAGGTATTGAATGCTGCATACGTGCCGCAGGAGATATCAGTAAATCAACTCGAGGAGGTAGTAGCCCATGTTAATGCTGGTAATGGGTTGGGATTCACGGATCTGGAGCTGACTCCTAAGGGAAGAGATCACAATAGCGCCTTGCACGTCTCAATAGAGTGCAGAGGCACTATTATGTCACATGTCCTGGTGGATACGGGTTCCTCGCTTAATGTGCTTCCGAAGAAGGCACTGATGAAGTTGGATACCCGTGGATTGCTGTGCACGCCCAGTGATCTGGTCGTGAAAGCCTTTGACGGAACCAAGCGCCACGTCTTCGGAGAGTTGACCCTGCCAATTCAAGTTGGTCCAGAGACGTTCAATACGGTTTTCTATATCATGGATATCATGCCCGCCTATAGTTGCCTCCTAGGTCGGCCATGGATCCATTATGCTGGTGCCGTGACGTCCACGCTGCATCAGAAGCTTAAATATGCTGTTGGGGGCAGCATAGTGACTGTCTGCGGTGAAGAGGACATCATGGTGAGCCACCTATCGTCCTTTAAATATGTCGAAATGGATGGCGAGATCCATGAGACTCTTTGCCAAGCATTTGAAACCGTCAGGGTGAAGGAGGTAGCTCCTGTCGTCGCAGAGAAGCAGGAGATGAATCTCTCCTCGTTTAAGGAGGCACGGGCCGTTGTCGAAGCCGGTTCCACCCCAGGCTGGGGGCATGTCTTGGATATACCAATCAAGCAGGATAAGTTTGGATTGGGGTATTCTCCCGGAGCTGAAGCGTCATCTTCTTCTGGCAGCTCGTCTCGTGGGAAAGGGCCGATTCTATTCACCAAAGGGGGAGTAATTTTCGAGAGCATCAACGCTGCGTCAGAGGACAGCGGGGACAGTGATTGTGATCTTGACGCCTGGATTCAACCGAGCAAGCCGGGCGAGCACCTCCACAATTGGACCATCAAGGAGATTATCAAGCTGACAAGTGAAGAGTAATGATTTGCTTTTTACAATCTTTGTACAACCCAATGTCCTGCCCGGGGCATAGTGGTTTTACTGTCAGGGCCTTGTTGGATTATGTGTATCATTTTATTAATAAATAAAAGGCGTTTTCTTCGTAATCAAATATTGTGTTCTCTGTTATTCCTGTTTTATGTTTTTTTTGAAAAACAGCAAAATGGCAACGAGGTTCGTGTTAACCTGCATATTCTTGCTTTAAAACTTAACCCTTGTTATTGCAGGATCCACGTAACAGATGACATCGACTCTGGACCCTCTACGGCCCACTACGACTTTGATTGCCCGATCTATCAAGCCGAGGATGAGATTGATGAAGACGAAGACCTTCCGGAAGAGTTGGCCCGCTTGTTGAGACAAGAGGAGAAGGTTATTCTGCCTCACGAGGAGGATATTGAGATCATAAATCTGGGTTCTGAGGAGCTCATCAGAAATGTCAGAGTTGGGGCTGCGCTGCAGAATGATGTCAAGCATAGACTGGTCGAGATGCTTCGAGAGTATAGTGACGTCTTTGCTTGGTCATATGAGGATATGCCCGGACTTGACACTGATATTGTGGTTCATCGCTTGCCGTTGCGAGAAAATTGCCCTCCAGTCAAGCAGAAGCTTAGGAGGACGAGACCAGACATGGCTGTAAAAATCAAAGAAGAAGTCCAGAAGCAGTTGGACGCAGGATTTCTAGCCGTTACCACTTACCCTCCGTGGTTCGCCAACATAGTGCCTGTACCGAAGAAAGACGGTAAGGTACGCATGTGCGTCGATTATCGGGATTTGAATAGGGCGAGCCCTAAGGATGATTTCCCGTTGCCTCATATCGATGTGTTGGTTGACAATACAGCCCAGTTTTCCGTGTTTTCGTTCATGGATGGCTTCTCCGGTTACAATCAGATTAAGATGGCACCGGAGGACATGGAGAAAACGACGTTCATCACCCCCTGGGGAACATTCTGCTACAAGGTAATGCCCTTCGGTCTGAAGAACGCAGGGGCCACTTACCAGCGGGCAATGGTAACTTTGTTTCATGATATGATTCATCATGAGATCGAGGTCTATGTTGATGACATGATTGCAAAGTCCCAAACGGAGGAAGAGCATCTGGTCAACCTGTTGAAGCTGTTTGAAAGGCTTAGGAAGTTCAGGCTGAGGCTGAATCCTAACAAGTGCACTTTCGGAGTGCGGTCCGGAAAGTTATTGGGGTTTATCGTTAGTGAACGAGGTATTGAAGTTGATCCTGCTAAAATAAAAGCTATCCAAGAAATGCCAGCGCCGAAAACAGAAAAAGAAGTTCGTGGTTTCTTGGGCCGAATAAACTACATTGCAAGGTTTATCTCTCAGCTCACGGCCACTTGTGAACCGATGTTCAAGCTTTTAAAGAAAAATCAGGCGATTACTTGGGATGAGGATTGCCAGAAGGCGTTCGACAAAATAAAGCAGTATCTTCAAGAACCTCCAAACTTGATACCCCCAGTGGCTGGACGGCCATTAATCATGTACCTGACGGTTCTGGAGAATAGTATGGGGTGTGTTCTCGGTCAGCACGACGAGACAGGCAGAAAGGAGCATGCCATTTATTATTTGAGTAAAAAGTTCACTGAGTGTGAATCTCGATACTCGATGCTGGAGAAGACGTGTTGTGCATTAGCTTGGGCCGCCAAACGTCTACGACAGTATATGCTCAACCACACCACTATGCTAATTTCGAAGATGGATCCGATCAAGTACGTCTTCGAGAAGCAGGCTCTTTCGGGCAGGATTGCCAGATGGCAGATGGTGTTAACAGAATATGATATTCAGTACGTCTTCCAGAAAGCCATTAAGGAAAGCGTATTGTCTGATTACCTTGCCGAACAGCCAATCGAAGACTACCAGCCGATGAAGTTCGAATTCCCTGACGAGGACATTATGTTTCTCAAAGCGAAGGATTGCGATGAGCCATTGTCCGATGAGGGGCCAGATAGGAAGTCTCAGTGGAAGTTGATATTCGACGGAGCGGTTAATTCCTATGGAAGTGGTATCGGGGCTATCATCACGACTCCTCACGGATCCCACATCCCGTTTACTGCGAGATTGACGTTTCCAGTTACCAACAACGAAGCCGAGTATGAAGCATGTATTATGGGTCTAGAGGAAGCAATTGATTTGAGAATTAAGAATCTAGACATATATGGTGACTCAACGCTTGTAATCAATCAGATCAAAGGGGAGTGGGAAACTCGTCAAGCGAATCTAGTGCCGTACATGAATTATGCCAGGAGGCTGCTTCCGTTCTTCGACCGAGTGGAACTTCATCATGTACCCAGGGCTGAAAATCAGATGGCTGATGCCTTAGCCACGTTGGCTTCAATGTATAAAGTCAATTATTGGAATGAGGCTCCAAGAATTGTACTTTCGCGTCTTGATAGACCAGCATTTGTGTTTGCAATCGAGGATGCCAACGACGGCAAGCCATGGTTCCACGACATCCAGACCTTCCTTATGACTAAGGAGTATCCTGCGGGTGCGTCAACCCAGGATAAGAAGACTCTAAGGAGGCTATCTGGAAACTTTTATCTCAATCCTGATGGAGTGTTGTATAAGAGAAACCACGATCTCGTGCTGCTCAGATGTGTAGATGAGAAAGAGGCGAATATGCTCATGGAAGAAGTCCATGAGGGCACATTTGGTACGCACGCCGGCGGGCATGCCATGACGAGAAAGATCCTGAGAGCAGGGTATTACTGGCTGACGATGGAGTCGGATTGCTTCAGATTCGCGAAGAAATGTCATAAATGCCAGATTTATGCTGATAAAGTTCATGTGTCGCCGTGCCCATTGAATGTCATGTCCTCCCCTTGGCCGTTCTCCATGTGGGGCATCGACATGATAGGCAAGATCGAGCCCGCTGCATCCAATGGTCATCGTTTCATTCTGGTAGCTATCGACTACTTCACCAAATGGGTGGAGGCAGCCTCGTACGCTAATGTGACCAAGCAGGTGGTAGCTAAATTCATAAAGAGGGACATCATCTGTCGCTATGGAATTCCTGAGCGGATCATTACTGATAATGGTTCGAATTTGAATAACAAGATGATGAAGGAGTTGTGCCAGAGCTTCAAGATTGAACACCACAACTCATCTCCTTACCGGCCGAAGATGAATGGCGCTGTTGAAGCGGCCAACAAGAACATTAAGAAGATTGTTCAGAAGATGGTTGTGACGTACAAAGATTGGCACGAGATGCTGCCGTTTGCCTTGCACGGTTATCGTACGACGATGCGTACGTCGACCGGGGCAACTCCTTTCTCCTTGGTGTACGGTATGGAAGCTGTCCTACCGTTAGAAGTGGAGATTCCTTCTTTGCGAGTTTTGGTTGATGTGAAACTCGACGAGGCAGAATGGATTACGAATCGCTTGAACCAACTCAGCCTGATGGACGAGAAGAGGTTAGCATCGATTGCATTTGGTCGCCTGTACCAGAGCCGAATGAAGAAAGCTTATGACAAGAAGGTGCGTCCCAGAAGCTTTCAGACGGGTGATCTCGTCCTGAAGAAAATTCTTCCGCCACACTCCGATCACCGGGGCAAGTGGACTCCGAATTACGAAGGGCCGTATGTCGTCAGCAAGGTCTTCTCAGGAGGAGCTTTGTTGTTATCCACGATGGATGGTGAAGATTTTGCATCCCCGGTGAACGCGGACGCAGTTAAAAAATACTTTGCTTGAAAGAGACCCGCTGGACAAAAAAGAAAGAGTCCAGGCAAAAAAGGGGCATCCCGGCGAACCAAAAACAGAATAAAAGGTTCGGGCAAAAATTAGGGATATATTGAAAAAATGTACACCCGCGAAGTCGAAAACCTACACTGGGCGGCTTCGGCAAAAAAGGGTATCCCGGTGAACTGAAAACCCGTAAAGGGCGGTTCACGCAAAAGTTAGGGATTTGAATGAGCAAATGACTGCGTTCCGCGTGTGGACTTTCATTGTTTAGTGGATTGGAAGACCTGAGGGCCGTTTATCTGAATCAATCTCTTCTGAAGCTGAAGCATCGGAGAAGTATCGAAGTCGAGTGGGTCTTAGAGGGATCAACTCATGGTGTTCGTCTGCGCCTCGTTGCCGACATTTGTATATACTGATGTATATTTATGTTTTCTTTTTGCGCGGCTTCCTCATTTCAGGAGCTTGCCTCTGTTGTAAAACATTTTTGCCCATTCAGGGGTTCATCATCAATAAAATGCACATTATTCAGCAATTCTGCTTGTCTGTTTAGCATTTATCTGTTTTGTTTGCGAACGAAAACGCCGATGTTTTTTAATAAAATGCGCATACATAAACTTGCGGGCCTAGGCCCATGGATTGTTGAAACAATTAATTAACGGAATATTGTCACGAGATAATAACCTTGATAGGCCCCTTTGAGGAGGGTATCTTGTCTGTTTGTTTCTGTTGTTGCAGGTGTAGCACCTTCCAGAAGATGTGCCGTGCGCATCCCTGAAGCAGGGCGGGCCCTCCTTCTCCAGCAGAGTTCAGTAGTCTTTCCTCCGCCGAATCTGAACGCAAGATGGTGAGCATTGATATGTCTTCCCCAGGTAGAGATGATTCTCTTCCCCAAGCAGACGCATCCTGAAGGAATGTCACCTCATCAGCCGAGTCAAGCACCGAATAATGATGTCTCCCCCAGCACCGGGTCACAAGTGCAGATTTCAGAGGAATGTTCGGGTGCCGAAGCTCGTGTTTTCCCCAGTAAAGTCACCGAAGCAGGTGTCTCCCCCAAGCACCGGGTCACAAGTGCAGGTCTCGTAGGAAGCTGTTCGTATGCCGAAGGATGCAATAACTAGTGGTGCCAGACTGAAGTCTCCAGTGGAATTGAGATTCCGCACCAGAGCCGTATTCTCTCCTGAAGTTGGATGATTCCCTCTTCCCCAGTAGAGTGTTGGGACAGCTGATGTTGCATTCCCCTGCAGAGTTGTACTCTCCCCCGAAGTCAGATGATTCTTTCTTCCCCAGTGGAATCGAATTCCTCATCAGAGTCGTACTCTCCCGTTGAAGTAGAATGATTTCTCTCTCCCCAGCTGAGTCTGCAAACCCCCAAAAGCAGAATCCTCGGAAGAAGTTGGGACCCTGAGTGGATGTCCCCTAGCAGAGTGTGGGGCAGCTAATGTTGTATTTCCCCAGAGTCGCACTCTCTCCAGCGAAGCAGAATGACTTCTCCTTCCTCAGATATCCAAGAGAGCCGAGTCCTTGGAAGTTGGTCATGATTGATTTTCCCCAGTGGAATGTGTAGCAGCTGAAGTTGTTTCCCAACATAGTGGTTATCCCCAGAAGAGTAGCCATGACGGCCACGCAGTTCATGCTCGCGATAGATATCAGCAGGTTCGGGTTCTCGTAGAGCTTCGTCCCCTGCAGAGATCAACTGGAGTTGCTTTCCCTGCAGCAGTCAACGGAAGATCAATTCCCCAGACGGAGGCCAATTAACACCAGCGTGTCCACGTTCTCCTCAGCAGGATGATTCCTCTACCTGAGTAGTTCTGGTCTCCTTGACAAAAGGGTTTCCTCCCCCCAGCATTTATTTTGCTGACAGGATCGCATCATTGTGCATGACTGCATAGCATTTAACACTGCATAGCATTTAGCGTTGCATAGCATTGTGCATGATTGCACGGCATTTAGCATAAACGCATATCATTCCCACCGTGCGGGGCATGGCGCAGAAGCATACGCATCATAAACATGATCTAGGTCATTATCATTCTTGTCTTACAGGTTCCACCAAGAGACCAGTTGCTCAGGATGATTCCTGACTTTCTCTCCAACAAGGTCGCTTTCTTAAGATGATTCTTAAGGCCCCGGTGTAATCCCCACAGTCGCTCGCTCAAGATGATTTTTGAGAACCCCGACGAAGTCTTCAGTTCGAGATGATTCTCGAATTCCTCAGCAGAGTCGTTTGCTTAAGATGATTCTTAAGATCTCAGTGCAGCTTCCCGAGTTGTTTGCTTAGGGTGATACTTGAGTTCCCCAGTAGCGTCCTCAGCAAGAGTTGCCCAGGATAATTCTTGGAATCCCCAACGGAGTAAGGATCTTCTCCCCAGCAGGTGGCTGGCATTTCCCTAGCAGCAGGCAGGTAGATTGGTATCCCCAGCCGAGCACAACCATGAGTGGTAGATGAAATGTTTCCCCAAGCGGATCCTGTAGCCTGAAGGCTATGTTCCCCAGAAGGGTCGTTCCTCAGAGAGCCGTTCAGGGCATTTACCGTATTCCCATGCAGAGTATAGCAGAGGATAGTGTGTTGATCAGCCTGATGTGCTGTGTTCTCCGAAGGAGCCCGTCGTCCTCAAGTGTAAGTCCAGACGAGATGGGCAGAAAATGCAGTTCCCTTGAAGGGTAGCTCTTCCTCAGCATAAAGATGACTCTCCCCGGGTGGATGGTTCCTCTTCCCAGCATTTATTTTGCTGGGGCATTTCCTTGCATGATTGCATAGCATTACGCTCATTCTTCCAGCATTTGCAGGTGGTTACCGTACAGAAGTACTTGCTCCCTAGTAAAGTTGGTAGGAATCGTCTGAGTGAACTCTGTCGTTATTCCCCAGCAGTTGTTGAAGTCGTTTGGGTGAACTCTATCGTCTTTCTGCAGCAAAGTCTACAAGGTTGTTTGGGTGACCCCTTCTTCCTGTTCCCCAATGAGTCGTCAGGATTGTTTGGGTGAACCCTCATTCCTCTCTCCTCAACAGCGTTGTTAACTTGATGGTTATGTCCGGTGACCCGGCGTGTTTGCTTTTATTTAGCAACGACCTGACCAGATGTCAAGAGAATGGCAGCATGTATGTTTGAGTCCAAGCTCAGGTTTCGTACCTTTGGATATGTTTGAATCCAAGCTCAGGTTTTGTACCTTTGGATATGTTTGAGTCCAAGCTCAGGTTTTGTACCTTTGGATATGTTTGAATCCAAGCTCAGGTTTCGTACCTTTGGATATGTTTGATTCCAAGCTCAGGTTTCGTACCTTTGGATATGTTTGAATCCAAGCTCAGGTTTTGTACCTTTGGATATGTTTGAGTCCAAGCTCAGGTTTTGTACCTTTGGATATGTTTGAATCCAAGCTCAGGTTTCGTACCTTTGGATATGTTTGATTCCAAGCTCAGGTTTCGTACCTTTGGATATGTTTGAGTCCAAGCTCAGGTTTTGTACCTTTGGATATGTTTGAGTCCAAGCTCAGGTTTTGTACCTTTGGATATGTTTGAATCCAAGCTCAGGTTTCATACCTTTGGATATGTTTGATTCCAAGCTCAGGTTTCGTACCTTTGGATATGTTTGAATCCAAGCTCAGGTTTTGTACCTTTGGATATGTTTGAGTCCAAGCTCAGGTTTTGTACCTTTGGATATGTTTGAATCCAAGCTCAGGTTTCGTACCTTTGGATATGTTTGATTCCAAGCTCAGGTTTCGTACCTTTGGATATGTTTGATTCCAAGCTCAGATTTCGTACCTTTGGATATGTTTGATTCCAAGCTCAGGTTTCGTACCTTTGGATATGTTTGAGTCCAAGCTCAGGTTTTGTACCTTTGGATATGTTTGAATCCAAGCTCAGGTTTCGTACCTTTGGATATGTTTGAATCCAAGCTCAGGTTTTGTACCTTTGGATATGTTTGAGTCCAAGCTCAGGTTTTGTACCTTTGGATATGTTTGAATCCAAGCTCAGGTTTCGTACCTTTGGATATGTTTGATTCCAAGCTCAGGTTTCGTACCTTTGGATATGTTTGATTCCAAGCTCAGGTTTCGTACCTTTGGATATGATTGATTCCAAGCTCAGGTTTCGTACCTTTGGATATGTTTGATTCCAAGCTCAGGTTTCGTACCTTTGGATATGTTTGAATCCAAGCTCAGGTTTCGTACCTTTGGATTTGTTTGATTCCAAGCTCAGGTTTCGTACCTTTGGATATGTTTGCTTCCAAGCTCAGTTTTCGTACCTTTGGATATGTTCGCCTCCAATATTAGGATGTGTACCGTGGAAGTGTTTGTTTCCATCCCAAGCTCAGGTTTTGTACCTTTGAGATGTATACTTCGGATCCCCGGACCGGGTTTGTGTTTGACGGCGTGGTCAGACTCTTTAAATCTCCAGTAGAGATAATGTTTGTGCGACGGTGATGTCGAGTGTCTCTAAGAGGATGTTTGTTTCCGACGGCGATGTCAGATTCAGTTTTCCAGCGGCGATGCGGGGTATTCTGTCAGATGTGTTTCTCCAGCGGCGATGCGGGGTACTTTGTTCAGAGATGTATTTTCTCCAGCGGCGATGTTGGGTGTTGTGGTTGTCTGAAGGCAGTATCAGAAAAAGTTAATGTGGATAACTGACGGTGACGTCAGATCGATATTTCTCCAGCTAGTTGCCGTGCGGCTAGTGTTGCAGTATTCAAAGATTTGTTCCCCGCAGAGTACCGTGTGCTCGCGCAGTTGGCAAATTTTCGGGTTTACCGATATTCAATCGTCTCGCACCTTGATTGGTTGAGAGCCGTTCGCTTCTCACCCAGTCAGGTTCAAGCCGTTTGAATAGGGGCAGCTGTTGCACCCTAAAATTTGACAAACAATTATTTATTCATTGAGTGTTTGAAAATGGATACCTTCATCAGAAAGTTCAAGAGATCCTCAGAGGAGTGGGTTGAAACCAAGGATGTGTGACTCATAGCTTGAGAGTTGGGGGAGCTCCTCAAATGATTCTGAGACTTTGAGAATGAATTTGATGTTTTGAGAAAGTGTATGAGATGTCTTGATAGCCATCATGAAGCCCAGAGAGGTCATTATGCAAGAATTCAGAAGATTCAACCATGGATGGTAGAATAAGGGTTTTGACTGGGTCAACCCTAGATTAACTGAAAATTTGGAGAAGGTTGAGACCTAATCCAAGGGCCATGAGATCATGGAATGATGCATAGAGATGTTATAAAGATGATTCCTAGACCAACTCATCATGATTGAGGAGTTTGAGAAGTTTCAAGTCAGGGTTTTCAAGGATTGTCAGTGAAAAACCCTAATTTGATCCCTATCTTCCAGGCAGTTTTAGCTCTAGATGTGATTGATATCTCATATTCCCCACAACATGAATGTTGTAGAGCTTGTTCTTAGCTTTAATTTTAGTGGTGGAAGTCCTTGATAGGAGTTACAGAGCTCAAGTTATGGTTTTGACAAATTACAGGTCAGCTAAGGTGTGTGAATCTGGGTCCTTGAAAGTCACCCAACTTGCAGACAACTTTTGCCCTAGTAGGATGATTCCTATGATCTCTTGGTCAACATGAATGTTGAAGGGCATATTCTTAGCTTTAATTTTAGTGGTAGAAGTCCTTGATAGGATTTGTGGAACTCAACTTATGGTTTGAACAAGACAGGGGTATTTTGGTCATTTGTCAGTTATAGGTCATTTTTAAGCAAAGGCCATATCTCCTATTTCCAAGCCTCAAATGGAAAAACTCAAAACATGAAAGTTGTTCAAAATGTGATTTTAAGTCTATAAAGAAGGTCATGAATTGTTGGAAAAGCTCATAGCATGGATTTGCATGATTGGTCAAAAATGAACTAAAAATGGCTTATAAGTTTAAAAAGTTGAAATTGGAAATTGGTTTGGAGGATCTAGGAATCCAAAATAGGTCATCCAATATATCATTTTGATTAGAAACATCTTTTTGAGAACATTGGTTTAAATAGAATTTTCATTTGAGGCTTTAAAATGGGACATGCTTTGTTATTTTGTTACTTGCATTTTAAGTCATCTTTGGAAATTCTAACACAAGGCAAGGAAAAGCATGGTAAGGGTTCATATCACTTCAATATCTCATGTGAGGACATTTTAAGGTCATTTTGCAAGACTTAATGCATGGTGCATGAGATTTTCAAGTTGTCATCACATGATATTTTCAATACTTTCTAGATCATTCTAGAGGATTCTAGGGCCTTCCATGGATCATTATAAGAAGAGTGCATTAGAGTGTGAAAAAGGTTGGTGAATATTGAAGAATTGAGTGGAGAATAGAGAGATTCGAGCTAGGGTTTCAAGGTGCTCCATAGTTGCATTTCAAGATCAAAATCATTGTTACAAGCTTCCTTCTTCAAGAATTGTGCAAACAGAAAGTCTATCACCATTGGAGGATCATTGTGGAGGAGAATCAAGCTTGGAATCGTGCCCTAGCATCACATACCATCATCACTTGACAGGTTCTTTTTCTTCTCTCTTTCACCTTAATTATGCATAGATGGATCATGTTGTAGGTATAGAAAGGTTAGGTTAGATTAGAGGATGAGATCCTGAGAGTTAGAGCCAGCTCCTTGAGCTTTCATAACAGGGTGGCAAATCTTTGGATTGCAAGAAAATGCTGGATCAAGAGTATTAAGGCACGTGTTAGGGCTTGTTGTGATCAGGATAATGTGTAGTACAAGATCATACCATTAGTTTTAAGATTCCTCATGATTGGTTGCAGTGAAGATGGTTGAAACCCTAGTTTTTCGTGAGTTCTGTTTGATCATTATAGGACAATTCCATGGAAGAAATGCATAGGGTCGTGATCTTTGTAATGTGTGGAGCATTTTGGCTTTGGAAGTTTTGAAAACCATTGAGAATTGAGCAAGAACGAATGGCTGGAAGTATGCTGCATGAAACGCGAACCTGAAAACCCTAGGCCAGTTTGGGGACGATGGTTGTTGGCCGTTGGATCTCTATGGGGTTTTGACCTTTTCCTTTAATCGTGCGGCCCAAATTGAATAAAGAAACGGAGGGAAAAATTCAAAGCAAAACGCAGTCGTCTGGATTAGTGAGCGCGTGTGGGCCTAGCTCAGAATTCTATCCGCACCCCCCTATATCTGGCCCACTTGTATTTGAACTAGCGCGCCTTACTTATCACACCCCCATCCCCTTTATTTTGTTTTCTTTTATTTTTTATTCTTTTAATATTTTCTTACACTTTAAAAATTCATATAATATAGAAAATTTAATATTTTTTAATTCTTGTTTTTTTCATGTGTTCATAACTTTGTCTAGGAAAATATAAATAAATAAAATGTCCATTTTATTTTCTTTTCATATTTTTAATGAATTTTTCTTTTAAATAGCTTTTATAATGTTTAGTTTGATATCATGATTTTGTAGATTTTCTTTTAGGACCTTCCCTTAGGGTTTTTAATTCATTCTTTTTTGTGTGATTAGATATTGAACTATAGTTCCCCATAGGATTTATTTCTTGATTTTTAGATTAAAATTTGATTAGATGAATTAGGTTAGCATTAGGGTATCCTAATTAGGGTTTAGGTTGTGCATAGGTAAGGAAATTCATTTTCTTTAAATAGTTTTGTCTTGATTTTGGGTAGAGGCATATGTGGATGTTATGGATAGATATTATAGACCCTTGTGAATAATTGTTAGATTTTTCCCCCTTGGTTTAGTATTTTTAGGTATTTTCTGAAGTTGCCTGATAATTTTGTCTGTGATGTGGTTATCTGTTCATCTCTGGGGGTTGTTTTTGGGGAATTTGTTGTGGGGCTTGTGTTGTCTTGAAGAGCTTGTTGGAGAGCATGATGGGGGGAAGCTTGAAGATCAAGATTCAGAGACCCAGAGCTTGGCTTGTTCCCTGTCTGTGAGGTTTGAGATCCTGAAGTTTGAAGGAAGTTCATGGTACTTTCCTGAGGAAGGCACTATGAATGACTTTCATTCTTTCTTCTCACCTCTTTCTTAAGTATCCAATGATGTTGGATCCAACTTGTGAGTTTAATTTCTCCTGAGGAGGAATGTAAACTGATCACCTGTTGTTGAGCCACATGGGATACACTTCCTAAATGGAAGCCTCCTAGTACTTTCCTGAGGAAGGTCCTATGGGTCTATTCACTTAGTTCCATTAGTTTATCTAGGATTTCTCAAGTATCCAATGATGTTGGAGCCAACTTGTGAGTTTAATTTCTCCTGAGGAGGAATGTAAACTGATCACAGTTGTTGAGCCACATAGGATACAACTCCTAAGTGGAAGCCTCCTAGTACTTTCCTGAGGAAGGTCCTATGAGTCTATTCATTTAGTTCCACTAGTTCAGATAGGATTTCCTAAATATCCAGTGATGTTGGAGCCTGCTTGTGAGTTTAATTTCTCCTGAGGAGGAATGTAAACTGATCACAGTGGTTGAGCCACATAGGATATGACTCCTGAGTATACACCTCCTAGTGCTTTCCTGAGGAAGACACTATGAGTCTGCTTACTTAGCTCCCTTTCTTTGGTAAGCTTGTTCTGAAGCTTGATGACTGGGATTGATTTCTTTTGGTTAGGTTTTGCTTTAGGGCTTTGCTTAGATTTGATTCAGATTCTGTGTTAGGATTAGAGAGTAGATGATTCTTTCTCAAGTGGTTTGTTTGCCTGATGGCACTTCCCTTCTTTTATCTGTCTATTGCTTGATAGCATGTTGTTTATTTTTCAGTATGATTACTGTTATTTCATGAATGGCTTGAGGTCGAGACGAGCTTGTGGAGGCTGAAGCCCCACACACATTTCCTCCCTCACTTGCATTGCATGCATTTTACTGTTAAAGCTGATGCTTTTGTCTGTTTTGGTGTATCATTGGCATGATCCCTTAGGACTCTCATTTCCTCTGATGAGGATTTGATGATAGACTTTTAGGTTGAAACCTATGCATGATAACATCTAGGAGTTCCCTGTTCAAACCTCAACCATAGGATGAATCCATGGCATGGCAACAGTAGGACTTGATAGCCTCCCTCCTAGTTGGGCCTGTTCTCTTCTCATCTCAAAGCAGTTTAAGATGCAGTAATCATGAATGATTTCTTTCGTACGTTACGAGCCTTAAGCCATCTGAGAAAGGATGCATTCCCTCTCAGGTCATAGTCTCTAGTGCGGTTGAGATCGCAAACATAATAAAAAAACACTTCTTCTAGGAGATAACCCGTAGTTTCCCGAACTACGTTTGCTCTGATCTTTTATACCAGATGAAAGTACGTAGGCATAGGATGCGATATCCTAGCGAGCAACCTTCAACCTTCACCCGTAGTTAGCCGAACTACGTTGACTCTGATTTCTCATTCTCTGATGAGAATACGTAGGCATAAAGCGCGACGCTTTGCCGAGTCATTTTTCTTTTCTTTTTCAGCCAGCCTTGATAGGTAGATAGATTATAACCAACCCGTCCAAGTAAACAAACAAGCGGGGATCCCGTCGAGTACGACGGACGTGAGGGGTGCTAATACCTTCCCCTTGCGTAACCGACTCCCGAACCCAGACAATGGTTGCGATGACCTTGTCTTACCCTTTTTCGTCAGGTTTTTCCGATCGTTTCCTTTCCCGCTCTGAGGGATAAATAACGAAAGGTGGCGACTCTTCTGTTATGCCGGCACCTTATTTTCGTGCAAGCGACAGCTGGCGACTCTGCTGGGGACCGAACCCATAATCTCTGGTTCTCCGGTTCCCTATGAGAGTCAATCCTATCGTTCGTGTGTTTGCTTGTTGGGTTGCGTTTATTTATCGCATTTTTACTTCCCGCATTTTATTTCCCGCATTTTATTTCCAGTTTGATATGATTATCTGTGCTGCTGTGGGAGAGGGATGTTACTGTGAGTGAAAAGCCGGACCTGGGCTTGAGTACACACCTAGATATAGTTGTGGAGAAGTAGTAGACGAACCTGTCTGCTGAGCAGGCACAGTTCCCTACGAAAATCTGCACTCAGACGAGATTCTTGCAGAGGTGCTCCTTTCCGATCCTGAGGATCTGAGGGGAGTCCAGACGTGAGGATTGTCGACTCTGGGGACCGATCATTTGGAAGTCAGCTAAGTGAGGCCTCTTCATGACTTGATGATGCCACTCCTTCTGGGAATCGTATCGTCACTCATGAAAGTCTGTGACGCTGACGACCGCATAGGATGCCGTACCTTTGTCCGTGGATTAGGTCCATACCTGTGAGTGGGGTTGGGATATTGCAGGAAACTTATACCTTCAGACTACCTGGTTTTCTTGACAGTGAATCAGTTATGTTGATGTCAGGGTTCTCAATGGCAGATTTGACTATTCTTGACAGAGCGAGGGTTTGATCAGAGGATTTTATCATCGGGTGTTTGTCTGTTCTTGATAGAGCAGGCTTTGATCAGTGTATTATCGTCAGTGGTTTGTTCTGGACGGAGCAGATTTTGAGTGAGGTCTGAAGACCTCATCGGCAGATGTTATTTGTTCTTGACAGGGCAGATTTTTGATTTGGGGTCTGAAGACTTCATCAACAGATGTTACTTGATCTTGCACCCGGGGTCCTTATTATCGGGCACTTATTCTTGTCAGGGAAGAATTGTGATCTCGATCCTATCAGATGGGTATTCTTAGCAGATCAGATCAGTGGTTTTACACCGGGGTTTCCTTCTCATCAGTGACTGTTGACTCCGAATCTCCACAGCAGCCACCTGGATATATTGTTGCATGCCTGCATTTTGCATTAGTTTGCATAATCATTCGCATTCCATTGGCATGTGTCTGTGACAGGTACCGTTTCTCCGATCCAGGATCTCTCGCCTCTTATTGTGTTACTGCAGCCTCTCTCAGGAAGACTGATGCGTACGAGTTCTCGGTCCTTGATGTGTCGAATCTAACCATTGATGATTGCTGTTTCCATGATTGGGCCCAAATTCCCCTCCTTGTTATTGTCAGCACTGGTACTAGGGCGCCAGGATCGGAGGAAATCTCTCAAGCACACAGACACACGCATACATCTGCATAAAGCATTTTGCATGACATACATTCTGTTGCTTTTCCTAACCTTTGATGTTGACAGGTTTTTCAGGTACTCAGATTCCGAGCTGCTTTCGATCTCCAGGATTGATCAAAGACTCATCCACCGCTACTCAACTCGCGCTAATCAGACAAGGATAATGGACCAGGTACAGTCAGATGTTCAAGAGCTCCGTGAACGGATGGATCGTTTTATGGAGCTGATGCAAGTAGTTGCGAATGGGCAAGACCAGCTTCGTACTTTGGTTCAACCTCTCATCTCCAGGGTTGACAGTAATGGAATACTTCACGGCGGGGCCGTGCCCACTCCTCCTCCAGGGGATACTCCACAGAACGTTGTTCCTGCTGCCGGGGGCAACGACAGTGCTAACGGCAATCTGATGACTAATATCGGGCTCAACGCGGCTGGCATCGGCAATGGTAGTTTGGGAGCCAATGTTAACATAGGGCCGGTCAACGGCAATGCTGATGCAGGAAATCTGTTGGTGCCTCAACCGTGGCTGGAGGACCATTAGGATGACGTATTCTCTCAGAGAGGTGTAGAAGCAGAGTTGAATGCTGAAGCTCGACTCAGGTTCAAGGCGCTGGAAGACAAGATGAGAAACATAGAAAATCAGAACACATTGGGTGTTGATATGTCCAACCTCGGGTTGATTGCTGACTTTAAAGTACCTCACAAGTTCAAGGTGCCTACCTTTGAGAAGTATAAGGGTACTACTTGCCCCCGTGTTCACCTCTGATCTTATTATAGAAAGATGTCCGCTTATTCTGACGATGAGAAGCTGTTGATGCACTTCTTTCAGGATAGTCTTTCTGGTCCATCGCTCAAATGGTATATGGGTTTGGAGCCCGCTACTGTGCGTACCTGGAAAGATCTTGCAGAAGCGTTTGTTCTCCACTATCAATACAATAACGACTTGGCTCCCAACCGAGTTCAGCTTCAGAATCTCTCACAGCGGAACAATGAAAGCTTTAAAGAATACGCCCAGCGGTGGCGTGAATTGGCTGCTCGGGTTCAACCACCAATGGTTGAGCGTGAGCTAGTGCAAATGTTCATGGCTACCCTTCCTGGAATCTATTATGAAAAGCTGGTCAGTGGCATGTCTGGAACATTCTCGACTCTCATCACTCTGGGCGAGCATGTTGAGAACGGTATAAAGATTGGAAAAATTCAGGGCGAATCATCCTCAGTTGGAGGAGCTAGCAAGAAACCCTATACTGGCAAGCGTCGAGAGGGAGATGCCAGTGTTGTCACTAATGCTAGGAGAAAGGGCAAGGGTCCTCAGTCTCAGATTGCTAGCATAAATATCCCAGCTGCTCCACCGCAGCCGCAACCGCAGCAGCCTCAGCAGCAGAATCAGCAGGGGTATAGGAGATATCAGAATCGGGCTCCTATGACAAATCGTCAGTTTGAAACTCCACCTATGTCGTATGCACAGCTTCTGCAAACGTTGCTTCAGCTCCAATTAATTCAAAAAAGGACGTTGGCTCCCTTAACAGGGGCACCACCACCGGGGTATGATGCCAATGCTACTTGTGAGTTCCACACTGGGGCACCTGGCCATACGATTGAGAATTGTAAAGCTTTTAAGCACAAAGTCCAGGACTTGGTGGACGCCAAGGTTATCAACTTTTCTGACAACGTGTCCAACGTCACCAAAAACCCGATGCCTCATCATAAGGGGGGCGGAGTGAATGCTGTTATCACTGAGGAGAGTTCAGATTTGCTGGCCGATGTCAAAGATTTGAAGACGCCGTTGAGTTTTGTCAAGGCTAAGTTGCTGAAGAAGGGCTTCTTTCCTGGATGCGGAGAGTTGTGTATGGCTTGTGCTACACTTCCTGATGGGTGTGAGCAGCTGATCGAAGGTATCCAAAGTCTGATGACCGAGGGTATTTTGCAATTCAGCCGGAGCGTTGAGAGTGCATCAGGGGAAGTTGTGCTGAAGCAGGCAGACGAAGTTGCTACCATTACCATTCCTCGCCACCCTATCACTATTTCTGCGCCCCGTCCACCTACTATCACTATCACCAGGGCCGGACCAATCCCATTCGAGAGTACTAATGCCGTTCCATGGCATTATGGCACCGAAGTTTATTGTAATGGTCAGAAGATAGAGCTTGAGCCGTTCGGATCGACTGTGCAGAATCTTACCGAAGTCAGTTGTATCACTAGAAGCGGTAGAGTGTTCGCACCAGCAGAGGTTGCAGCGGAGAAGGTGGTCCGGGCCGACGCTGTGGATAAGGGTAAAGGTAAAGCTGTTGAAGAGGTCCCTGCTGAGGCAGAAAAAGATTTGCTAGTTAAAGATGCTGAAGAGTTCATGCGGCTAATCAAGAAGAGTGACTACAAAATTGTAGATCATCTTCATCAGACTCCGTCAAAGATCTCGATTCTTAACCTGTTGCTGTGTTCTGAAGCGCACCGCAACGCGTTACTGAAGGTATTGAATGCTGCATACGTGCCGCAGGAGATATCAGTAAATCAACTCGAGGAGGTAGTAGCCCATGTTAATGCTGGTAATGGGTTGGGATTCACGGATCTGGAGCTGACTCCTAAGGGAAGAGATCACAATAGCGCCTTGCACGTCTCAATAGAGTGCAGAGGCACTATTATGTCACATGTCCTGGTGGATACGGGTTCCTCGCTTAATGTGCTTCCGAAGAAGGCACTGATGAAGTTGGATACCCGTGGATTGTTGTGCACGCCCAGTGATCTGGTCGTGAAAGCCTTTGACGGAACCAAGCGCCACGTCTTCGGAGAGTTGACCCTGCCAATTCAAGTTGGTCCAGAGACGTTCAATACGGTTTTCTATATCATGGATATCATGCCCGCCTATAGCTGCCTCCTAGGTCGGCCATGGATCCATTCTGCTGGTGTCGTGACGTCCACGCTGCATCAGAAGCTTAAATATGCTGTTGGGGGCAGCATAGTGACTGTCTGCGGTGAAGAGGACATCATGGTGAGCCACCTATCGTCCTTTAAATATGTCGAAATGGATGGCGAGATCCATGAGACTCTTTGCCAAGCATTTGAAACCGTCAGGGTGAAGGAGGTAGCTCCTGTCGTCGCAGAGAAGCAGGAGATGAATCTCTCCTCGTTTAAGGAGGCACGGGCCGTTGTCGAAGTCGGTTCTACCCCAGGCTGGGGGCATGTCTTGGATATACCAATCAAGCAGGATAAGTTTGGATTGGGGTATTCTCCCGGAGCTGAAGCGTCATCTTCTTCTGGCAGCTCGTCTCGTGGGAAAGGGCCGATTCTATTCACCAAAGGGGGAGTAATTTTCGAGAGCATCAACGCTGCGTCAGAGGACAGCGGGGACAGTGATTGTGATCTTGACGCCTGGATTCAACCGAGCAAGTCGGGCGAGCACCTCCACAATTGGACCATCAAGGAGATTATCAAGCTGACAAGTGAAGAGTAATGATTTGCTTTTTACAATCTTTGTACAACCCTATGTCCTGCCCGGGGCATAGTGGTTTTACTGTCAGGGCCTTGTTGGATTATGTGTATGCATTTTGTTAATAAATAAAAGGCGTTTTCTTCGTAATCAAATATTGTGTTCTCTGTTATTCCTGTTTTATGTTTATTTCGAAAAACAGCAAAATGGCAACGAGGTTCGTGCTAACCTGCATATTCTTGCTTTAAAACTTAACCCTTGTTATTGCAGGATCCACGTAACAGATGACATCGACTCTGGACCCTCTACGGCCCACTACGACTTTGATTGCCCGATCTATCAAGCCGAGGATGAGATTGATGAAGACGAAGACCTTCCGGAAGAGTTGGCCCGCTTGTTGAGACAAGAGGAGAAGGTTATTCTGCCTCACGAGGAGGATATTGAGATCATAAATCTGGGTTTTGAGGAGCTCGTCAGAAATGTCAGAGTTGGGGCTGCGCTGCAGAATGATGTCAAGCATAGACTGGTTGAGATGCTTCGAGAGTATAGTGACGTCTTTGCTTGGTCATATGAGGATATGCCCGGACTTGACACTGATATTGTGGTTCATCGCTTGCCGTTGCGAGAAAATTGCCCTCTAGTCAAGCAGAAGCTTAGGAGGACAAGACCAGACATGGTTGTAAAAATCAAAGAAGAAGTCCAGAAGCAGTTGGACGCAGGATTTCTAGCCGTTACCACTTACCCTCCGTGGGTCGCCAACATAGTGCCTGTACCGAAGAAAGACGGTAAGGTACGCATGTGCGTCGATTATCGGGATTTGAATAGGGCGAGCCCTAAGGATGATTTCCCGTTGCCTCATATCGATGTGTTGGTTGACAATACAGCCCAGTTTTCCGTGTTTTCGTTCATGGATGGCTTCTCCGGTTACAATCAGATTAAGATGGCACCGGAGGACATGGAGAAAACGACGTTCATCACCCCCTGGGGAACATTCTGCTACAAGGTAATGCCCTTCGGTCTGAAGAACGCAGGGGCCACTTACCAGCGGGCAATGGTAACTTTGTTTCATGATATGATTCATCATGAGATCGAGGTCTATGTTGATGACATGATTGCAAAGTCCCAAACGGAGGAAGAGCATCTGGTCAACCTGTTGAAGCTGTTTGAAAGGCTTAGGAAGTTCAGGCTGAGGCTGAATCCTAACAAGTGCACTTTCGGAGTGCGGTCCGGAAAGTTATTGGGGTTTATCGTTAGTGAACGAGGTATTGAAGTTGATCCTGCTAAAATAAAAGCTATCCAAGAAATGCCAGCGCCGAAAACAGAAAAAGAAGTTCGTGGTTTCTTGGGCCGAATAAACTACATTGCAAGGTTTATCTCTCAGCTCACGGCCACTTGTGAACCGATGTTCAAGCTTTTAAAGAAAAATCAGGCGATTACTTGGGATGAGGATTGCCAGAAGGCGTTCGACAAAATAAAGCAGTATCTTCAAGAACCTCCAATCTTGATACCCCCAGTGGCTGGACGGCCATTAATCATGTACCTGACGGTTCTGGAGAATAGTATGGGGTGTGTTCTCGGTCAGCATGACGAGACGGGCAGAAAGGAGCATGCCATTTATTATTTGAGTAAAAAGTTCACTGAGTGTGAATCTCGATACTCGATGCTGGAGAAGACGTGTTGTGCATTAGCTTGGGCCGCCAAACGTCTACGACAGTATATGCTCAACCACACCACTATGCTAATTTCGAAGATGGATCCGATCAAGTACGTCTTCGAGAAGCAGGCTCTTTCGGGCAGGATTGCCAGATGGCAGATGGTGTTAACAGAATATGATATTCAGTACGTCTCCCAGAAAGCCATTAAGGGAAGCGTATTGTCTGATTACCTTGCCGAACAGCCAATCGAAGACTACCAGCCGATGAAGTTCGAATTCCCTGACGAGGACATTATGTTTCTCAAAGCGAAGGATTGCGATGAGCCATTGCCCGATGAGGGGCCAGATAGGAAGTCTCAGTGGAAGTTGATATTCGACGGAGCGGTTAATTCCTATGGAAGTGGTATCGGGGCTATCATCACGACTCCTCATGGATCCCACATCCCGTTTACTGCGAGATTGACGTTTCCAGTTACCAACAACGAAGTCGAGTATGAAGCATGTATTATGGGTCTAGAGGAAGCAATTGATTTGAGAATCAAGAATCTAGACATATATGGTGACTCAGCGCTTGTAATCAATCAGATCAAAGGGGAGTGGGAAACTCGTCAAGCGAATCTAGTGCCGTACATGAATTATGCCAGGAGGCTGCTTCCGTTCTTCGACCAAGTGGAACTTCATCATGTACCCAGGGCTGAAAATCAGATGGCTGATGCCTTAGCCACGTTGGCTTCAATGTATAAAGTCAATTATTGGAATGAGGCTCCAAGAATTGTACTTTCGCGTCTTGATAGACCAGCATTTGTGTTTGCAATCGAGGATGCCAACGACGGTAAGCCATGGTTCCATGACATCCAGACCTTCCTTATGACTAAGGAGTATCCTGCGGGTGCGTCAACCCAGGATAAGAAGACTCTAAGGAGGCTATCTGGAAACTTTTATCTCAATCCTGATGGAGTGCTGTATAAGAGAAACCACGATCTCGTGCTGCTCAGATGTGTAGATGAGAAAGAGGCGAATATGCTCATGGAAGAAGTCCATGAGGGCACATTTGGTACGCACGCCGGCGGGCATGCCATGACGAGAAAGATCCTGAGAGCAGGGTATTACTGGCTGACGATGGAGTCGGATTGCTTCAGATTCGCGAAGAAATGTCATAAATGCCAGATTTATGCTGATAAAGTTCATGTGCCGCCGTGCCCATTGAATGTCATGTCCTCCCCTTGGCCGTTCTCCATGTGGGGCATCGACATGATAGGCAAGATCGAGCCCACTGCATCCAATGGTCATCGTTTCATTCTGGTAGCTATCGACTACTTCACCAAATGGGTGGAGGCAGCCTCGTACGCTAATGTGACCAAGCAGGTGGTAGCTAAATTCATAAAGAGGGACATCATCTGTCGCTATGAAATTCCTGAGCGGATCATTACTGATAATGGTTCGAATATGAATAACAAGATGATGAAGGAGCTGTGCCAGAGCTTCAAGATTGAACACCACAACTCATCTCCTTACCGGCCGAAGATGAATGGCGCTGTTGAAGCGGCCAACAACTCATCTCCTTACTGATAATTTTGTCTGTGATGTGGTTATCTGTTCATCTCTGGGGGTTGTTTTTGGGGAATTTGTTGTGGGGCTTGTGTTGTCTTGAAGAGCTTGTTGGAGAGCATGATGGGGGGAAGCTTGAAGATCAAGATTCAGAGACCCAGAGCTTGGCTTGTTCCCTGTCTGTGAGGTTTGAGATCCTGAAGTTTGAAGGAAGTTCATGGTACTTTCCTGAGGAAGGCACTATGAATGACTTTCATTCTTTCTTCTCACCTCTTTCTTAAGTATCCAATGATGTTGGAGCCAACTTGTGAGTTTAATTTCTCCTGAGGAGGAATGTAAACTGATCACCTGTTGTTGAGCCACATGGGATACACTTCCTAAATGGAAGCCTCCTAGTACTTTCCTGAGGAAGGTCCTATGGGTCTATTCACTTAGTTCCATTAGTTTATCTAGGATTTCTCAAGTATCCAATGATGTTGGAGCCAACTTGTGAGTTTAATTTCTCCTGAGGAGGAATGTAAACTGATCACAGTTGTTGAGCCACATAGGATACAACTCCTAAGTGGAAGCCTCCTAGTACTTTCCTGAGGAAGGTCCTATGAGTCTATTCATTTAGTTCCACTAGTTCAGATAGGATTTCCTAAATATCCAGTGATGTTGGAGCCTGCTTGTGAGTTTAATTTCTCCTGAGGAGGAATGTAAACTGATCACAGTGGTTGAGCCACATAGGATATGACTCCTGAGTATACACCTCCTAGTGCTTTCCTGAGGAAGACACTATGAGTCTGCTTACTTAGCTCCCTTTCTTTGGTAAGCTTGTTCTGAAGCTTGACGACTGGGATTGATTTCTTTTGGTTAGGTTTTGCTTTAGGGCTTTGCTTAGATTTGATTCAGATTCTGTGTTAGGATTAGAGAGTAGATGATTCTTTCTCAAGTGGTTTGTTTGCCTGATGGCACTTCCCTTCTTTTATCTGTCTATTGCTTGATAGCATGTTGTTTATTTTTCAGTATGATTACTGTTATTTCATGACTGGCTTGAGGTCGAGACGAGCTTGTGGAGGCTGAAGCCCCACACACATTTCCTCCCTCACTTGCATTGCATGCATTTTACTGTTAAAGCTGATGCTTTTGTCTGTTTTGGTGTATCATTGGCATGATCCCTTAGGACTCTCATTTCCTCTGATGAGGATTTGATGATAGACTTTTAGGTTGAAACCTATGCATGATAACATCTAGGAGTTCCCTGTTCAAACCTCAACCATAGGATGAATCCATGGCATGGCAACAGTAGGACTTGATAGCCTCCCTCCTAGTTGGGCCTGTTCTCTTCTCATCTCAAAGCAGTTTAAGATGCAGTAATCATGAATGATTTCTTTCGTACGTTACGAGCCTTAAGCCATCTGAGAAAGGATGCATTCCCTCTCAGGTCATAGTCTCTAGTGCGGTTGAGATCGCAAACATAATAAAAAAACACTTCTTCTAGGAGATAACCCGTAGTTTCCCGAACTACGTTTGCTCTGATCTTTCATACCAGATGAAAGTACGTAGGCATAGGATGCGATATCCTAGCGAGCAACCTTCAACCTTCACCCATAGTTAGCCGAACTACGTTGACTCTGATTTCTCATTCTCTGATGAGAATACGTAGGCATAAAGCACGACGCTTTGCCGAGTCATTTTTCTTTTCTTTTTCAGCCAGCCTTGATAGGTAGATAGATTATAACCAACCCGTCCAAGTAAACAAACAAGCGAGGATCCCGTCGAGTACGACGGACGTGAGGGGTGCTAATACCTTCCCCTTGCGTAACCGACTCCCGAACCCAGACAATGGTTGCGATGACCTTGTCTTACCCTTTTTCGTCAGGTTTTTCCGATCGTTTCCTTTCCCGCTCTGAGGGATAAATAACGAAAGGTGGCGACTCTTCTGTTATGCCGGCACCTTATTTTCGCGCAAGCGACACACGTATATCAACTTGTGCGACCTCCTATAGCTTGAACTTCGTCATAGATCGACCTCAATATCATTGGACAATGATCCCTTTTATTTCGTGAAATCTTGTGTAACTTACATGTACCCTCGTCCATTTTGATGTACGCATTTGTATTTTCTTTCATTGTGGTTTATCTTCTAGGAGAACCCTTAGGGACTAGCGTAGACTAAATTGTTTTAAAACTAATTCTTGATTCGTTATCGAGCCATTTTCAAACACCTCTCGTAAGTCGAGTGCTCGTACGCATTCGTCGTCAACCTATCACACACACTTTCACATTTCATCGTGGTTTCGTTATTAGGAGCACCCTCAGGGCTAGTATCATTTCTCACAACCTAACCCTTGATTTGTCGTCAAGCCGGTTCCATTTTCAACCAAACCCTCGACTCGTCGTCGAGCCATTTTCAAACCAACTTCTATTTCACCACGGTTTTGCATGCAAATATAATTCAAACCCTTGACCCAACGTCAAACGGATTTTCTCAATCAAACTATCAAAACAATTAACAAATATTTAAATCTTTTCAAGGTGAAAAGAGGCGGATTGAGCCTTTGATCTCTCTTCAGTTGTTTGGATGCGAGTTATCTTACTCAGGTGTGAGCAATTGACGCCTCTAAAACATCTTCAACTCGACAACATTCAACCATCTTCCAACCACTCATCATTCAAAAAAACCTTTCAAAAACAACTTCTTTTGAAGATGAAAAAGAGAGAGAATCACGCCTTTAACTCACTCTCTCGATTACTTGGGCCTGAGGAGTCTTTATTAAGCTTTGAGTAATTGTGATTCGAACCTAATTTCAACCATTCCACCTATCTCTTTTCGTGGTCGTCTCCACGAACTACGGACGCTCTGATTTTTCATTCATTTTTTAATGTAAGATACATAGACACAAGATTGCGATGATCTTGGCGAGTTACTTTCTACCCATCTTCTGTTTCCCCCCTAATCCTTTCCTGTAGTCGAACTACGATAACTCTAATTTCTCATTCTCGTCCGAATGAGCATTTGTAGGCACAATGGCCCCAATCCTTACCGAGCACCCTATTCCTAAACCACCCATTTTCCCATAGTATCTTTATCCTTTTATCGTACCGTTTCGCATTTATTATTGATAAGAAAACAACTAAGCTTAGCTAACGTTCATCACAATTCGAATTAAGTGGTTCCCGTTGAGTACAACGGACGTAAGGGGTACTAATACCTTCCCCTTGCGTAACCGTCTCCTGAACCCGGAACATCGGTTGCGACGATCATGTTCTTGTCCTTTCGTTCTAAGAGGTTTTCTCGATGTTTTCCTTTCCCGTCTCTTTGGGATAAATAAAGTTCGGTGGCGACTCTGTCAAACCGCATTATGTGCCTTTAGTGCGAGGGTCGTATATTTGAATGAATTTTCGAGGTGCGAAAGCTAGGTAGTTGGACCTAAAGTTTTTTATTAATGTGCTCGCTGAGATTTCGTAATCTTATGCCTACGTATTCTCAAAAAGGAAAATGAGAAATCAGAGTGTTCGTAGTTCTTCCTAAATCTATGGGAGGAAATTGTTTTGTGTCTTGTTCAAAGCCTAAGATTGAAGCTAAAAGAGTATTTATGTCTTGTTGAAAGCCCAAGATTGAAAGTAAAAGTTTGACTGAGAGAGAATTTGTCATCTCTAAAGAAAGATATCTCACATATTCATCACAAACATTGAAGAAAAATATTATAAGGGAAGTTACTTTAACTAGGATGTGTAGTATCCAACAATGCCATATCTTCCTTTATATGAGAAGTGAAATGTCATGAAGGAAGAAGCTTTGAACTTGGACTTTAAAATATCTAGAGAAATGCTACATTTTTCTTCATGAATTTTAACATAAGGGAAAAAGATTTTAACTTGGACTTTGAAATATCGAGAGCAATGCCACATCCTCCTTTATGAGTTTTAACATAAGGGAAAAAACTTTTAACTTGGACTTTGAAATATTCAGAGCAATGCCACTTCCTCCTTTATGTAAAACAGTAGGGTTTGAATGTTTGATTTGATTTTAAATGTGATGTATAGAAGGGATACCCTCTTTGTTGCACCCCAAAATTTGCTCAACCTTTTTTTACTTGGTTTATGTTTCATTGCGTTAACATTTGCATAGTCATATCATTTGCATATCATGATATCATTCATGTAGAAGGGGATCAAGTGTCATTCTTATCAAGAGAAGCCTAGCAAGAGGTCTTATTCAAGCTTGAAAAGTTATCAAAGTCATCAGGAGGTGATTTGAGTGCCTAAGAGTTTAGGTGCTTGCATGAAGATTTTCTCCTAACTTGAGGATCAATTGAAGATCATCAGAGGGATGTGAGGTTTTTAATATGAGAAGAGGATGTTTATGGAGCTCATAGAATGCCTAGAGGGCCATGGGAGAGCTCAATCAAGTCATTGTGTCAAATGCAAGAGCCACAGTTGAGGTGCAAACAATTAGGGTTTCATCTGGGTCAATCCTATGTCAACTGTGCAATTGAAGGGTATAAAAGCCTACTTTTAGGGCATGGATTTCATGGAATGATATGTTGATACATTTGTGGTGTTGTGCCAAGATCAAGTCAAGAAGAGTCAAGAATGTGGGAAGTTGCTAAATTAGGGTTTCAGTGTAAAATCCCCTGTTTAATGCCTAACTTCAAGACCACATAAGTCAAGATGCAAGTTTCAAATGGATCTTTGGCCAACATGAAACTTGTATATAATCTCAATACCTTTAATTTGAGTACTAGAATTCCTCAAGTGGATCTATAGAACTCAAGTTATGGTCCAGACAAGTTACAAGTCCTCAGATGCCTCTGAAATTTGTCTGTGAAAATCATCTGACTTCAAAGCTATTTTTGACCTAGAAGGAGGTTTCAACTGAATTTGTGGCCAACATAAAAGTAGTTTCTCATGATCTTAGATTTCTAAATTGTATTAGAAGTCTTCCATCTGATTTGTAGAACTCAAGTTATGAGGTTTACAAGTCAGGGGTATTTTGGGAAAGTGAGATTATAGGCCATTTTCAATCATAGGTCAAAATCTCCAACTTGCACTTGTCAAATGGATTTTTGTTCAACATGAAACTTGTTCAAAATGTGGTTTTTAGGCTAACCAAGAAGTCATGATGAATTGATTGTACTCATATCAAGATTTGGTTTGAAATGGCTTAAAAAGGAAGATTTTCAAAGGATTCAAAGTTGAAAAATCCAAATTAATGGTTAAGTGACCAAAACATGTCAAATAAGTACTCATTTTGATTGGGAATTTCATTTCAAACACAATGACATAGGTGGATTTTTGATTTGAGGCAATTTCACAAGTTACAATGGTGTTGCTTCATGTGCAAGTTACATATCCAAAACATTCACCAAGGCATTTCAAGTGTTCCTTTTGATCTGAATGCATTCACAAGGCAATTTGCAACTGAATAGAAGCTTCTAGTGCAAGTTGTAGCATGGAATTCACGACTGTCACATGGAATTTGGAGAGAAAAATCAGAATTGGTGAACTACTGAATTGGGCTTGGATCAAGTTTCAAAAGCCCATAGAATCATTCTATATAAGAATTGCAGTGATTTCAGACTGAGGTTGGAGCTCATTTCGTGAAGAAAGCTGAGATTGCAAGTGAAATTTCCAAGGAGCAAGTGAGAATCGGGTTTTCATTTCCAAGCTAGTTCAGAGCAAATTGAAGGTTGAAGACTCTTCCTCTTGCATCACTAATCGTGTCTGGAGAGTTTTGAAGCAAGAAGCAAGCTCTAGCTACCTCTGTTAGTGGATCAATACCAGGTTAGTAAACTTCAAAATTCCTCTTGATCTAGAATGATGTAGTTAGCAATGAACATGTGGTTAGGATCTGGATGAAACCTAGGTCGTTTTAGAATTGATTTGGAAGCAATTGGTGATAATAGATCGTGTGATGACATTTCTGTTTTGGATCGAACCTCTTGATTCTTGGAGAGTTATCATGATTGAGATAGTTTAGGTTGATCAGTGAAGCATGAGGATGAATTCTGTACCAATAGTTTGGCATTTGGTGATGATAAAAGTTATGATATATTTTGGATTTGGATTCGATTTGAGAGATCCATCGGATCCATGATGTTTAGATTTCATATTTGTAATCTACGTGAAAAATTGAGCAAGATTGATATAAGGTTTGTTTGATTTGGTTGCCTGTAATTCTTACTCACCGGAGAGGGTGGTGGTTTCCACCGTGAGAGCCACCGGGGACTGTTCCCCCTCGCCTGAGGTCCAAGGAAGAAGATGGATGAGGAGCCGTTGGATGAGTCTGAAGGATGGACTTTGTAGCCAGATCGTGTGAATCATGTTTAAACTGAGGATTTGCCTCCAAGGAATGAAACGCGGCGTTTCATTAATCCCAATCAGTTGGTGACTGGGACGCTCACGTGGACGTGCTCTGTGCTCTCAGATCTGCATACATGGTCAATCCATCCAACCCGCGTGGTTTTCTTTCAGCTTTTATTTCTTTTAATCATTTTTGATATTATTTTTAATGCTTATTGGTTCCAAAAATCACAATAAATCCATTTTTGATCCAAAAATATTTTAAAAATATCTCCATACTCCTGATTAAATTTTTGATTTTCTAGGATCAATAAAATGCATTTTCATGCATTTTTCAATTTTATTTGATTTTTCTTTTTTTGTTATTTCTTTATTTTTACATAATTGTTCATCTGTTTTGTTGATTTTGGTGTGATATTTTGGTATTGAATCTGGCTGTGATTTTTGAGTATGTTGTAGGTTAGATGTGCATGCTCCCTTAGGATTTTTATTAGATTTTTTTTAACAATTATAGGTTCTATTTTAGGTGAGATGTTTAGAGCCTTCCCAACTTATGGTTTATCTTGACACAATTCAACTTAGGATTTATTTAGTGGACCTAGAAGTTGATTTAGGCTTTGATATTTGAACCCTAGAATGTTAAAACATGCATGTTCCCTTAGGAAATTTCTTAGATTTTTACAACTTATTTTTCTATTTTAGATAGAATTTGCAAGTAGGTGTTGCTTTTGGTGTTCCTTCTTTAGTGCCTTGCCTTGTTGGATCTTGTTGGTGGCTTTGGAGCTTGAAGAGCTTGGTTTCTTTTTTTGGAGGAGGTGATGGACATCTTGTAGCTGTTGTGGATTGGCTTGAGGAGCTTAATTTGGAGTTTTCATTTCTCTTTTAGGAGCTTTTTAGAAGCTTATAGGATTAGGGTTTTAGGAAGAGCCATTAGAGCTAGTTTTTTCTTTCATAAAAAATAGAATGCATTGTTTGCTTCTATCCTCATCCCATGATGCAAAGTCCTCTTAAGGAAGCCCCATCTCTCCTTTGGAGAGATAAGTGGCATGCCTTAATGAGTAGAACGTTTGAGGATGCACTTTCTTTCCCATGTTGGTTCCTGATGAATTCCTTTGGTTTTCATCAGGTTTCCTAGCATTGTAACTTGATCTCAATGGCGATTTCTCTTCTTGTGGAGCTTGCTAAAGTTTGAAGATGAATAATTGAAGAAGCCTGAAGATAGGAGTTAACTTAAAGATGAAGACTCTTTGCTGTCAACTTTGCTGTCAATTCAACTTTGCTGACAAGAGCTGTTGCTGAAGGTTGAAGTTGCTGTCTGTAGAAGATTGTTGCTGCTGCTTGGGCTGCTTCCTCTGCTTTTCTTTTGTTGTATTGTCTGTTTTCTTGTGTTGCTTACCTTTAGGTTTGAGGTGGAGCTTGTCTCCCCTTGCCTGTTGTTTTCTTAGGTTTGAGGTTGAGCCGGACTCCCTTGCCTCGCTTGTACTGTTGCATAGCATGCATTTTACTGTTTACTGTTTACTGCTTGCTTTCTTTTGCTGTTTTCCCCTAGGATCTCTGATTTCCTCTGTGCAAGAGGGAATTATGACAGACATTAGGTTTTTAAACCATGCATGATAACTGTAGGTAGATTCCCTTTCAATCGTAGTTTTAGGGCGTCTTTCTCTCCTCATCTCAAAACAATTCAAAAATACAGTAATAAAGTTAATTGAAGTCGTACGTTACGAGCCTTAAGCTATCTGGGAAAAGGTTGGTGGAGGGTCTCTCTCCAGTAATCTGGATGTTTAGTGTGGTGCCCTTTGGGTGACATACGAAGCGTTCACTCCTGGGTCATAGTCTCTAGTGCGATAGAGATTGCGAGTATCCTAAAAAACAGTTCTTTCGTAAAAGATTCAAACAAACATTCAAACTCTGTTTTTGTCCGCTTGGACCTTAATCAGGAAAACCCTTTCATAAAGAGATAAAAAACTGTCAGATGAGCTTGTGTCTTCCGTAGCCCGAACTACGTTTGCTCTGATCTTTCATGTCGTGTGAAAGTACGTAGGCACAAGATGCGATATCTTGGCGAGCAACCTTCTCCCCCCCCCCTTTAACCCGTAGTTAGGCGAACTACGTTGACTCTGATTTCTCATTCCAGACGGGAATACATAGGCATAAAGTGCGATACTTTGCCGAGTCATTTTATTTTCCTTTTACACCAGACCTTTAGAGTAGATAGATAAACACACCCTTAGATAGAAAACAAGCGTGGATCCTGTCGAGTACGACGGACGTGAGGGGTGCTAATACCTTCCCCTTGCGTAACCGGCTCCCGAATCCAGGATTTGGTTGCGATGACCATTTCTTTCCCTCTTTGTGTTAGGTTTTCTCTGAGCGTTTCCTTTCCCTCTTTTGGGATAAATAACGCACGATGGCGACTCTTTTGTCATGGTCGGCGCCAATTTTCACAGTAGCGACGCTCTTATAGAGAGGACTCATGGTCTCATCTGTGGGGATGTTGAATGTTGTGTCTTGATTAAAGCCCAAGGTTGAAGCTAAGAAAAATGAGAACTTACTCAATTGGGGAGTCTTATATCTATCTTGTACAACGCCCAAGATTGAAGCTGACTGGGAAAATCACTATATGAAGCCTAAGAGGAGACTGATGGAATTTAAGTGGAGACCGACTCTTGCCAATGATTAGAAGAGAATTTAAATGCCACAAGGGATTTAATTCTTCTGGGGATATATTGATTGTAAACTGACCCTGGCTGGGAATTATTAAATGAAAGCCAACCCCTGTTGAGGATTAGAAAAGGCTCAAAGGATGAGATTGAATGTCTTAGAGGTTTTTACTCCCCTGGGATTTTGTGTATTGATAAAGACGACTAGGATCTATCCTATGCTTTTAGGAAGCATGTGGGTCATTGTATGAAGCCCAAGAGGAGGCTGGGGGTTTGAGAGTTTCCATGTCTAAGAAGAGTTCAAGAAAGGTTTCACCGGGAAATAATCCTCTCTTCAATTAAGTGTTACAAGGTTAAGTAAATTGAACAAAGTCCAAGAGGAGGTTGACTGTACTGAGGAGAAGAATTCCTTTGTACAAAAGGGAACTAGTAGTTGGAACTAAGTTATAATAATTGAAAGGATCCTATTGTTTGAGGTAGTCTAAGCTAAGGATGATCTAAATGCCAAGGGAAACTTAACAAGATATGCACAAGTATATATATAGATATATGAACAAGTATATAAATAAGTATGAATTGAATTTGAAAAGGTGGTGGGTCTTAAACTCTGGATAGCGGCCCAAGTGTATTGTGATTGATTAAATATTTTCTTTAAGATTGAATTAGGGTTTTGAGAAATTGAAGAAAGTTTTGAAAAGATTTTGAATTTTAAGATGACTTGATCTTAAGTAGGAGAGGAGCAAAGGTGTTGGGTCTTACACTCTATATAGATGCCCAGATGATTTGTATCCTGTATAAAGCCCAAGATGAATGAGGCTAAAATATTTACAAAAAGGTGTTGGGTCTTATACTCAGGGAGAGACCCAGATGATTTGTTGAGAAGTGATGTTAGGTTTATATTCAATTTAAAAGTGTTGAAAGATTGAAGTTTTGAAAATATTAAAGATATTTTGAAAATAGAAAGAGGGATGGGACTTATACTCCTAGTAGAGGCCAATATGATTATCTTATTTTGAAAAGAATATAGGATGATTTTGAAAGAAAAAAATGTTGACACTACTCCTAGCAGAGGCCCGAGATTTTGATAAATTGAAAGACAATGACTTTGAACACTGAGAGGAGGGATTTATACTATAGTAGAGAACCTAAAAAAAGGTTTATTTATGTACAAAGAGATGAGACTTAAACTCTATTAGAGGCCTAGATGATTGTTAAAACATTGATCGCACCAAGATTTTGGAAAATGCAATGGGACTTATATTGTTGCAGAGGCCCATTAAGTGGTTTATTTATAAAGAGAGTTGGGTCTTACACTCTAATAGAGGCCCAACATGGTTGTTGAAATGAAGTTTGAAAGATAGAATAAAAGTAAAACCCTAATTTCATTTTTTAAGATATTTTTCAAAGAAAAATCAATAAAAAAACGTATAATTTATCAAATGAATCCATTAATCATGTTATAAACAATGATTAAGGTTTGTGAAAAAGTTATTTTATCCACATAAATATTTAAAATCATTTTGGTTTAACAAAAATCAAGGAAAGAAATTATTTTAAACAATTTAAAATAATATATTAAATATATTAAAAATATATCAAATACAAAAAAAATTTGTGATTTTTTTGGATTAAAATAATAAGGTATTTAAATGACATGTGTGAAAAAATTGGGATTAAAAATAATTAATTTGATAGAAAAAATCAATATTTGAAATTATCTTTAAAACAATTAAAAATAATATATTAAATATATTAAAAATATATCAAATATAATTATTTATTTATTTTTTTGGTGAATAAATTATTTAAATATGTGGATGATATTTGTGCAAAAATTCATTTGAAAATAATTAAAATTGGATGTAGAAAATGATTTTTGAATATAATATGAAAATTTTTAAAATTTTTAAAATTTTGAAAATTTGAACTACGTCACCAAGGCCACGTTCTTCTTCCTCGCGCAACCACCATCATCAGATTTGCAAAACCTCTCCTATCTCTCTCAATTCGTAATTATTTTAAAAGATGTAAACATGAAAGTTGCTCGTTTTTTACTGAGGAACACGATGGTACCAATTAATTTCATTTCTTTTAAGTGTGGAGTGAGTTATCAAGTGATGAATAGATGAACCCTAATTTTTTAAAGAACACTATGAAATCCTATACACGATTGGTACATAGCAATTGATTGAGGGAAAATATTCTATATATGTGCAGAAACAAGTTGGAAATTTGAAATATAAGAAATGATGCATGTTTTATGGAGTTTGGGAAGTTCAGTCTTACTTGTGCAAGAGGAAAATGAATCCTCAGTTGTAGGTGTTACAGATATGAAATGATGATCTATAAAGCTTCCCTATACATCAAAGAATGTATTGATGTGCTTGGAATGGATTGAGACCTTCTGGATTGATGAGCTCGAATCCAACTGCAGCTTATGATGTATCTTGAGAAAATGGGGTATGACTTGATAATTCATATATGATGTATGTGACGTGTTTGAATCGTTGATTTGAGTCAAGAAGCTCTGTTTTTGAAAACACGATTCTCACTTTTTGAAAATTTGAAAACTTGGAGCAAAAGTAAGAAAGGAGAGAAAACAAGTGTTGTGTTGTTTTGCTGTGTTTAGAATGGTCAGAAATGCCTTCTATTTATAAGAGAATGGATTTGTCTTGGAGGAATAGTGTTGACTCAAATATTGGCTTGGATTTAAAGGTTTTGGCAAGATGAATCATTTCCCCTCACACAAGGCACTATAACTCTCCACATGGCTAGTTTATCGTTTGAATCATTCCACATTCCTCAGATATTTTTATTGTTTTTTATGTGTTGACTGAAGGAGTACCTTTGTTTAATATGCACTATTTCACATAAATGCCTTTGCATTCAAGGCATAATGTGACAAAATCCATTAATTCAATTTGAGATAACTCTTGACCCTTTGACCTAATTTTGTAGGTTTGTTATGGTTCCTTCGTTATGCATTGAATAAGTGTGATATGAGACTTGTGGAATTAACATCACATGAGACTGATATTAACTTTACTTGTTGGGAAAGATTTAACTCCACTGTGGAACACAAATTAGGATGAAGGATGCAGCCTGTTGGGAAACAAAGAAATGTTTTTTTCTTGATTGGGGAGATAACGACTTTGCTGGAGGGGACACGACTATGATTTTGATAATTTAAATGGCAACAGGTTCCTACTGTCGGGACATGCATACTCATCATTTTAAACTAACTAATCCTACATAGAAAAGATAAAACTTCCCAAAGTTGCTAGTTATGAACCATGAAACTGGTCTTCGTTTCTGAAATAAACTTCCCCTCAATCCTAGTTTTTAGCTATGGAACTAGTGTTCGCTCTTATCAAAAGGTCTTACCGAAGGGCTTTTATTGGGGATTTTTCCTTTTATCCGAGAAAATAATTCGAGTCTTCGTCGAGGAAAAGGAAAGTCCCAATGGATGTCTTTTCATTCTTTTTAGAAGTTCAAGTTATCAAAATGGTCAAGGGTTGTCTTTGATTCAAGAATGAACTGGAGGAAAATTTTCCCCGAGGATCAAACTTGGTGGGAATTAGAAAGAAAAGTAAATACTTTTTGCCTAAAGCTGACAATTTTCTTGGAAAGACGATATTTATCACTTAGGGATACACATGATCGGAGTGAATGAGATATGCAATATGAGTATGAATATTAATCATACATGATGAATGCTTATGCTGACAAAACATACACGTCACTCAAACTAATGATGAACAACATCGAATGCTCTGCCAATCTGGGAATGGAAGTTCATTGGAGATTTCAAAGGCAACACTTCGTTGTAGAAAAGGGATTCATGTTCTCATTTCAATCCTTGGAGGTAAAAACTCTGTTGGGGATAAAACCTGATCTTGACCTTCCCCTTTTTAGAGGAGTTTATGAACTTCAAACTTTTCTGGGGGATGATGGATGAGATGTCCATAAAGATTGTCATTTAGAAACACTTAAAACTTTTTCTTCTTCAAAGTTTGATTGTTATTGGAGAAACTGTCGATATTTCCTTTTATGTTCGCAAATTGAAAGAAATTTTCATCTTTATTTTAAAAGAAAAAGTAAATTCATTTTTTCGTTTCAAGATTGAATATCAAAAAATAAGAATGTTAATTTGTAAGGCAGACCGAAAAAATGAGAATTGCAAACAAATAAGTGAAGGCTCAAACTTCATTGATAGAATGGTAATCAGCCAAATGCTTGATCCCATAGAACATTACAAAGTTAGAAAATGGTAATTTAAAGGGAAAGGGATACATTGAAACGTAATGACTATCATCCTTATACCAATTTTGAATTATGAGTAGTCTCGGGCTTATGTTGAGAGTGACTTTAATCGATGATTCTTTGATGGATGGCGTTGCTTCTGAGAATCCAGTCTTGTCGGATGTAGTTACTTTGCCATAAATCCCTAACTTTTGCCTAAATTTTTGTTTTCAATCTACCGGGATGATTTTTCTTCTCTTTTTTTGTATGTCCCTAATTTTTGCCTAGATTTTCTGTTTTCAATCTACCGGGACGCCCTTTTTTTGTCTAAGTCGCCCTTTCGGGTTTTCAACTTAGCGAGCACATCTTTTGTTTTTAGTTTTTAGGCGAAGTATTTCTTGACTGCATCAATATTTGTGGGATAGGTAAAATCTTCTCCATCCATGGTTGTGAGTATCAAGGCACCGCCTGAGAAGGCTTTCTTAACAACATAGGGGCCATCATAATTTGGAGTCCATTTGCCCCTAGAATCAGTGAGAAATGGTTGGATCTTCTTAAGCACGAGGTCTCCGTCTCTGAAGACACGAGGTCAGACCTTTTTGTCGAATGCTTTCTTCATTCTTTGTTGATATAACTGACCATGTCATAAAGTCTTCATTTTTTTCTTCGATCAGATTCAGCTCATCATATCTGTTTTGACACCATTCAGCTTCCGTTAGATTGACTTCCATCAATATTCTTATTGACGGGATCTCAACTTCTATGGGGAGCACTGCTTTCATGCCATACACTAGGGAGAAAGAGGTCGCCTCTGTTGAAGTGAAAACGGATCTGAGATAATCGTAAAGAGCAAAAGGGAGCATCTCGTGCCAGTCCTTGTAAGTCACGGCCATTTTCTGAATGATTTTCTTGATATTCTTATTAGCTGCTTTGAATGCTCCATTCATCTTTGGTCGGTAAGGAGATGAGTTATGGTATTCAATCTTGAATCCAACGTATAATTCTTTCATCATCTTGTTGTTCAGGTTTAATCCATTATCAATAATGATTTGGCTTAGAATACCATAACGACAGATGATATTAATTTTTGATAAATCGGACCACCACTTCTCTAGTCACATTGGCGTATGATAATGCCTCTACCCATTTGGTGAAGTAATCAATGGCTATCAGGATGAATCTATGTCCATTTGAAGCTCTGGGTTTAATCACGTCAATCATGTCGATTCCCCATATAGAAAAAGGCCATGGAGAAGAGAGAATTTTGAGATGCGTCAGCGGTACATGAATTTTGTCGGCATATATCTGACATTTGTGACACTTCCTTATATACTTGTAGCAATCAGATTCCATTGTCATCCAATAATATCCTGCTCTTAGAATTTTTCTTGACCTTGTATGTCTATTGGCATGAGTTCTGAAGGACCCTTCGTGAATCTCTTTCATTAACATGCGTGTTTCGCTTTTATCCACGCAGCTGAGCAAAACCATGTCAAAGTTTCTTTTGTAGAGTACATCGTTGTTCGGGAAGAAGTTACCAGCTAGTCTCCTGAGAGTCTTCCTATCCTTTCTTGATGCCTCAGGAGGGTATTCTTGTCTTTGAAGGAAAAGCTTGATGTCCTGATACCAAGGTTTGTCATCAATGACTGCCTCTATTGCAAATATCTAAGTTGGTCTGTCAAGGCGCGTTATGTCAATCTTGGGTACATCGTTCCATCGATTTACATTAATCATGGAGGATAGGGTAGCAAGTGCATCGGCCATGCTATTTTCTTCACGAGGAATGTGATGAAAATCAATTTGGTTGAAGAATGGTAACAACCTTCTTGCGTAATCTTTGTAAGGAATTAATCCAATCTGGAGTGTGTCTCATTCTCCTTTGATCTGGTTTATGACCAAGGTTGAGTCTTCATACACATTCAGATTCTTGATCCTTAAGTCAATGGCTTCTTCGAGACCCATGATACAAGCTTCGTATTTGGCCCCATTGTTTGTACATTTAAATGTCAATCTGGCGGTGAAAGGAATATGGGTTTCGTGAGGAGTGACAATGATTGCCCCAATCCCATTTCCATAAGCGTTGACTGCTCCGTCAAATATTTGTTAGAACACAAATTGGTTCTTAATAATATCTCTTTGTTTTGATGATAACTATTAGAAAATTTTGTATTAAAGAATTATATTCTCTAAAATTTGCTTGAGAGTTTTTACTGCAGATAGTAATGAAATTAACACTCCAGAAGCAAAACTGAATTCAATACAAGAAATTAACTAGACTCTGAAGCGCCAGATGCACTCATTAGAAGATTCTGATTGCTGCCAATAGAAGATCCTGAGCGTAGCCTCCAGAAGGATCTGAAGCAAGAAGCTCAAGAAGAATCTGAAGCAAAAAGCTCCAGAAGATTCTGAAGCAGAAGCTCCAGAAGGATCTGAAGCAAGTCAGAAGCATCTGAAGCAAAGAAGAATATTGTATGAAGAGATTTTCAAAGCATAGTTTCTACAGAAGACTCTGAAAGTACTAAAGCTTCCAGTACTGAAGTTCTGTTTCAAATATGCTCTGATATTCAACATGCTGAAAGCACACATGCTGCAGAAGACTCTGATCCAGTAAAGTTCTGATCATCATTAGAAGACTCTGACCCAATCAGACTCTGATGAACTTGCTGAAAACAGAAGAAGAAATATTCAAAGATTATATCCATTGGAGTAAATCAAACGTCTCTTTCCTCATTTGTGCTAGACACAAGAACACAGACAAGAAGGATTTTTCTGTGCTTTCTTCTTCTAGGAAAGGTCACTTGATGTAAGGACAAAAAGGCTCAGACCTTTTTGTGACACTCTTCTCAACGTGCAGCTCACCTTGGATCAGCTGACTATAAAATGAAGACTCCACCAAATTCTTCAGTTAGACATTTTGCTGAAAAGAAATTATAACATTAAAGCTCTCATACTTTCATATTCATTCTTAGAATTATTTGTACTTAATCTTAAGAGAAATATCACTGTTGTGATAAAAGCTTTTTAGAAGCATTCATACTCTTGTATTAGATTTACATTGATTGTAAAGGATTTCCTTAAGAGGATTCAGTTGGAATCAGTAGCTCTTGAGAAGACTAAGAACAGTTGTTCTTAGGTGTTACTATTGTAATCTGTTTGATTAAATAGTGGATTAAGTCCTTGTTGAGAAAGGCAAATCACTCTAGGAAGGGTGGACTGGAGTAGTTGAGTTCAACGAACCAGGATAAAAATAATTGTGTTTTAATTCTAAGTTTTAATCTTTCATACTTATTCAACCCCCCTTCTAAGTATTATCTCACCTTCAGTTGGCATCAGAGCTCCGGTTCTATGTGTGCTACCACTTAACAGTGACAGTAAAGATCCAGAGAGAAATACTTTGATATATATATTTATTTGTTACAATGGCTGATAATACAATATCCAACATTAACAATAAATATGAAGAAAGGGACAGAATCAACACCAAACCCCCTATGTTTGATGGGGAGAAATTTGATTACTGGAAAGACAGAATTGAGAGTTTTTTCCTTGGATATGATGCTGATCTATGGGATCTAGTCATAGATGGATATGTCCATCCCACAGATGGGAATGGCAAGAAGATAGACAGAAAATCTATGACAGATGCTCAGAAGAAAGATTTTAGAAATCATCACAAGGCCAGAATAATATTACTGAATGCAATTTCTCATACTGAGTATGAAAAAATTACAAACAGGGAAACTGCCTTTGATATGTTTGAATCCTTAAAAATGACCCATGAGGGAAACTCTCAAGTCAAGGAGACAAAAGCTCTGGCTCTGATCCAGAAGTATGAGGCCTTCAAGATGGAAGACTCTGAATCTGTTGAAGCTATGTTCTCCAGATTTCAGATCCTCACAGTTGGGCTAAAGGTTCTGGACAAGGGATATTCTACATCAGATCATGTAAAGAAAATCATCAGAAGTCTACCTACCAGATGGAGACCAATGGTGACTGCCTTGAAGATGGCTAAAGATTTGAACAAAATCTCTTTAGAAGAACTCATCAGCTCACTGAGGAGCCATGAAATTGAACTTGAGGAAGATGAACCTCAGAAGAAAGAAAAAGGTAAATTTGTTGCTTTAAAGTCTAATAAATCTGCTAAAGCCTTGCAGGTTATTGAAGAAAGCTCTGAAGAATCTTCTTCTTCTGAAGAAGATGAATTATCCATGCTGTCCAGAAGAATCAACAGACTCTGGAAGCATAAGGGAAAGAAGTTCAACAACTTCAGAAAATCTGATCATAGAAAGGAATCTTCTGGGCACAGAAGATCTGGCAAGAAAGAAGTTGTGTGCTATGAGTGCAAAGAACCTGGGCATTACAAGAATGATTGCCCCAAACTTCAAAAAGAAAAACCCAAGAAGAAGTTTAACAAAAAGAAGAAGGTTCTGATGGCAACATGGGATGACTCAGATGAATCTGAATCATCTTCTGAATCAGAAGAAGAATGTGCCAATGTTGCACTGATGGCCAGCATAGAAGATCAGGAGGAAGGAACCTCAGGATATGAATCAGATTCTGAATCTGACAATGACGCTGAAGAGGTAATGGCAAAACTTACTAAAGAAGAACTGATAAAAGTTTTATCAGAAGTTCTGAAAAGTTACAACAATATCAAACTCAAATACAAGAAGCTGAAAAGCAATCTTGAATCTGAGATTGATCTTCTGAAGACAGAACTTGTTGAGAAAAAAGAAATTAATCTGAAAATCAAAAATGACTGTGATACAACTCAACAAGAATCTGAATCTGAGACTAAGTCATGTGAAAGCATTTTAGAAAAATATGACTCTAGTTTTCAGAGATTCCTTACTAAGAGCATAGACAGAAGCAAGATGGCTTCTATGATCTATGGTGTTAGTGGGAACAACAGAAGAGGCATTGGATATGAATCTTCATCTGGAAGTAATCCAAAATCTGTTGACAAACTTTTCATCAAGAAGACACCTCTGTACTCTCACTTTAAGTTTGGTCACTTAAATGACATTAAACACACAAGCTCTGAGAAGAATACTTATGTGTTTAAACCCAAGGTTAGTCAGAATAAACATTATGTTGAAAAACAAAAGTTTAGACAAACCTCCAGAACCACTAACCCTAAAGGACCCAAGAAGATCTAGGTACCTAAAAGTAAAATAATCCCTGTTGCAGATGTTCTTAGCAACAAGGTCAGAACACCAATCATGGTACCTGGACTCTGGATGCTCACGACACATGACAGGAGAAAAGTCTATGTTCCAAAGCCTGGAACTTAGATCTGGAGGTGATGTAAAGTTTGGAGGGAACCAGAAGGGCAAGATCATTGGATCTGGCACAATTGGAAATGGTAAACTTCCCTCTATTACTAATGTCTTACTTATTGAAGGGTTAAAGCATAACTTATTGTCCATAAGTCAATTAAGTGACAATGGTTATGATATTACCTTTAATCAAAAATGTTGTAAAGCTATTAGTCAAAAGGATGGCTCTATTCTATTTAGTGGTAAGAGGAAAAACAACATTTATAAAATAAATCTTTCAGAACTTAAAGTTCAAAATGTTAAATGCCTTTTATCTGTTAATGAAGAGAAATGGGTCTGGCACAGAAGATTGGGTCACATTAATATGAGACGTATATCTCAGATTAATAAACTTAATCTTGTCAGAGGACTCCCTAATCTGAAGTTCACTTCAGATGCTCTTTGTGAAGCATGCCAAAAAGGGAAGTTTTCAAAATCATCTTTTAAATCAAAAAATTTTGTTTCTACTTCCAAACCACTAGAACTACTTCATATTGATCTGTTTGGACCAGTGAAAACTGCATCCATCAGAGGCAAGAAGTATGGATTAGTCATTGTTGATGACTTTAGTAGATGGACATGGGTAAAGTTCTTAAAACACAAGGATGAGTCACATTCTGTGTTCTTTGACTTCTGCAAGCAAGTCCAGAATGAAAAGGATTTCAAAATTATAAAAGTCAGAAGTGATCATGGTGGTGAATTTGAAAATAAATATTTTTAAAAATATTTTTCTGAAAATGGCATTGCTCATGATTTTTCCTGTCCTAGAACTCCATAACAAAATGGGGTTGTAGAGAGGAAAAACAGAACTCTGCAAGAAATGGCCAGAACCATGATTAATGAGACAAATCTGGCAAAACACTTTTGGGCAGAAGCAATCAACACAGCCTGTTACATTCAGAACAGAGTGTCTGTAAGACCTCTTTTGAAAAAGACTCCATATGAACTGTGGAAGAACAAAAAGCCCAACATTTCATATTTTCATCCTTTTGGATGTATTTGCTATATGTTAAACACTAAGGAAAATCTGAACAAGTTTGATTCCAAAGCACAGAAGTGTTTCATGCTTGGATATTCTGAATGCTCTAAAGGCTACAGAGTATACAATACTGAGACACAGATTGTGGAAGAATCCATTCATGTCAGATTTGATGATAAGCTTGGCTCTAAAAAGCCAAAGCAGTCTGAAAACTCTGCAGATAGGGAAGTAGTCTTCATTGACTCTGAAGTTCCAGCAGCAGACAAAATTCAAGTAAAGGAACCAGAAGCAACGCCAGATGCTATTCCTTTAACCTCTCAGATGAATAATCTAAACATTTCTGAAGAATCAACTATTAGAGGATCATCATCCAGAATTAAAGCTTCTCATCCAGAGGATGTTATTATTGGAAAGAAGGATGATCCCATCAGAACAAGATCCTTTCTAAGATCATCTGAAGCATCACTATTTGGACTGGTGTCAGAAATTGAACCATCTTCTGTAGATGAAGCTCCGCAAGACAATGATTGGATTATTGCCATGCAAGAAGAGCTAAATCAATTCACCAGAAATGATGTATGGGATCTAGTTCAAAGACCACAAGGATTTAATATAATTGGTACAAAATGGGTCTTCAGAAATAAGCTAAATGAGAAAGGAGAAGTTGAAAGGAATAAAGCGAGGCTTGTGGCTCAAGGGTACAGTCAACAAGAAGGTATTGATTACACTGAGACGTATGCTCCAGTGGCAAGGTTAGAATCTATACGCCTTCTTATTTCATTTGCTGCACAAAATAACATCACTCTGTATCAGATGGATGTTAAAAGTGCCTTTCTTAATGGTATTATAGAAGAAGAAGTTTATGTCCACCAACCTCCTGGTTTTGAAAATGAAAAATTTCCAGATCATGTTTTCAAATTAAAGAAATCTCTATATGGTTTAAAACAAGCTCCCAGAGCTTGGTATGAGAGATTGAGCAATTTTCTTCTGGAGAAAAACTTCATCAGAGGCAAAGTGGATATAACACTCTTCTGTAAAACTCTTAAGAAAGATCTGTTGATTTGTCAAATATATGTAGATGATATTATTTTTGGATCAACAAATATTATGCTTGGAAAGGAGTTTGCTAAATGTATGCAGGCAGAATTTGAAATGAGCATGATGGGAGAACTCAGATTCTTTCTAGGAATCCAAGTTAATCAAACTCCAGAATGCACTTACATACATCAGACCAAATATGTTAAAGAACTTCTGAAGAAATTTAACATGACTGATAGTAAGCTGGCAAAAACTCCCATGCATCCTACTAGCTCACTTGGCAAGGAAGAGGTAAGTAAGAAAGTAGACCAGAAGCTCTACAGAGGTATGATTGGCTCTCTTCTTTATCTAACTGCTTCTAGACCTGACATATTATTCAGTGTTTGCCTGTGTGCTAGATTCCAATCAGATCCTAGAGAATCACACTTGACAGCTGTCAAGAGGATTCTAAGGTATCTGAAAGGTACTTCTAATGTGGGTTTGTGTTACAGAAAATCTGATGATTTCAAATTAGTTGGATTCTGTGATGCTGACTACGCTGGAGACAGAGTGGAAAGGAAAAGTACTTCTGGAAGTTGTCAATTTCTAGGAAGAAATCTAATCTCTTGGTACAGCAAGAAGCAACCCACAATTGCACTTTCAACCACAGAGCCAGAATACATTGCTGCTGCTGGATGTAGCACTCAGATGCTCTGGATGAAAAGTCAGCTAGAAGATTATCAAATTTTTGAAAGTAACATTTCTATCTTTTGTGATAATACTTCTGCTATATGTTTGTCTAAGAATCCCATTTTACACTCTAAGGCAAAACATATAGAAATTAAGCATCATTTCATCAGAGACTATGTTCAGAAGGGAATCATAAATTTAGCCTTTGTTAATACAGATCATCAATGGGCAGATATTTTTACAAAACCCCTTGTTGAAGATAGATTTAAATTTATTCTGAAAAATATTGGTATGGATGTTTGTCCAGAATGATATTTATCAGAAGCAAATTTTTACAAATGCAAAAATGCCTAATGCTCTGAAGTGTTTCTTCTGATTTCTTACTTATTCTGATTAATATTTTTTTGTGAAACTCTGAACTAACAATCCTTAGAGGATCTGAACGTTGGTTAACGTTTCATTTCTCAAAAGATTTCAGAACACATGCAAGCAAACACGTGTCACACTAAATCTGCAGAAGTGGCGTGTACATTACTGAAGAGACGTTTGAGGTGAAGTTTGAATAGTGAAAATCTTGATTTTCCCCCCAAATTGTCAGAAGCAATTAATGTTTGAAATGATTATTATTCTTTTCATTTAATGCTTGTTAAAACGTGCAAATTTTGACTGATGCTATGCCTAAGTGTTTTAGTATAAATACTTGTCTTCATTTCACTTTCACACTTTTACAATCTCAGAAATTATATGCGTTTTCATCTCCTCTTTTCTCTGCATAAAAACCCTAAACCTAAGTGTGTGACAAAGCATTCTTCAATGGCAACTTCTTCATCAACAGCTGCTCAATTCCAATCTTCAATGGCTGCAGTAACTTCTGCAAACATGGGCGTTGCTCCTTATTCTCCTCCTAAAAGAACTCTTTTAACCCCTGTTGAGAAGTTGGAGGTTTTATGTGAATCCATGGTAGATTTGACTCACTTGCTGAGAATGGCTTTGAATTTCGTTCTATTGTTGGTGCTCAAGGATGGGTTAAGTACTTTGATAGACTTTTTGGACCAGTTTACCCCCTCCTTGTGAAAGAATTCTGGATCCATGCCTCTGTTTACCCCAAGTTCATCCTATCTTCTGTACTGGGAAAAGAAATCATTATCATAGAAGATATGATAAGAAAATTAATTGGATATGAAGAAACAGATGGTGTTTCCCACTTGCCAGCTGGGCGTGTGGACATGGATGAGGTGTATGAAGAAGTAATGACTGTTGGTCAAGCTTCTAACAAATTCAAGGATCTGAAGCCTGACTACAAGATCTGGGCTAAGATCTTCATGGGATGCATCCATCATAGGAAGTCAACAAACTCTCCAGACTATGTCAATAATGAACAACTATATTTCATGTATTGCCTCAGTCAGAGCACAAAGGTAGATCTTCCATACATTATTTTTATGCATCTGTGGAACCATATAAATGCATCTAGAGAATATGTGAAAGAAAAAGGACAGAAGATCAGAACCTGGATCCCCTTTGGAAGGTTGATCTCAGATCTTCTAACTGAAAATGGATTGGTCACTGCTCTGTACGCTGCTGGAGTTACAGAGGAACTGGAATTCATAATGGGAAAGCCTCTGAATGCCAAAAGTCTTCAGAGACTCAAAATAGTTGATGAACTCACAACAGTGCCCAAGAAGCTGAATATGACTGAACTGAGTCAGAAGAGGGTTCCTGTAGATGACTTTCCATTGTTCTTTGCTGAAGAACCCAGACATATTGTAGTAATGTACATTGATAAATGTAAGAAGGAAGGAAAACCTGTTCCTGCAAATGTGGTACAACTAGCAAGACAACCTCTTCCAGATGTAGAAGAAAAAGAAGAAGAAGCACAACTGCAGAGGAAAAGGAATCAGCCAGAAGCAGAACCTACACCTGCTCAGAAAAAGGTCAAGATTGCTGAGAAGGCAAAGAAGCTCTTGAAGAGAAAAGAATCTGAAGACACTTCTTCTGTACCAGCCAAGAGGATCAAGATAAAAGGTACTAAAACTTCTGTATCTTCTGCTAAATCTGTTGTTATAAATGATTCTAATATTAAGTCTGTTCCAACACCACCCTCAACACAAACTACTTCTGTTACTGCTTCTAGTTCAAAATCACCACAAAAACAAACAACTGTTCCAACACCATCAACAACAAAAACAATTCCAACACCAACAACAACAAAAATCACTCAAACACCAACAGTCTCTGTACCAAAATCATCTCAACCAAAAATCCATATCAAACAATCTATTCCATAACAACAACTCACAAAGCAACCAGAAGTTCTAACCAAACCTTCTGCACCATACAAACAACCCACATAACGACAACAACCATCAGAACAACAACCACAACAATCTGTACAACAAAAATCATTTGAACAACCAGAAAAACAACAAAAATCTCAACCTGAAAAAGCCTCTGAAAATCCACCATCAAAATCATCTGAACCCATTGCACATGTTACTTCTGAACCTACAAAAGTAACTTCTGCTCCAATTTCATCAGAACCAATCACTATTCCATCTGATTCACCCATCTCAGAACAACCATCCAAACCATCTAAAATTCCTTCAGAACAAACCAACACTTCTGAACCTCACATCCCTGAGACAGAAGTTCTTAATGTCACACCTCTAAAAACTGTGTTCCAAGTATCCTCTACCTCTTGCACACCAACCAATTCATCAAATTCCTCTGAGTCTGAGATTCACCCAGATTTTCTAATCTCTCCTTCTCAAAAATACTCTGAGGTAAACCAACCAGAACAACCTATACCATCTAATGTTCTCATTCCAGATCCTACTCCCACACCCAAACCATCATCTGAAATCCCCATTACAAATCCTATCACAACAACTATACCCAGACCATCTGTAACATCTGCATCTTACAGAAATGTCTTCTCCTGTTTTCAAAACATGTCCTATGGTTTCAAACCCAAAGATTTTTATGACAGAATTGAACCATCTGACCCTACCATTCCCCAGAAACCCAAACTCACAGTGGCTCTTCCATCTGTGCTTGTTACATATATCCATTCCATGTCAAAAGCAGGATCTTTAGCAACAATTTCATATTCTGCTAGATCTGACAAAGCTACTGCTTCAGATAAACCTATATCATCTGATACACCTGCTGTTTCCAATAAACCTCCAAAATCTGCCTTCAAACCTTACTCAAATAAACCCTTTGATGTGGTTTCCCATCCCACCCAAGTAAAACCAAATCTATTAAATGCTTTAAACAGATCCCAACCTCAAAAACCTGAAATTCCTTTCTTTCCATACTATCCTCCTCCTCTGATTTCCATCCAAAAATCAATTTTTCCACCATCTCCCCAACCTAAACCTGTAACTCTGGAAACTTTGTTACGTCCAAAGCCCAGACTTAATGTTGATCATTTATTTCAAACTTTTTTGCAAGAAATACAGATGTATTTAGGTACTGTTCAGAAGAAATGCTCAGCAACAATGGATGCCAAAGAATCTGACATCATCTGGAATGGATTCATCAACAGATTCAACTCAGTGGCCTCAAATCTAAAGAACATCTGTTCTGATGATGCGAAGCTCAGATTTGCTGAGGCTGCAAGGACTCTATTCTGGACTGTCAAGAAATCTGAACCTCTGCTTCTTACAGATGCTCCTCCATCTTCAGCAGAATCTACTGCCATTGCATCTGAGGAAAATCTGTTGGCTATGACTCTGCTAAATCCTACTTCTAACTCAAATGCTCCAGAGTCTACAAAACTAATGGATATTGACTCTGTTCAAGCTCCAGAACCTGATCATACTTCTTCATCTGAGATAAAGAAAGAATATCCAGAGTTTGAAGATAAGATTGTTGCTCTGGAAGCTGGTCAGTCAGAGATCAAGTCCTGGATGGCAAAGCAGGATAAGAAGTCTGAGGATATGACAAAATGGATGTCAAAACAAGATCAAAAGAATGAAACTATGGCTAAGTGGATGTCCAAGCAAGAGCAATCATCCTCTGAGATTACAGATCTATTGAAGATGCTTTTGTCCAAACACTCTTAGATTTCTTTCATTCTAATATTTTTGCATCTGTTGTTTGCATATGTAGTTTATTGCTATATCTTCTGATGTTTGCCTATGTACTCTTGATCTGATCTTATGAATGAATCAAAGTTTTCTCCATTGAATTGTCTAAATTACTGTTTCCTTTTATTTGTCTTTTTAAAAGTTTTTACTTTTTGCTTATGACAAAAAAGGGGGAGAAAATATAGATCTGAACTGTTTAATATAACTTCACCAGAATGAAACTTTAGATATATTTATTCTATCTAACATTTAATCTGACTGTTTTAGAACATTTGATAAGTACATTATATAAAAAGAAACTCTTAGTCTCTCAGATCACTTGACCATTATCAAACTCTGAATATTAAATTTTGCAAGACATTCTGACCTTCAAATGTTAAAAAGAACAAACAAGATCTAACTCTGAAGATTACTCAAGACAAAAGGGAAGTTTCTATTCCTTATTTGTATTTAACTCAGGGGGAGATTCATCATCTCAGGGGGAGTTATAATTCTAATATTTTCAATTAAACAAAATTTCTGATGCTTTTTGTCATCATAAAAAAGGGAGAGATTGTTAGAACACAGATTGGTTCTTAATAATATCTCTTTGTTTTGATGATAACTATTAGGAAATTTTGTATTAAAGAATTATATTCTCTAAAATTTGCTTGAGAGTTTTAACTGCAGATAGTAATGAAATTAACACTTCAGAAGCAAAACTGAATTCAATACAAGAAATTAACTAGACTCTGAAGCGCCAAATGCACTCATTAGAAGATTCTGATTGCTGCCAATAGAAGATCCTGAGCATAGCCTCCAGAAGGATCTGAAGCAAGAAGCTCAAGAAGAATCTGAAGCAAGAAGCTCCAGAAGATTCTAAAGCAGAAGCTCCAGAAGGATCTGAAGCAAGTCAGAAGCATCTGAAGCAAAGAAGAATATTGTATGAAGAGATTTTCAAAGCATAGTTTCTACAGAAGACTCTGAAAGTACTAAAGCTGCCAGTACTAAAGTTCTGTTTCAAATATGCTCTGATATTCAACACGCTGAAAGCACACATGCTGCAGAAGACTCTGATCCAGCAAAGTTCTGATCATCATTAGAAGACTCTGACCCAATCAGACTCTGATGAACTTGCTGAAAACTGAAGAAGAAATATTCAAAGATTATATCCGTTGGAGTAAATCAAACGTCTCTTTCCTCATTTGTGCTAGACACAAGAACACAGACAAAAATGATTTTTCTGTGCTTTCTTCTTCTAGGAAAGGTCACTTGATGTAAGGACAAAAAGGCTCAGACCTTTTTGTGACACTCTTCTCAACGTGCAGCTCACCTTGGATCAGCTGACTATAAAAGGAAGACTCCACCAAATTCTTCAGTTAGACATTTTGCTGAAAAGAAATTATAACATTAAAGCTCCCATACTTTCATATTCATTCTTAGAATTATTTGTACTTAATCTTAAGATAAATATCACTGTTGTGATAAAAGCTTTTTAGAAGCATTCATACTCTTGTATTAGATTTACATTGATTGTAAAGGATTTCCTTAAGAGGATTCAGTTGGAATCAGTAGCTCTTGAGAAGACTAAGAACAATTGTTCTTAGGTGTTACTATTGTAATCTGTTTGATTAAATAGTGGATTAAGTCCTTGTTGAGAAAGGCAAATCACTCTAGGAAGGGTGGACTGGAGTAGTTGAGTTCAACGAACCAGGATAAAAATAATTGTGTTTTAATTCTAAGTTTTAATCTTTCATACTTATTCAACCCCCCTTCTAAGTATTATCTCACCTTCAATATTAATCCCCATTGGGATCCTAGATCTGGCCCTTCGTTTGGTAGTGATTCATCGCAATCTTTCCTTTTTAGGTACATTACATCCTTGTCTGGGAAGTCGAATTTGGTTGGTTCCTGATTTCCAATTGGTTGATGAGTCAAATGATCGGTTATAATACTTCCTTTGACAGCTTTCTGAGCGTGATACTTGATGTCGTATTCTAATAACAACATCTGCCAACAGGCAAAACTTCCTGTTAAAGCAGGCTTTTCAAAGACGTACTTGATCAGATCCATTTAGGAGATTAACTAAGTAGTATAACAAATCATGTGTTGGCAAAGACGTTTAGCTGCCCAAACTAGAGCACAACAAATTTTCTCGAGCATAGTGTATCGAGTTTCACAGCCTTTGAACTTCTTGCTTAAGTAATAAATGGTAAACTCTTTTTTTTTTGTTTCATCTTGTTGGCCAAGCACACAGTCCACGAATCCTCCAAGACTGTTAAGTAGATCATCAGTGGTCTTCCTTCCACTTAAGGAGACAAAATAGGCGGATTTAGCAGATATTCTTTGATGTTGTTGAAAGCTTTATAGAAATCTTCTGTTCATATACCACTTTGGTCCTTTCTTAGTAGTTTGAAGATTGGCGCGCATGTCACAGTCATGAGTGAAGGTGAGATAATACTTAGAAGGGGGGTTGAATAAGTATGAAAGATTAAGACTTAAAAAATAATCACACAATTATTTTTATCCTGGTTCGTTTAAAACAACTACTCCAGTCCACCCTTCCTAGAGTGATTTGCCTTTCTCAACAAGGACTTAATCCACTATTTAATCAAACAGATTACAATATTAACACCTAAGAACAACTTTTCTTAGTCTTCTCAAGAGCTACTGATTCTAACTGAATCCTCTTAAGGAAAACATTTACAATCAATGTAAATCAAATACAAGAGTATTAATGCTTCTATAAAGCTTTTATCACAACAGTGATTTTTCTCTTAAGTTTAAGTACAAGAAATTCTAAGAAGAATATGAAAGAAAGAGAGTTTTGAATAATATGATTTCTTTTCAGCAAATTGTCTCACTGAAGAATTTGGTGGAGTCTTCCTTTTATAGGCAGCTGATCCAAGGAAGCTGAGCGTTGAAAAGAGAGTCCCAAAAAGGTCTGAGCCTTTTTGTCTTCACATCAAGTGACCTTTCCTAGAAGTAGATAGCACAGAAAAATCCTTTTTGTCTGTGTTATTGTGTCTAGCACAAATGAGGAAAGAGACGTTTGACTTACTCCAGCGGATATAATCTTTGAATATATCTTCTTCAATTTTCAGCAAGTTCTTCAGAATCTGAATGAGTCAGAGTCTTCTAATGATGTTCAGAACCTTGCTGTATCAGAGTCTTCTGCAGCATGTGTGCTTTCAGCGTGTTGATCATCAAAGCATATTTGACACAGAACTTCAGTACTTGGCAGTGTTAGTACTTTCAGAAACTTCTGTAGAATTATGCTTTGAGAAACTCTTCATACAGTATTCTTCTTTGCTTCAGATGCTTCAGCTTCAGATGCTTCTGACTAGCTTCAGATGCTTCTGCTTGCTTCAGATTCTTCTGGAGCTTCTGCTTCAGATCCTTCTGGAGACTACGCTCAGGATCTTCTGTAAACAGCAATCAGAATCTTCTAATGAATGCATCTGGCGCTTCAGAGTCAGTTACATTCTTGTATACCAATCAGATTTGCTTCTAGAGTGATAATTTCATTTCAATCTGCAGTAAAACTCTCAAGCAAATTTTAGAGTATATAATTCTTAAATATAAAATTTCCTAACAGTTATCATCAAAACAAAGAGTTATTATTAAGAACCAATCTGTGTTCTAACAATCTCCCCCTTTTTGATGATGACAAAAAGTATTAGAAATTTTGTTTAACTGAACATATAGAATTATAACTCCCCCTGAGATGATGAATCTCCCCCTGAGTTAAATACAAATAGGAATAGAAACTTCCCTTTTGTCTTGAGTAATCTTTAGAGTTAGATCTTGTTTGTTCTTATAACATTTGAAGGTCAGAATGTCTTGCAGATATAAGATTCAGAGTTTGATAATAGACAAATGATCTGAGAGACTCAGAGTTTCTTTTATATAGTGTACTTATCAAATGTTCTGAAATAGTCAAATTAAATGTTAGATAGAATAGATATGTCTGAAGATTCATTCTGGTGAAGTTATATTAAACAGTTCAGATCTATATTTTCTCCCCTTTTTTTGTCATAAGCAAAAAGTAAAAACTTTTAAAAAGACAAATAAAAGGTAACAGTAAATAAGATAATTCAATGGAGAAAACTTTGATTCATTCAAAAGATCAGATTAAGAGTACATAGGCAAATATCAGAAGATATAGCAATAAGGTACAGATGCAAACAACAGATGCAAAAAAAAAAACATTAGAAAAAAAAATCTAAGAGTGTTTGGACAAAAGCATCTTCAATAGATCTGTAATCTCAGAGGATGATTGCTCTTGCTTGGACATCCACTTAGTCATATTTTCATTCTTTTCATATTTCTTTGACATCCATTCTGTCATATCCTCAGACTTCTTATCCTGCTTAGCCATCCAGGATTTGATCTCTGACTGTCCAGCTTCCAGAGCAGCAATCTTATCTTCAAAATTTGGATGTTCTTTCTTTATCTTAGATGAAGAATTATGAGGAGGTTCTGTAGCCTGAACAGAGTCAATTTCCATTGGTTCTGTAGATCCTGGAGAGGGGTCTTCTAGAGCCATAGCCAATGCATTATCAGTAGATTCTGTTGATGGTGGAGGAGCATCTAAACAAAGCAGAGGTTCAGTTTTGTTGACAGTCCAGAATAGAGTCCTTTCAGCTCTGAGCTTTGCATCATCAGAACAGACGTTCTTCAGATTTGAAGCTACAGTGTTGAATCTGTTGATGAATCCGTTACAGATGATGTCAGATTCTTTGGCATCCATTGTTTATGAGCATTTCTTCTGAACAGTACCTAAATACATCTGTATTTCTTGCAAAAATGTTTGAAATAAATGATCAATATTAAGTCTGGGCTGTGGTCGTAACAAGGTTTCCAGAGTTACAGGTTTAGGTTGGGGAGTTGGTGGAAAAAGTGATTTTTGGATGGAAATCAGAGGAGGGGGATAGTATGGAAAGAAAGGAATTTCAGGTTTTTGAGGTAGGGATCTGTTTAAGGCATTTAACAGATTTGGTTTTACTTTAGTGGGATGAGAAACCACATCAAAAGGTGCATTTGAGTATGGTTTGAAAGCAGATTTTGGTGGTTCAACAGATGCAACAGTGTTATCAGATGCAATTGGCAGAGCTGAAACAACAGCTTTACCAGACTTTGCAGAACATGATATGGTTGCTAAAGAACCTGCCTTTGACATTGATTGAATATATGAAACAAGCACAGATGGAAGAGCCACTGTGAGTTTTGGTTTCAGAGGGTTGAAGGGGTCAGATGGTTCAACTCTGTCATAAAAATCTTTCAGTTTGAAACCATAAGATAGATTATGAAAAAGAGAAGAGACTTGGGCACAAGATATGGAAGATCTTAGATTAGAACTGGGGATTAATATCTCAGATGATGGTGCAGGTGGAGGAATAGGATCTGGAATGGGAGTTTTAGAAGGTATGGAAGGTTCAGGTTGGTTTATCTCAGAGTATTTGCCAGATGGAGAGATTAGAAAATCTGGGTGGATTTCTGATTCTGAGGAGTTAGAGGATGTTGTTGGTGTACAATAGGTAGAAGATACTTGAAACACTGTTTTTAAAGGTGTGACATCAAGAACTTCTGTCTCAGGGATGTGAGGTTCAGAAGTATTGGTAGGTTTTGAAGGAATGTCAGATTGTTTGGATGGTTGTTCTGAGATAGGTGAATCAGATGAAATAGTTATTGGTTCTGATGAAACTGGATTAGAAGTTACTTTTGTAGGTTCAGAAGTAACAGGTGCAATGGGTTCAGAAGGTGGATTATTTGATGGTGGATTGTCAGAGGCTTTTTCTGGTTGAACTTCTTTTGGTTGGTTCTCTGGATGTTCAGAGGTTTGTTGTTGAACAGATGTTTATTGTTCTGATGGTTGTTGTTCTGATGGTTGTCGATCTGATGGTTGTTGATCTAATGGTTGTTGATCTGATGGTTGTGGTCATGGAACAAAGTGTTTGATATGAATTTTGGGTTGAGATGGTTTTGGTACAGAGACTGTTGGTGTTGTTGTTTGAGTTGGAGCAGGTGTTTGTTTTTGTGGAGAAACAGAACTGGGAGCAGTAACAGAAATGGTTTGTGTAGAAGGTGGTTTTGGTACAGACTTAATATTAGAATCATTAATAACAAGTTTTGCAGAAGATACAGAAGATTTAGTACCTTTTACTTTGATCCTCTTGGCAGATACAGAAGCAGCTTCTTCAGAATCTTTTCTCTTCAAGAGCTTCTTGGGCTTCTCAGCAATCTTGACCTTCTTCTGAGCAGGTGCAGATTCTTCTACAGGCTGAGTCCTTTTCCTCTGGAGTTGTGCTTCTTCTTCTGCTACTTCTAGTAGTGGTTGTCTAGCTAGCTGAATCACATTAGCAGGAACAGGTTTTCCTTCCTTCTTGCATTGATCAATATACATAACAACTATATGTCTGGTCTCTTCAGCAAAGAATAAGGGAAAGTCATCTACAGTAATCCTCTTATTCAATTCAGACATATTCAGCTTCTTAGGGGCTGTTGTGAGTTCATCAACAATTTTGAGTCTCTGAAGACTTTTAGCATTCAGAGGCTTTCCCATTATAACTTCTAATTCTTCTGTGACACCAGCAGCGTACAGAGCAGTTACCAAACCATTCTCAGTAAGAAGATCTGAGAGCAATCTTCCAAAGGGGATCCAAGTTCTGATCTTCTGTCCTTTCTCTTTCACATATTGTCTAGATGCATTGATATGGTTCCACAGATGCATAAACAGAATGTATGGAAGATCTACCTTGGTGCTATGACTAAGACAATACATGAAATAGAGCTGTTCATTATTGACATAATCTGGAGAGTTAGTTGACTTCCTGTGGTGGATGCATCCCATAAAGATCTTGGCCCAGATCTTGTAGTCAGGCTTCAGATCTTTGAATTTGTTAGAAGCTTGACCAACAGTCATTACTTCTTCATATACCTCATCCATGTCCACACGCCCAGCTGGCAAGTGGGAAACACCATCTGTTTCTTCATAACCTATTAATTTTCTTATCAGATCTTCTGTGATAATAATTTCTTTTCCCAGCACAGAAGATAAGATGAACTTGGGGTACACTGATGCATGAATCCAGAATTCTTTCACAAGGAGAGGGTAACCTGGTCCAAAGAGCCTATCAAAATACTTAACCCATCCTTGAGCTCTAATTATGGAACGAAACTCAAATCCATTTTCTTCCAGAGAATCAAACTCTACCATAGATTCACATAGAACTTCCAATTTATCAACTGGAGTTAGAAGTGTTCTTTTGGGAGGAGAAAATGGAGCAACACCCAAGTTTTCTGAAGTTACAGCAGCCATAGAAGATTGGAACTGAGCAGCTGTTGATGATGAAGTTGCAATTGAAGGATGCTTTGTCAAACGCTTAGGTATATGGTTTTTATGCAGAGAAAATAGGAGATGAAAACGCATGTAATTTCTGAGAGTTTGAAAAGTGTGAAAGTGAATACAAGACAAGTATTTATACTAAAACACTTAGGCAAATCAACAATCAGAAAAATGCACGTTTTATCAAGCAATAAATGAAGAGAATAATAATCATTTCAAAACATTAATTGCTTCTGACAAATTGGGGGGAAAATCAAGATTCTCACTATTCAAACTTCATCTTAAACGTCTCTTCAGTTGTGTACACGCCACCTCTTCAGATTTGGTGTGACACGTGTTTGCTTGCATGTGTTCTGAATTCTCTTAGATATGAAACGTTAGTCAACATTCAGATCTTCTAAAGATTGTTAGTTCAGAGTTTCACAAAGGAAATATTGATCAGAATAAAATAAGCAATCAGAAGAAATACTTCAGAGCATTAAGCATTTTTGCATCTGTAAAAATTTGCTTCTGATGAATATCATTCTGGACAAAAATCCATATCAATATTTTTCAGAATAAATTTGAATCTATCTTCAACAAGGGGTTTTGTAAAAATATCTGCCAATTGATGATCTGTATCAACAAAGGCTAAATTTATGATTCCCTTCTGAACATAGTCTCTGATGAAATGATGCTTAATTTCTATATGTTTTGCCTTAGAATGTAAAATGGGATTCTTGGACAAACATATAGCAGAAGTATTATCACAAAAGATAGAAATGTTACTTTCAAAAATTTGATAATCTTCTAGTTGACTTTTCATCCAGAGCATCTGCGTGCTACATCCAGCAGCAGAAATGTATTCAGCCTTTGTGGTTGAAAGTGCAATTGTGGGTTGCTTCTTGCTGTACCAGGAGATTAGATTTCTTCCTAGAAATTGACAACTTCCAGAAGTACTTTTTCTTTCCACTCTGTCTCCAGCGTAGTCATCATCACAGAATCCAACTAATTTGAAATCATCAGATTTTCTGTAACACAAACCCACATTAGAAGTACCTTTCAGATACCTTAGAATCCTCTTGACAGCTGTCAAGTGTGATTCTCTAGGATCTGATTGGAATCTAGCACACAGACAAACACTGAATAATATGTCAGGTCTAGAAGCAGTAAGATAAAGAAGAGAGCCAATCATACCTCTGTAGAGCTTCTGGTCTACTTTCTTACTTACCTCTTCCTTGCCAAGTGAGCTAGTAGGATGCATTGGAGTCTTTGCCAGCTTGCTGTCAGACATGTTGAATTTCTTCAGAAGTTCTTTAACATATTTTGTCTGATGTATGTAGGTGCACTCTGGAGTTTGATTAACTTGGATTCCTAGAAAGAATCTGAGTTCTCCCATCATGCTCATTTCAAATTCTGCCTGCATACATGTAGCAAACTCCTTTCCAAGCATAATATTTGTTGATCCAAAAATGATATCATCTACATAAATTTGGCAAATTAGAAGATCTTTCTTAATTGTTTTACAGAATAGTGGTATATCCACTTTGCCTCTGATGAAATTCTTCTCCAGAAGAAAATTGCTCAATCTCTCATACCAAGCTCTGGGAGCTTGTTTTAATCCATATAGAGATTTCTTTAATTTGAAAACATGATCTGGAAATTTTTCATTTTCAAAACCAGGAGGTTGGTGGACATAAACTTCTTCTTCTATAATTCCATTAAGAAAGGCACTTTTAACATCTATCTGATATAGAGTGATGTTATTTTATGCAGCAAATGAAATAAGAAGGCGTATAGATTCTAACCTTGCCACTGGAGCATATGTCTCAGTGTAATCAATACCTTCTTGCTGACTGTACCCTTGAGCAACCAGCCTTGCCTTATTCCTCTCAACTTCTCCTTTCTCATTTAGCTTATTTCTGAAGACCCATTTTGTACCAATTATATTGAATCCTTGAGGTCTTTGAACTAGATCCCATACATCATTTCTGCTGAATTGATTTAGCTCTTCTTGCATGGCAATAATCCAATCATTGTCTTGCAGAGCTTCATCTACAGAAGATGGTTCAATTTCTGACACTAGTCCAAAAAGTGATGCTTCAGATGATCTTAGAAAAGATCTTGTTCTGATGGGATCATCCTTATTTCCAATAATGACATTCTCTGGATGAGAAGCTTTAATTCTGGATGATGATCCTCTAATAGTTGACTCTTCAGAAATGTTCAGATTATTCATCTGAGAGGTTAAAGGAATAGCATCTGGCGTTGCTTCTGGTTCCTTTACTTGAATTTTGTCTGCTTCTGGAACTTCAGAGTCAATAAAGACTACTTCCCTATCTGCAGAGTTATCAAATTGCTTTGGCTTTTCAGAGCCAAGCTTATCATCAAATCTGACATGAATGGATTCTTCCACAATCTGTGTCTCAGTGTTGTATACTCTGTAGCCTTTGGAGCGTTCAGAATATCCAAGCATGAAACACTTCTGTGCTTTGGAATCAAACTTGTTCAGATTTTCCTTAGTGTTTAACATATAGCAAATACATCCAAAAGGATGAAAATAGGAAATGTTGGGCTTTTTGTTCTTCCACAGTTCATAAGGAGTCTTCTTCAGAAAAGGTCTAACAGACATTCTGTTCTGAATGTAACAGGCTGTATTGATTGCTTCTGCCCAAAAATGTTTTGCCAGATTTGTCTCATTGATCATGGTTCTGGCCATTTCTTGCAAAGTTCTGTTTTTCCTCTCTACAACCCCATTCTGTTGTGGAGTTCTAGGACAGGAAAAATCATGAGCAATGCCATTTTCAGAAAAATATTTTTCAAAATATTTATTTTCAAATTCACCACCATGATCACTTCTGACTTTTATAATTTTGAAATTCTTTTCATTTTGGACTTGCTTGCAGAAGTCAAAGAACACAGAATGTGACTCATCCTTGTGTTTTAAGAACTTTACCCATGTCCATCTACTAAAGTCATCAACAATGACTAATCCATACTTCTTGCCTCTGATGGATGCAGTTTTCACTGGTCCAAACAGATCAATATGAAGTAATTCTAGTGGTTTAGAAGTAGAAACAACATTTTTTGATTTGAAAGATGTTTTTGAAAACTTCCCTTTCTGGCATGCTTCACAAAGAGCATCTGAAGTGAACTTCAGATTAGGGAGTCCTCTAACAAGATTAAGTTTATTAATCTGAGATATATGTCTCATATTAATATGGCCCAATCTTCTGTGCCAGACCCATTGCTTTTCATTAACAGACAAGAGGCATTTAACATTTTAAACTTTAAGTTCAGAAAGATTTATTTTATAAATGTTGTTTTTCCTCTTACCACTAAATAGGATAGAGTCATCCTTTTGACTAATAGCTTTACAACATTTTTGATTAAAAGTAATATCCTAACCATTGTCACTTAATTGACTTATGGACAATAAGTTATGCTTTAACCCTTCAACAAGTAAAACATTAGTAATAGAGGGAAGTTTACCATTTCCAATAGTGCCAGATCCAATGATCTTGCCCTTCTGGTTCCCTCCAAACTTCACGTCACCTTCATATCATTATATGTCATATCATGTGCATCCTGTGGCATCTTAGGGCTAAAAATTGTGCATGTTTGTATTTAAGTCTCTCCTATCACGTCGACGAAGATTTCAATCTACATATCACTGGATAGAAGAAACTTAAATAGGGGTATCAGTCATATCTTAATTTTTGACCCTAAGATTATGTTTTTCGTTTTGCATCATCTGCATAGCATAACATGCACTTCATCTTACATAGTGTCCGAAATGTCAGTCAAGTTGGATTTACAGACAAACCAGTCTAAATTTATTTCAAAATCTAACCAAACGCTATATTTTTCCAATATGTTTATTTTGCGCTGATTATTTTGGTTTGTTCATTTTTTTAAGCACTTTTCTGCCTGATTTTTTATTTCATTTTTTAATCATTTTTATTTAAATAATCATTTAATTTTTTTAGATTTAATTAGATATTTAATTTAAATTTTTATTTTTATTAATTTCTTTTATTTTTAATTTGTTTGTTAATATTTTCATTTTAAAAAAACATAAAACATGATTTTTAATTCTTTTTATTATTGTCTTATTATAAATAAAAACATAATTTTTAATTCTTTTTATTCTTGTCTTATCATAAAGAACACAAAAACATGATTTTTAATTCTTTTTATTCTTGTCTTATAATATAAAACACAAAAACATGACTTTTAATTCATTTTATTCTTGTCTTATTATAAAAAATTGTGTTAATTGTGATTATCATTCTTGTCTATTTTCTAGTCCTATATATATATATATATATATATATATATATATATATATATATATATATATATATATATATATATATATATATATATATATATATATATATATATATATATATATATATATATATATATATATATATATATATATATATATATATATATATATATATATATATATATATATATATATATATATATATATATATATATATATATATATATATATATATATATATATATATATATAAAAGAGACAACAAAAAAACCTATGTCCCCTCATTGCTCTCTCTCTCTCTCGTTAAAACAAAATAAATAAATAAATAAAATAGAGGTCATACTTTATCTTCACACAAATAAAATTCAAAACAACAAGAGATTGGATTCAAAGAAAATAGGAAAAGTAAAAGGAAGTTAGAATCATGAGCTTCATCGTCGCACCGCTTCCGAAGTCATCCACATAATCGCGGCCGAGAATTGATCGCAACCGCTTTGACGCTGCACTCCATCAAGACTCTGTCAATACGCACCATTCGATGTCTCTTTTATGTTTAGATCTGACTTTGTTCCACGTAACAAGTTTGTGTCGTTGCGGCACTTTGATTTCGGTAACTCGTGCTCTTTTCTGTTTTCGTTGGGTGTTTGCTTTAATTTATGTTATCATTTGTCTGATTGTTATTGTTAGATAAAGCTACAATGTCGAATGGATCCAGACTAAATCGTGAACGAAATCACTTTCCTTAAAAGTATTTCAAGCACACTCTCAAATTGTCTTAGAGTTGGAACGACCTGAATACCCAGGATAAGTCAGCCTTTTTCTCGAAACTGCACAAGACTGGTGAAGTTTCGAATGCAAGGAAAACGTTTGAAATTATATAGAAGAGGATATCAGATTTTTTGGAGTATTTGATTTCGAAGTTTCAAGCATATATTTATAGCCATGCATGTGTCGTTTCAGAAGTTTGCAACTCTTCATAAACAACACTCTCTAATGAGCATTTGCAATGGTTCAAATAAAATGTCATGCACCACTTCATGAAGTGTCATATATTTCGAATTCAAATTCAAAAATCAAACTCTAGGCAACGAATGAAATCTGGAGCGACAATTAAAACAAATTCGCAGTATACCGGTCGAAGGCCGGTCCTCCCGTCGGAGGCGACCGGAGCGCCACCGGCGCCGCCTCATTAACGCCGCGAATAGCCCGATTGCTCCGATGCGTTGTGCCTAAGTGCTCAAGTGCCGTCTACAAGCCGCCACTAGCGCCTCTACGCCCACGCCCTCGGATCCGGAGCCGGAGCTGGTGTCGCCGGTGGCGACACCGGCGAGGGGTGTTTTGTATGAGACAAGTGACATAAGTTTTGGCACCACCACATATGACTATGTGGCACTTTATCCTCTTTGGCTCCTTTGGAAATTACATTGTTCCAAGGGCCTTATAAATGCTATTTAATTTTACTCCACTTCCAATGTGGGACTAAGCATTTATTGTCAATTAACTATATCACCCACTTTGTCATTTTGGGACAACTTTAATGGAAATAAATCTTCATTATTTTCCAACAATCCCCCACTTGTTCTAATAATGACAAAATAATAATTCCAGAAATGAGACATAAGAAGTATTAATACAATTAAGTATCTTTCGATTTTAAACTTAACCTTAGTAAGGATAACACAAAGTTTAATCAGAACATTAGGTAGCAATGCTTTTAAACCATGAATCCATATGAATAGACCAGTGTTACCTTACACACACTCCTTAAATATTCTTCCTCTGCATAACTCGTTTAGCACTTATTTATGCCCATGTGCTATCCTGTTTCATGAATTTTTTATGAGAGAAACTCCAACTCTCATTTTGAGAAGGCACCATCTCAGAATTCACATAGGTGAAGTTCATATAGTATCTGTTTCCAATGGATACGTACCCTCGGTATTGAACTTCATTAAGAGTTTAAAATAAAACTCAACCCTCATTTCTAATGTCAACATAATTACGAAATGTTAGACAATTATCCAAATCAACGACTTGTTATTACCCATTGAAAATCTTAAAGTTAATGTTCTGTTAACTTAAGATTGGGTTGCCGCCGTTGTCGGAACTCTTACTCAAGGAGTTTCAACCCCATACCTCTCGAGGTTGTTTTTACTAAGTCTCTGGCCAGTGGCTTAGTAAACGGATCAGCCAAATTATAGCTTGTTCGTATATACGTAAGTGAAATGATTCCATCCTTAATCAGTTTTTCAAAGAATTCTACATCCCGGGATTCAACAATAATATTAGACTCTAAATTTAAAAGTCTATATGCTTTGCTATTTTGTGCATATCCTACAAAGGCACATCTTATCCCTCGAGGACCCAACTTGGTTCTCTTAGGATCCATGTTTTTGTAATATGCCACACACCCCCACACCTTAAAATAGCCAATATTTGGTGTCATGCCCTTCCATACCTCATATGGAGAAATTCCAATTTTCTTTAAGGGAATTCTATTTATTATGTGACAAGCGGATAATAAGGCTTCGCCCCACAAATTGAAAGGTAGTTCGGAATGCAATAACATGGCATTCATCATTTCTTGATATGTTCGATTCTTTCTTTCGGCTATGCCATTTTGTTGTGGTGTTCTAGGTGCCGAACATTCATGTATTATACCGTATTCTTCACAAAATGCATCAAATTCAGTAGAAAAGTATTCACCGCCCCTATCACTCCTAAGGACTTTTATACTTCTACTTAATTCATTTTCCACTTCTGCTTTATAACTCTTAAAGGCATTAAAAGCCTCATCTTTATGCTTTAAGAGATATACATAAGTGTATCTAGAACAATCATCAATAAATGTAATGAAATATCTATTTCCCCCACGGGTCAACATGCCATTAAATTCGCACAAATTTGAATGTACAAGATCAAGCAGATTTGTATTTCTTTCAACACTTTTGAAAGGTTTCTTAATCATTTTTGATTTAACACATAATTCACATTTATTGAAATCATTGATATTACATGATATCAAGCCAAATTTGATTAGTCTCTTCATTGAACTAATACCAATATGTGCTAGTCTATTGTGCCATAAAGTAACTGAATCAAGCATGTAAGCAGAATTAGAAATTTCATTAATCAGGTTATCATTAATACATAGTTTGATCATTCCTTCAGCGGAATATCCTTTTCTAACAAACACACCATTACGGGTCAAAATAAGTTTGCCCGATTCATACACAGATTTAATACCCGGTTTTCCCAATAAATCCCCACTAACAAGATTCCTATTCATGTCTGGGACATGAAACACATTAACAAGAGTAACTTTCTTTCCAGAAGTAAAGTTGAGTTCGACCGTTTCGGTTCCAACAACTTTGGATCGTACTTCATTTCCCATTTGTACTTCTTGTCCATCATTTGTCTCAGAATATGTTTTGAATGCAGCCCTGTCATATGAGACATGAACCGTGGCACATGTATCATACCACCAGCCTTGGACTTTTCCTTTGATTGCCATAATTTCGCTCACAGTAGCAATTATATCATCATTAGCATTCACTGCATTGATCTCCTTTTTTGATTTATTTCGCCTTCAATCTCGAGCATAATGTCCAGGTTTTCCACATACAAAGTATCCATTTTTCGGACCCTTCGGACCACCAAAGTTCTTGAACTTGGTATGTTCCCTTTTTGGTGCGATGTGACTTTTCTTGACATCATGTTTTTTCTTTTCTTTTTTGGTTACAACATTGGCTTTGGAAAGACCCGCAGATTCTGATTTTTCCCTCTCCTTCAATTCCTCCTCAATTTGAAGATGTTTCTGCATTTTCTCCAAGGAAAAGTCATCAGAACTGTGCAACAGTTTCTTTTTATAGCCTTTCCACGAACTTGGTAACTTAGCAATGATTGCACCAACTTGAAAAGTTTCAGGAATGTCTATTTTCACCGCTTTGATTTTGTTCACCAGGACTTGCAATTCGTGCACTTGGGGAAGTATGGCTTGGAATCTACAAATTTAAAATCAAAGTATTTAGAAATTAAGAACTTCTTCGTACCTTCTTCTTCGGCTTTGAATTTAAACTCTAGTGAATTCCATATGTCTCTAGCGGACGGATTGTCCGTGTATAGGTCGTATAGGAGGTCAGACAGCGTGTTCAGAATATGTCCACGGCATAGTAATTCGTCCTCCCTTCGCAGCATGCGCTTCTTCTTGAGTTCGTCAGAATCATCTTCAGTTGGTTCTGGAATTGGCGTCAGATCAGGATCCAAGACGTAGTGAACCTTGAGTGCAGTAAGCAGGAATGTCATCTTGTCTTGCCATCTGGTAAAGTTGTTTCCATCGAAGCGATCCAATTTGACAAGATCCTGATTCATAACCTTGATGCTTGAAACAGCAGCGTCGGAATCCATGATACAAATACTTTTAAGATTGTTAGATAAAGCTACAATGTCGAATGACTCCAGACTGAATCGTGAACGAAATCACTTTCCTTAAAAGTATTTCAAGCACACTCTCAAATTGTCTTAGAGTTGGAACGGCCTGAATACCCAGGATAAGTCAGCCTTTTTCTCGAAACTGCACAAGACTAGTGAAGTTTCGAATGCAAGGAAAACGTTTGGAATTATATAGAAGAGGATATCAGATTTTTTGGAGTATTTGATTTCGAAGTTTCAAGCATATATTTATAGCCATGCATGTGTCGTTTCAGAAGTTTGCAACTCTTTATAAACAACACTCTCTAATGAGCATTTGCAATGGTTCAAATAAAATGTCATGCACCACTTCATGAAGTGTCATATATTTCGAATTCAAATTCAAAAATCAAACTCTAGGCAACGATTGAAATCTGGAGCGACAATTAAAACAAATTCGCAGTATACCGGCCGAAGGTCGGTCCGCCCGCCGCGAATAGCCCGATTGCTCCGATGCGTCGTGCCTAAGTGCTCAAGTGCCGTCTACAAGCCGCCACTAGCGCCTCTACGCCCACGCCCTCGGATCCGGAGTCAGAGCCGGTGTCGCCGGTGGCGACACCGGCGAGGGGTGTTTTGTATGAGACAAGTGACATAAGTTTTGGCACCACCACATATGACTATGTGGCACTTTATCCTCTTTGCCTCCTTTGGAAATTACATTGTTCCAAGGGCCTTATAAATGCTATTTAATTTTACTCCACTTCCAATGTGGGACTAAGCATTTATTGTCAATTAACTATATCACCCACTTTGTCATTTTGGAACAACTTTAATGGAAATAAATCTTCATTATTTTCCAACAGTTATGACTATATTATAATTATGTGCCATGAATCTATGTGAATTTGTTTTTTAAAAAATGGTTTGAGAGGTAGAGAGCATTGAGATCGAACAACAGAGATTGAAGAAAATGAATTTGAAATGAAACTTCCTCTGTTTAACTGTGTTTTTATTTTATTATTATTTTCTTTTATTATAGGAACACATGTAAAGATGTCTTTGGATAGTATATTAAAATTTGAAAAAGTAAAAAAAAAACTATTTCGTTAAGCTCTAATTTTTTTATCTTGTTATTAAATAGAGAAAAAAAAGAACGGTGTCCATTTGTGTCGTTTTCTTTCTATTTTTTTTATATTATTATTTCCTATTTTTTATTGTTTAATAAACTTTAACTTTTTATTTAGTTATTATTATTATTATTATTATATTATAAAAATAAAGGTTTATGTTAATTGGCCTTAAGTTAATGTCTAACTTGGTGCCACACCCCATGTTTTTTTTAAAAAGCTACACATCCATGGTGTTTTTTTTACACCCTTTTGATTTACTTAGATTTATTTTATTTTTTTTAATTGTTAGTTTTATTATTAATTAAAAGTCCTATTTTGATTAATTAAATTTTAATAGATTAATTGAATTTTTAAAAAATTCTAATTGATTGATTAGTTTTTTTTAATGAATCTTAATTAAAATTTTAATTAACAGTGATTAGTTACTTGTCAATTTACTCGTGGATGTTTTACATGCCTATATGATTTGGGTCTCCAAGTCCCCTTAGGTTCTCGATTCGACTTTGTCTTAGATAAATCGAATCAATATTAGACATTAGGATCAATTATTACATGATAACAATAAGATAGCTTTCCTCTTCAATCTTATTATAGATTCATAGAATTAGGTTAGTTCCCTTCGGATGTTAACTAGACAACCTACAATTAGGTTTCCTTTTCTCCCATGAAAGAATTAGACATGAGTCATCCTTAGTCGAGATATAACTCTCCTATCCCGTGACATAGTTGAGAAAGATGTAGGTTTTTTCCACTTGAGAGAGGTATATGGCATACTCGTCGATTCTATATCCGAGTTAGAGCCCTTCTCTTAATGTGAAGCAAAGATCCATCTTCCACATGTTTGTGGTGGTTTAAGTTGAGTATTTTCCTTAAGATGATAACTTGTCTCTTCTCCTAAAAACCAACCAACAAACTTTGTTTACCCTTAGTGGGGGGAACTACGAATGCTCTGATTCTTTTAGTCAAGATGCGTACGCATGAGATACGATTTCTTGGCGAACATACTTATGACTAACACCTTAGATCTCCCTTTTACCTTTTCACCCTTTAGCAGACAAATAATAAAACACAATAAAACAAAAGATTCCTGTAGAGTACTACAGATGCTTAGGATGCTAGCACCTTTCCTAGGTATAACCAACCCCCGAACCTAAGATTCTCTTTTGTATTGCATTGCATATTTATGGGTTATTTGTTCTTTTTCCCTTACCTTGGATAAATTAAAGATTGATTGTGAATAATGATTTGTGATTTAAGTTAATTAATAGCTTGATATCTGATTCTCACCGTAATAAAATAAGTGTTGTGTTGTTTTGTATGTTTAGAATGGTCAGAAATGCCTTATATTTATAGAAGAATGAATTTTTCTTGGAGGAATAATGATGGCTCGAAGATTGGATTGGATTCAAAGGTTTTGGCAAGATGAATCATTGCCCCTCACATAAGGCACCATAACTCTCCATATGGCTAGCTTATCTTTTGACTCATTCCATATTCCTCAGATATTTTTATTGTTGTTTATGTGAACATTTTGACTAAAAGGAGTACCTTTATTGAATGTGCACTATTGCACTTAAATGCCTTTGAATTCAAGGCATAATGTGAAAAAAAATCCATTAATTCAATTTGAGATAAATCTTGACCCTTTGACCTAACTTTGCAGGTTTGTTATGATTCCTTCTGTTATACATTAAATAATTGTTGCATTTATTATTACACTTGACAAAAGAATCGTGTATGGCAAGTTATGATCCAAAACTATTTTTGAAAAACAATTGCAGCATGGTGTGTTGAGACCTCCGTAACCCTTTGCTTAAGTGGAGTTATCTCATGCTCTTGGGCTCTTTAGAAAGTTCATATGATGTAATTCAACTTTTATGTTCACGATTGGACTTGATTCATCTTGGATCATAATGAAAAATGTCATTGAAAATTGATGTTTCATGCTGAAAACTTAGCAGAATTTTCACTAAGTGTTGAAGTTCAAAACATCACGAAACCTTAATATCATGACCTTGTAACTCAAAATCTATGCATTTTTTGGGATGGTTCAGCCTGGAAATATTGTTGTATGTGATGATATATATCATTTGAGCTTTGGAGTGCAAAAAAAGGTTGCTTGGATCACAAGTAATGGCCTTGTAAAGTTAGGTAAAAATCATGTTTTTTCCATAACTTAGTGAAATTTTCAATTTCTTCAACTTTGCCCCTTTCTCAAGTAACCTTGATTTCTTGAACAATCCTTGTTCAAATGCAAAAATTGATCATTCTTTCTTGTATAATGGTTTATGATAAAAAATTTTGATCAAAAAGTCAAACTTTGACTTTGTGTATCAGATGAATTTTGTGCAGGGAAACCCTAATTCCTGATTTTTGATGAATGGATATCCCAAGGTGATTTTAAACTTATGAATGGAGTTCAATAGTATATTTGAGTGTCTTGAATCATATTCCAAGGTTGGAGATCATGTCTTGGTCAAAATTCAAAGGTATGGTTGACTTTTCATCAAAACCCTAGTTTGTGGCTTAGATGGATTTGAGTTCTTGCATTGTTTATGAATTAAGTTCTCTGGATTAATCCAATCATGTGAATGGACTAATACGATGTATTTGAGGTCCTTGAAACATATCTTGAGGTCTTGGATCATACCTTGCTTCATACGTCATCCTTGGGATTGGATTAGGTCAAAACTCTAACTTGGTGATGCAAATGATCTTGTGGCTTGACCAACTTGAAATGATGCAATCTTGTCCTTGATTCTTGGTGAATATAATATTTTTCATCTCCATGGATGATTAAGGGACTTTATAAGTTGAAGATAATGTCAATTCTTGATTGATCCTTTGCTTGAATCCTCTATAGATCTTAAAAACCCTAATTGGAGATCATAATGAAGCAAACAAGAATCTTGACTTTCTAAAAATGGGTTAGTGATGCATAAGAGTGTATGTATGAGATGAAAATGATGTGGATATCTTAGGGTCAAAATTTTGGGTTCGGCACAAATATTCTAGAGTATCATTCATAAATTCATCATCATTTTCAACTATATGTGACAAAGGTCTTTTTTTGTCACTTCGTCATGACATACCCATTTCGTGTAATTTTAAATAATTCCATCACAACCTAAATGATTGAATATTTCATCCCTTGGATGTTTGTGAATATTTCGGAAAATTTTTCAAGGATACCAAAAAATCCCCTTCGCCTTATTAAGGTTTTTTTCTCCGCAAAATCAAGAAATTGAATCACTCCATTCTCATACTCTTTACTTAATCTATTGGCTTTCATCCAACGTTGATCCATAATCACATACATCTTCTGAAAATAAAATCAAAATAGTACACAACCAATAATAACTACCATAACAACAACAAATACCATAACAACATTATAGTAAACATTATCAACAACCACATATGGCAACAACACCAGCGTACGAAGAGACAACAATAACAACAACAACGATGACCTACGACTAAAAGATCAACGATGCAAAAAAAAACAACGGTAATGGAGAATTGGTACATACCCAAAATGTGATGAGAGACTCAACCGAGAAGAATTCGAGCTTACTTCCTCCTCGGAGAAGAAGGGTGGTGGTTCTGAGTATTGGAAAAATCCTTCGTTCGTTTGAAAAGGATGTGTGTTCCTTTCGCTTGCTAGGGCGCAAAAAGTGAATGAGACAAAACATTATAATTCTAAAGGAATAAAAATTTCTTTTCGAGTTTTTATCTCGGTTTTCTTCCATAATTGAGGTATCATATTCGACATAAAATAAAGGTGCCTTATAAGTTGTAAATAAAACATAAAATTGTAGGAGCTGGGAATCAAAGCTCAAATACTGAATAACATTTTACGTCGTTTTTCCAATAAAACTGAGGTTAAAGATAAGGTTTCTTAATATATATATATATATATATATATATATATATATATATATATATATATATATATATATATATATATATATATATATATATATATATATATATATATATATATATATATATATATATATATATATATATATATATATATATATATATATATATATATATATATATATATATATATATATATATATATATATATATATATATATATATATATATATATATATATATATATATATATATATATATATATAGCGTGTTCTAGGTCATTTGACCTCGATTTTTTATTGTATGGTGTGAAAATTTTATCATGAAATATTATTTGTAGTAGTGAAGCCATACTCATCCTTGATAATAAACTGAGCATACTCAAATGTTCTCACATAAGTCATATTCATACACACAAAATACTTTTCTCTTCTATTCAGTCATACTTAGACAAATCTCTGTTTTTTTGTTGATTTATACAAAAGTATGCAAGGTCCAATAAATGGTGAAAATAAAAGAAAAACTGAACAAAAATTGTTGATGACAACTCTACAAAAACTTTTATGAATAATCCATATTCACTTATTTATATTATAAAACATCAAGTGAAACCAATAGATCTAATGGTCCTGGTCACACATAAAAAAGATTATAGTCGTGTTATAACGTTATTCAAATAAATTAGCACCACATGTGTGAAAATAAAATGGAAAATTAAAATTAAAAGGTAAAATGAATAAAATTTGTTGATGACAAATCTACACCAATGGTTATGAAATATCCATATTCACTTATTGCGATTAAACAACATCCTATTAAATCAATAGATATAACGATCTAGATCACGCATAAAAAATAATGATCTCATCATAACTATAATCAAATAAATTTTCACACACATGTGTCATGACACATATCATGATCACATCAAAAAATGATGTGGTAATTCATCACAACACTTAGGATTTCACCTCATGCCTGAGTATCAAGTCTAGGGGGCACATATGTTCCACATTGTTACTACACCTTATCTTGGAAAAATCTCATCTCAATATTTTTTTTCTTCAATTTTTTTGCTTTAGAACAACTATACATTATATGCTGATGTTATAATAATAAAAATTGAAAGGACCAACCCAATCTACACCATATTTTAATGAAGGTTAATTACAGTTCTAGTATCCTTTTTTATCTGATTTAAGAACTAATTTCCCTATTTCAAATTCAAAACGATATTGGTTCTCTTATCAGATTTTCACACTTAAAATTGATTATATGAACATTTTAAAATTAAGTGTCACTTCTAAACGTGATAAATCATGATATATGAAACTTTATATGTAACTTCAAAGAAAAAAAAATAAGTTATACATCATTAAATTAATTTCGAGTGCAAAAATGTGAGAATGAAACCAAAAAATCTTTGTGAAGCTTTAAAGACAAAATATATAAGTTACATGTCATTAAAAATGGACATATCATCAATATTTCAATGCAAAAATATGAGAAGCAATCAAAACTATTTGAATTTGAAATAGAGATATTAAATTTATTAATGGGGTCAATTATGGGGATCAAAACGAACCTAATTATTTATTCTCTTTTCTCACTTGATGTTTTAAGGCATATTACAATATTTTTCCACCTTGACTTTAAATGGATGATGATGTCAATTTATCCACCAACCACCTTGATTCTCTCTCCAAAACTTGAAACATTATTTAACAAATTTGATTAAGTCCAAGCAATGCTTGAATTTTGACCTCAACAATGATTTAGTGAACATATTTTTTGGATTCTCTTATGAGGGAAATTTTTGAACCCGGATCTCCTTTGACTTTATCATGTTCCTTAAAACGTGTAAATATATGTCAATGTATTTTTCCTCTTATGATAATCTTGATGATTGACTAATTGAATGACCTTTTGTTTATCATAATTTATCTTCGCACATTATTTATTAACCCTAACTCCCCCAATCATGCCTCTCAGTCATATGGATTCTTTGTCCCCTTCTACAAGGGTAATATATTTCACTTAAGTAGTAGATAACACGACCATTGATTGTTGATTTTTATTCTAGCTTATAGTTTCCTCAACCAATATAAACATAAAACTTTATCGAGATTGTCTAGAATCCATATTACCCGCATAGTCTGAATCTACAAAATCATTCAAAGCGTCTTCCTCTTAAATTAACTATGCATACTTTAAACTACCCTTTAGAGAATCATTCAAATATCTAAACACTCACTTCAAAACTACCCAATGAACCTGGCCAGGATTTGCCATAAACTGATTTACTATGCTGACTACATATGTTAAATCTGGTATACTATAAACCATACCATACATAATGCTTTCAACCCCTTTTTCATAAGGAGAACTCTCCATTATCTTATTCTTTTTCTCATTTTGAGAACATGGGTTAATCAAAAGCTTCATGTGATGATCCAAAGGAGTTTCAACTTTAATATCTTGCATTTTAAAATGCTCCGCCAGTTTCTTTAGTAACAGAATGATATAAGAACAATTCATTCTTCTTGTATATTTTCATGATACCCATACCTATGATTCTATTAGCTTCACATAGATATTTCATCTCAATTTCACCATTCAATATCTCCTTGAGCTTACCGATCTCTATTTTGCTATAATTTTCCATCAAAATATCATCAACATATAAAAAGAGGTAGAGAGCTACATTACCCGGGGCGTTATAAAATTAAAACACACAAATTTTAGTCCTTTTGACTATAGTTCAAGTATTTGTTCAAACTAGGGTCATACATAGGTAAATTAAAATTTTCACATGAATTGCTCTAAGTCTACTACGGTCACGCCGATCATGTGTGTGACCCCAAAATTAAAGCTTAAATAGCATAGTTTTCACATTTCACCATAAGTCACACTCTAGATAAATCTTTCCTAGGAACCCAACACCTCATAGGGAGAGCTTTGGTGATGATCGACATTACCCTAACTCGGTCCTTTAAAAAATCTTATTCACAAAAGAATTTTTAATTTCATAAACATCTTCCATATTATCAAGAATTTTCCTCACATTAGATGTAGACAAATAGTTGAAAGGGAGACCATGAAGTTGAACGAAAAACTTTAAAATAGTCAATTTCAAAAACCTATGAGATCCAAGATTGAAAGCTAATCAACTTATTCATGACATACCAAAGGGCCTCTCGTCAATGTTTTCTCAACTTTTCTATCCATCACAAAAAGTTAGATAGTGTAATTTCAACTAATAAACTAATGACATACTTTAGTATATTTAATTATTGATTTAATAGATTAAACTTTGAAGATTTTCAATGCACTTTACTATATGGGTAACTTTACCCAACTTTTTGAAATGGGCGAATAAGATTTTTTTCAAAAAAAAAAATTAAATACAAGGTTAAAATACTTTTGACCGATGTATTTTGTGATGAAGAACTTGAATATTTTATATAGTTTAGACTATCTATTTCTTTACAAAACAAAACGTTGTGAAACTTAATCTATAACATGTATATTTTCAACCATTATTTGTTGAGAAAAATAAATGTGAGTTGGAAATGTTAAGAATCAAAGTGTGGGAAAGTCTCACATTGATTAGAAAAGTAAAGACTTGAACATTTATAAGTGAGAGAACTCATACACCTATTACCTTAAAGTTTTTGGTGAAAGAAAGGTCTCAATGTAAAAATGTTTCCTCATGTTGACCTCAAATTGATGACCTAACAAGGTATGAGGCAATGTCCTGTTGAAAAAGTATCAACGACGGTATAAGTGTATCTAGATGAAAGAGTTGCTGCTTGAGGAGGAGTATTGTTGATAGTCTGACACTTGAGGAGGAGTGTTGCGAAAAACATGTGTGAGTTAAGTGTTGAGAAACAATGTGTAGGAAAATCACACATTGATTAAAAAATAGATATTTTATTATTTATAAGTGAGAGAACTCATACATTTATTCTCTTAAGTTTTTATGTGAACATGTGGTGTGTTTCTCATAAAATGTGTTGCTTTCTCATATTAACCCCAAATTAATAACCTAACAATATCAACACTTTCTATCCGCTCATGTTACAACTAACTACTATTAGACTATGTTTATATCTAACATTGAAAATAAATTGTGTATATCTAACGCTCTTCAATGTTTCCTCATGTTACAACTAACCACCAATACTTTTTAATCTTATCTTATCTCTATTATAATTTTTTGCTTTCATAAAAAATACTCCATCCATCTCAAAATAAAAGTTTTTTAAAGGTGTTGCACATAAACTAAAAAAAATAATGATTAAATAATTAAATATATTAATTTCATAAAATTGTCTTATTAATTTTCATAAAGATATAATATAATGTAGTAATGATATTTCAGCCAGTGGAAAAATATAGAAGAGAATCTGAAAAACTAAAAGTAAGATGAGAATAATACGCTTTCTTTATTCTAATTTTCCAACCATGAGAGTGATAGATCATGTGAATGTGTTTGTTAATGCCACTTGTCGACCCTCAACTCAAAATCCTTCTAGCTGTTTTTTTTCTTTCATTATCAATTATCAACCATCTCTTACTTTTCTTATTATAAAATAAAATTATTAACAACTATTTTATAGCTGTTTTAAGAAATTTTAATTTAATATTTTAAGAATACAAAACTATATACTTTTACATAATCACTGAAAACCTACCAAGGAGTATTGATGCTTCCTCTATCTTTTTAAAGGACATGAAGCATTTATTTCAGTGGCATATATAGCAGTATATTACAGCTAAGATTGTGATTCATCATTATCTATAAACTCAAAACCCTAATGTATTTGTTTTCTGAATTTTCAAAAAAAGAACTCCACTAGATGCTGCATTATTTACTAATCAAATTAGAACATTTAGAATCCACACGTTTCATTTTTTGTCCATGTTATTCAAACTTCATTTTCATTGCCAATACCTCTCCTAGTTAAGCAACAAACAACTTTATAAACGACTTCAAGATTTGATGGATAGTCAATTTTGACACGTTCAATTTATTGCATGTAATTGTGACTCAATCACTTATGTACTGTTTTTAAATATGAAATTATGTACGTCTATTTTTATTGCACTAATACTGTTATATTAGGTGGCTATGGTCTCTCTTGTGTGTAATATCTTGTTGATTCAGAAGATTTAAAAAATTTAATTAGTCTTGACACAATCGTTGGTTAAAAATAAAATCGAGAATAAAGTAAGGGTAACATAAATATAAATATGTTACGTTGAATTTGTAATTGAGTGGGATAGAAATTTAAAATAATAATATTAGAAAAAATGTTAAAGTAACACATAGGGTAGAATAGATGGTAGAAAATAAACTTAAATGATTTGAGTATTTAAAAAGAAAATATGTAAATTGTGTTGTAAAGAGAATTTACAATACCGACGTAGCGATCAGTTGGATATTTGATTTAGTACTGTCTCTTTTGTTTATTGATCTTTTTTTTTAATTCTAATTGATAGGAGATTCAATTAACACTTTTGATTAGACTAGACTGTTATCCCATTATTTTAGTCTCATTCTCCATCTCAAAAGAATGGTATCACGCTCTGTAGGATTTGAACCTACGACATCGGGTTTTGGAGACCCGCGTTCTACCGAACTGAACTAAGAGCGCTTTCTTTTCCTAAAGAATTTTATGTGATGTATTCCACCGATTAGTAATCCAAGATTCCAGACTTTTCTTAAATGTAAAAGAGATGCACCAGGGCAAAAAGACTATAGATGTAAGACATAGAAGGGGAATGAATGCTTTCTTTTTTGCCATTTTTCGTCCTCAAGTTCATTTCATTTTTCAACTCTATAATCAGCTTGCATAGGACCGTCTTATCCCTTCCTCATTCGAGTTCGGGTTATGGAAAAAGGGATCGAGACGGAAATAGCAGCAACAAGCGGGTTTCTTACGGGACGCGTCATGATGTTCATATCGATCTATTATGCGCATTTGTATTTGGCATTGAATAGACCTCATACACTAACATTCTTAACTCTACCGTATCTTTTCTGTAATTATGTCTATCAAAATAACAAACACTACTATTCGGACGATTGAGGTTGGAAATACTACCCGGATTCTGAATTAGGAAAAGAGGGGTCCAATGACAAATGGAAAAATCAAAAAGTTCGAAGAAGAAAGAATTTTTTGTTTCGACGCATGGGATTAGCTAAGCATTTTCTCCTAACAAATATAGAACCAGAATGGATGGTTTTATGTCTCTTACCAGTTCTTCCTCCCGAATCGAGACCAATTATTCAAATAGATGGCGGTAAACCTGTCAAAGAAACTAAAAGAATTATGGAAATTAGTCCAAATGGAACAAAAAAATTTGTTGATAAATGAATTCAAATTTGTTGACGAGTACTTATCAAATGTTGCTCAATAATCTGATTTGGTCTTGTAGTCCAAATAATTCCGTACTACGATGTATCTGAAATAATAGTGATTAATGAAACAAAAATACTTGTACAAACTATCAAAGTAATTCCATCCCCTACGGTCCAAAGATTCAAATCTTGGTAATATTCGAAACTATTCATGAACGTTTTCCGATATAATTTCAGGCAAAGAGGGAAGATTTTGAGAGACTCTTCTTGGAAAACGAGTTAATTATTCGGGACGTTTTGTTATTGTCGTAGGTCCATTACTTTCATTACATCGATGTGGATTGCCCCCCGAAATAGCAATAGAGCTAAAATATAATAATATTAAGGAACACAAATGCTAGAAATCAGACATCAGATCCATTGGAGAGATCGGATATGAATGAGACGGCAGATTCAGATGATATAGATGATACTGATGGATCAGATATACCATATCCATTGGAGATATCTGATACATCAGATACAAATTACCTATACGATCCATTTGCTGATATATCAGATCCATTGGAGATATCTGATACATCAGATACAGATGATTTATATTATATAGATGGATTGAACTTCCTAATCCAATTCCTTGTAACACTCATAATTATCAACTTCACGTGGATCCCATTGTATTCCGGAAGCCCGAAGCATCGGTCCTAATAACCCCCGATTTATAACTTCCTCTCTACCAACAACACTCACTCTTTCAACTCGTTCTAAAAGAATTGGATTTCACGTGATAATTTTTTGATATTCAATAACCCTTGTTAAAAAATAACTGCAGAAATCCAAACATTTATTATCCAACCATAAGGTAGATCAGCCGTTACTCCCCCAATACGAAAAAAATTATGCATCATTCTCATACATGTGGCAGTTTTGAATAGATCATATATTAATTCTCTTTCTCTAAAAATATAGAAAAAAGGGGTTTGTGCACCAATATCTGCCATAAAAGGTCCCAGCCATAGTAGATGAGTTGCATGTCCATAAAGTTTTGAAAAATCCAAACATCTCAGAAATAGATAGAGAAGTCGGTCGAAATTTCTCGAACGAACCACACTCTTTCATATACGTCAGGAGTCCATTGATGAGAAGGGGCTAGGGAAAGCTCGAACCCAGTTCCTACAATGATGAATATAAGCGCAATTGAAATTCCCGGAGAGTTATACATTTTTGTAACGATAAGACCATTCACTATTTCTTGAAGCTCCATTTCTCCCCCGGATGAACCATATAGCCAAGAAAAACCATGAATGAGATGTTGTCTTTTCTCTTTATAATCGTCTTAACAACCATATTTCATAGAGTCGAATAAATTCTAAATGGAAATTATTGGGTTAGGATTGATTGAAACCGGATCATTATGTATATGATTCACCATGCCAACTATAAAACAACTTATTAGAAACACAAGACAGCCAATCTGGACTGTAACAAAATCTCCCGCTCTTCGGGGATGCCCTTAACACCGAGGAACATGTAATAGGGTGTATGTGTGACTCGTTTAGGCATAATCCTTATTCTATTTCTATTCTTAGAAGGAGAGAGGCGCTTTCATATTGGATGACTATTATACTTCTAAAAAATTGAAATTATTGATCAATCAGATAGCAAATCAAGACAATTGGTTGAATCCTGTGAGATGTTTTCATAGAAGTTCATTGATTTCCTCTTTTTATAAAGTAAATCGACTTTGATTTTTGAATAATCAAGATTTCGATTGTAAGAAAAGATTCTCTTTTTATGGGGAAAGGTCCTGTAATTATGATTTTTTGTATGAACAATTCCTCAATGTTTTGTTCAGTCGAAAGAAAATATTTTTCAAAAAAGGATTTCATTTCGTCCTAACACCATTGATGAAACATCCAATTAGAATATCTAGCAAGTTCTTATCTGATTTGGAGTAGAATTGAAAAATTGAAAGTATAAATAAAAAATATACTTAGAAGTAGTAAGGTAATGAATCCTACTAATAGGTAGGAACTATGTTTTCTTTTCCCCTATTTTTGGTTAAGAAGATGTGAAAGCGCCTCTCTCCTTATAAGAATATAAATAGAATAAGGATTGTGTATTCCAAGGTGTGAAGTGGGATGGATAGATTTGATAATAGGGGTTTTGAATAAGACGACCTTTTCATTCTTATTCTCTTTTTCAATAGCAAAAAAGAATAAGAATGAAAAGTGTTAAGCTTTTTTTCATCCTGGCGCCGAGCTATTTTTCTGCAAGGCCTCCCCTACAGTATTGTCACTATAGTAGAGTTTAACCACCAAGTTTGGGATGGATTGGTGTGATTCCTCTACGCCTAGGACACCAGAATATCGAACCATAAATGAAAGACACGAGATAAAAGCATATTTACTTTTCACCCGTTGATATGGTCTTCAATCCATTAGGGGTCCATTCTCGAATGAATGTAGGACAAATATTGGAATGTTCACTCGGGTTAGCTGAGAGTATGCTAAATAGACATTATCGAATAACACCTTTTGATGAGTGATATGAACAAGAGGCTTCCAGAAAACTTATGTTTTCTGAGTTATATGAGGCTAGTAAACAAACATCGAATTCATGGATATTTGAACCTGAGTATCCAGGAAAGAGCATAATATTTGATGGAAGAACAGGGAATCCTTTTGAACAACCCGTTATAATAGGAAAGCCATCAGTTGAATAATTGGCAAATAATTAAAGTTAAAGGAAGAACTAGAAAAGATATAAAAGAAACTATTAAAAAATGTCAAGATTTACGAATTAAATAGAAATATATTACTCTCTAGTCTCTATCTCTCATAATAGGTGTGTTTTTTCCTATTTTTATTTGTCTCAAATTATTATCTCTTTAATCATGCAATTACTCGGCTATCTATTATTAATAAGGATGTTTCAGTAAATGATATTTATTTTGTCATTAAAATCAATATAACTAATCATTATCTTAAAAAGATTGAAAATTTTCAATAAAAACATCTATTGTAAGACGCATAGAGTATTTGATATAAAACTGTGGTAGAATTTGATCTATGTAACAATATCATTGTAATTGATATAATGCAAATGTAGTAACTAATCTTTCAAGTCAGCATAATTAATTGGGTTTTGAAAATTCACAAATATTAAATTTTAATTAGTGACCTATTAAATATCATGTTAGAACTTAGTGTGAAAAGGTGGAAAATAATTGAGTAATTTAGTCTGAAGAGGGAGAGGGAGAAAGAGAATGAGAGAGAGTTATTTATTGTGAAAAGTATAGTGATTTTCTTATTAATTTTCTTACAAGATACCTCAAGGTTATTTTATGCAACAATACAAGAGATGGAGGCATAATTAACTAACAATAAAACTAAAATCTCTCACGTGTAACCAATTTCACTTTGCTTATGTTTCAATTTTAACCAAAAAAACTCCAGGTGTAGTAGTGCAACTGGTTGCACTTTGCTTCTGTTTAACATTTCACAAAGGAGTGCATGACATAAAACTTCAACATGTTGCACTTACTTGAATTATCTTTTATTCTTAACACACTACTGTAATTCAAGTCCTCCAAGTGTTCCATTCTCATTAGTTTCTTCAATTTCTTGAACACTTCAATCGTTACTCCATTGGTCAATAAATCGGCCACTTGATCTTCACTTCTACAATACCCCAATCTCAACCTTCCTTCACTAACAAGTCCTCTCAAATAGTGAAACCTCGTCTCAATATGCTTGCTCCTCCCATGTGTAATTGGGTTCTTAGCAAGGTTTATAGTAGAAACATATAACCATGGGCGTTATAGTATCACCTTCTTCGCTGCCTAGCTTCTTCAACAAATTCATTAACCACGCGGCTTGACACGCACACAATGAAACAACAATGTACTCAGCCTCACAAGAAGAGAGTGCTACTACAATTCCTTCTTCGAACACCATGAGAGTGGTGTTTCGTTGAACATAAATATGTATATTGTTGTAGAATTTTGATTATATTTATCTCTGCACCAATCAGAATCGGTAAAACCGAGAAAATTGCATTTTCTACCTTTGTCCATTGCAGAAAAGAGAATTCTGCAGCCAATAGATCCTTTGATGTATCTTATAATCCTCTTGATTGCTACCAAGTCATACACCTTCGGCCTCTCCATGAATATACTCATAATACCGACACTAAACGCCAAATCTATACACATATTGCATAAATAATGCAAGGATCTAATCAATATTCTATACTGAGTTGGATTGACCTTTTTCTTATCTTCATTTTTCGACAATTGTAGCCTCGATTGAGCTGGAGTAATGGCAGCATTGAAATGCTCTATTTCAAACTTTTTCAAAATCTCAAGCGCATACCTTCTTGGATGCATGAGCAGTCCCCTCTTGGACTTGTAAAACTCTATACCAAGGAAGTATGACATGAGGTTTAGGTCGATCATCTCAAAATCCTTCATAAGTTCATTATTGAACTTAGAAATGCACTTTTCAATGATGCCCATAATCAACAAAGCGTCTATGTATAAACAAAAGATTATCACCCCTTCATTTGTATCCTTCTTCACATACACGTCATATTCAGATACACACTTCTTGAAGCCAGACTCCTTTAAGAAGCCATCTATCATCTTGTTCCAAGCTCTTGGAGCTTGTTTCAAACCGTACAACTCTTTCTTCAATTTGTAAAAGTTTGACTTTGGTTTTTCACAATAAAACTAGGGGTTGTTCTATATATACCTCCTCTTCAAGCAGTCTATTCAAAAATGCATATTTGTCATCCATTTGGCAGATGGACCAATTATTGTTATTCGCAATACCAACGACTAGACTAACAGTTTGAATTCTAGCCACTGGTGCAAATACCTCTTCAAATTTTATGCCTTCTCTTTGCAAAAATCCTTTTGCAACTAATCAAGTCTTATGCTTGATTATTTCATCTTTGGAATTTGCCTTCACTTTGTTTGTCCATCTTACACACATTGGCTTCTTCCCTTTCGGTATATCAACAAACTCCTAAGTCTTGTTCTTCTCAATCGATTCCATCTCCTTCTTCATAGCACAAAATCCATTTTGGATCACTTAAAGCCTCCTCCATTTTAACGGGTTCAGGCTCGGCTATAAGTGCAAATAGAATGAAATCACCATCGTCGTTGACTTCATTATCTCAGAACAGCTCACAATCTTAAAGTCTTGGAGGCAAACCTCATTTCCTTGTTGATTTTCTCACATTCCCTTCAATTCGGGCTTCAACGAGGAATGGCTCTACACATTCCAGCACTGTAGAAACTAATTTCTCACTAGTGCAATCGATTATACTCTGTCACACCTCTTTAATTTCATCAAAAATGATGTATTGGCTGATTGCAATCCTTCTATTTACCGTATCATACAACTTGTAACCACCGGTGGAGTGATACCCTATAAGAATCATCAAGTCTCCCTTATCATCCAACTTCTTTCTAAGTTGCCCCAACACATGTCGATATGCTACAGAACCAAAAACTCTCAAGTGACTCAGATTCTATTTAAATCCAGATCATGTTTCCTCCGATGTTATCTTCTCAAGCTTATTTTTTATGAACCTATTCAACAAATGTCCAATTGTGGGTACTGCTTCTCCCCATGATTCTTTCGGCAACTTTTTCCCTTTCAACATATTTCTCATCATGTTCATAATCAATCGATTCTTCCTTTCGACAACACTATTTTGATTCGGTGTATAAGGTGGCACTACCTCATGTATTATACCTTCTTGATCAAACAACCTCCCAAAGTAATTTAAAACGTATTTGCCTCCACCGTTTATTTTGAGAACTTTGAGCTTGTGACCACTTTGTCTTTCTACCATGGACTTTATCTTCTTAAACACATCAAATAACTCATCCTTTCTTTTGATTAGGTATGTCCATAGTTTTATACTATGATCGTCGATGAATGCGACAAAATACCTATTGTCACCAATCGAATCGGTCCACACACTTCTGAATACACCAACTCAAGGTGACACTAACTTCTACAACATGCATCCTTGATTAATTTTCTCTTGTCTTGCTTCACTTGCACACTCTTCACAAATTATATGTGGTATGTTGATCAATAGCACTCTCGTTAGCATTGTGTTATTTTGTAAAGCATTGAGATATCAGAAATTAAGATGCCCAAGCCAATAGTGTCATATCCATTTTTCTCTACTAGACATCTATGCTTCATAACCTTCAACTCAACCTTGAAAGTTCTATTGGAAGCCATAAGAGCTTTTAGGATCAAAACCTTGTTTGCATTCATTACGTGTAGCGCCTTGTTCTCCAAGTGAATCTTGTAACCCTTCTCAGGAAATTGGAAAACACTTAGAATGTTATACTTGATACCGAGAATGTACAACACATCCTTTATCAAATAATGTCTACCATCCCTTATCTATATTTATACATCAGTGACCCCTTTCGCCGCTAGAGCGGTATCATCCGTGAACCTCACTTTGTTCTTTGTGGCACGATTGATTATAATAAACTAATCTTTTCTCCTTGTCATAGTGTTGAACTCCCTGAGTCCAAATACCATTTATCTCTACAGTGCACTGCTACTTTCAAATTCACCATTTCATTTTCTTCTGTATGCAACTGGTTGACTTAATTGTAAAACCGGTTGCAATCCAGTCATGGATCATTTATCAAATTGTTGTTGTTGCATTCTCCTTCTATGATCAAGACCAAAATTGTGTTCTCCTTATTGAACTCTTATCTTGCAACTATAGTTTCATCTTCTTGAGGTTCTTATTATTGGAATTGCACTCTCTTGCAAAATGTCCAAGCTTTTTACAATTAAAGCATTGCACACTGCTTTTGTCAACCATTCTTCTTCCACACATACCTCTTGTATAGCCTCCTCTAGAGTTGTTTGATACAGCAGCTCTACTACCATTATTTTCACCCTTTTGGAATGTTGAATTTTTAGAATTTTTGGACTCTTTTCCACCAAAATTTTGAAAGTTCCCTCTACCTTTGTTTATGGGAAACTTTCTCTTCGCCTTCTTGTCTCTCTCATTGAAACAGGATTGCAAAGTTATCTCCTCTTGTGCCTTATCAATATTTCTTTCCCTCATTCTCTACTCATATGCCTCAAGAGAGCTCTACAGCTCTTCTTTGCTCATTGTCATAAGATCCTTAGATTCTTCAATCGTACGACTATGTTATTAATTGTTTCCTTCAAAGAAAATAAGATTTTTGAGACAACATACTGCTCAGTGACTGTTTCTCTGCATGCTTTTACTTGGTTCACCAACCGAGCAATTCTCATCATAAAATAATTGATGATCAGTTTCTCCTCCATTTGAATAAATTCAAGATAACGTTTGTGAGTTTGTAACCTCACCACCTTCGACTTGTCATCCTCTGCTTATGCTTTCTCCAAGATTTTCTGCGCTTGCCTCGATGATTCACACTCACCAACTTTCTCAAAATTATTCGTATCAATGTATTGATGGATAAAAAACAGTGCCTTGAAATCTTTCTTCTTTTCTTCCTTATGTGCAACTCATTATGCATTCACCACACCTTTGACAAGAGGATTCATGTTATTCTTGATCACTTCAAGAATATCTTAGTAGGAAAACAACACCTTCATTTGCTTACATTATTTATCGTAATTTTTTGCATCAAGGATTGGTAAGTTTACAGGGATTCTTTCATCGGATATTGAATTCATGATTGCACACAAGGTGTTTGATGGATTGAACTAGGTTTTTGATGTCAAATATTAGAACTTTGAACCACAAGGTTTGTGAAAAATAATTGAGTAATTGAATGTTGAGAGGAAGGGGGAGAGATAGATAGAATGAGAGAGAGTAATTGAGGGTGAAAAGTATAGTGATTTTTCCATTAATTTTCTCCCAACATATCCAAACATATTTATACAACAATAGAAGAGATGGGTATAATTAACTAACAATAAAACTAAAAGCTCTCATGTGTAACCGGTCGCACTATTAGTGCAACTCGTTGCACTTTGCTTCTGTTTCAGTTTTAATTATAAAATAAACTCTTGGTGTAATAGTGCAATCGATTACACTTTACTTCAATTTGACATTTTACAAAAAAAAAAAAAATGCAACTTGTTAACATAAAACTGCAATTTATTACACTGACTTGAATTATCTTTTATTCATGCCGTTAAAATTATTAATTACTAACCTTTGAGATATTATTTCAATAAAAAAAGTTAAGTCTAAGAATTTTAAGATATAAAGTTTTTATTTTAAGATAATTATCAAATAACTATTAATGTTATTTTAGTTTATATGAATTTTAATTTCTAATTTTTATTTAAAAAGGATAGTTTTTTTTCTTTTACAAAAATTAAAAATGGATAGTTAATCACATAAATTGTCGGTGTGTATTTAAAAAGCATTAGAGTCAGATATTAACAATATACATTTTGTATTTTATAAAGAAATGTTTGTATAAATAATTTATTAGCATCGTATAACACAAATATTTATCAAAATAAATGTTAATAAATAAGTTCGCATAAGATGTTTTTACAAGAAAAAATAAATACTTAAATTGATTTTGTATATGTATGAGTTGATTTCAAAACCTATCTTAAAGAATTTATAAAAATAAATTTTATATATATGGTCATTATGTGTGTATATTATGAATACTCATAATACCCATATATAAAGTATATAAACAGTGTCACAAAATTTATAATAGTAGATAAACTTAAATAAGTTAATCTTAACAGATTAAAAAAAAGATAAATTTGTTAAGAATTTTGGTGACTTGTTGATAATTTTAAAATCTTTTGGTGTAAACCATAAAAAAAAGGACAATTTTTTTTAATAATTTAACATATATGAAAGGATCTTAACTTTTATGTACTTTCATGTGGTTGTGATCATGATGATTCATTGATGAATTTTGTGTGTTAAATCTAAAGGTGGAGATGTTCATGCAAACATTCGAATAATCAAGTTTGTAGATTTTGTGTCTCAAGTATTAGGTTTTATACAGTGTGTACTTGAGTTTTAATTGCTCATTATAATTTATATTTAGTGTTTTAGATTTAGAGGTCGTAGAATTTTCTTTTGGGGACAACTGTCTTGTAGGACATATACCATGAGATTTTATGATTCTTTTCATTTAACTGATCATAAAAGATCGCTCATTTAGAGTCTTATATGTCTTTAGAGTATGTCCTTTCACTAATTTGCTTCTTTTTCTAAGACTCAGGTCACCTATTCAAGACCAAATTAAAATATGAGAAAGAGTGGGTTTTTTGAACAAACACAAGAAATCCTATTAGATTTTAAGAGAGAGAGAGAGAGAGAGAGAGAGAGAGAGAGAGAGAGAGAGAGAGAGAGAGAGAGAGAGAGAGAGAGAGAGAGAGAGAGAGAGAGAGAGAGAGAGAGAGAGAGAGAGAGAGAGAGAGAGAGAGAGAGAGAGAGAGAGAGAGAGAGAGAGAAGAAAAACTGGAATTGGTTAATACGACTTTACTATTCACTTACTGAATAAGGATTCAAAGATTACAAGTGAATAACAACAATTAACCTTTCTCAATAATCTGAGAGAACTAGTCTATTTATAGACCACTAAGCTAACTTAGCAATTGGGCTTACAAGTGACCCAATTTGACATGCTAACAATCCTAACATTTCGACTACTGCAATCTTGAACATACATCGACTACAACATACAAGATCAGCATGTGAACAGACTTCAACTACATGTTAAACCTTTGTCGAACCATGAAGTTATCCCTATCGAGACTAGAGTTCACTCCAAAATACCATAAATATCCACCTTGGAACAAACTCTACACTAACAGGGGAACAAACTAGCTTTCATCATGTAGCTTCATCAACTGCATACAGTGAAAAAACTTTCTACTTGGCAATGTCTTAGTTATCATATCAGCATCATTGTCATCAGTCGAAACCTTTGACACTTGAACTTCTCCACGCTCGATTATCACTTTGACGAAGTGCACCCTCACAACGATGTGCTTGGTTCGCTCATGATAGGTTGAATTCTTCCAAAGGTGTATTGCACTTTGACGATACATTTGACAATGATAACTCGACCTTGAAGTTTCATCTCCTTAGTAAAACGTTCAAGCTACAATGCTTCTTTCATAGCTTTAGTGAGGGCAATATATTATGCTTCAGTGGTTGATAAGGCAACAACTTTCTGAAGTGGTTCTTTCCAACTAATTGTCGTGCCAAACATAGTGAACACATATCCAGAAACAAATTTTACGGAATCCATACAACCTACATAATCAGAGTCAACAAATCCTTCGATTTCGACTTTGCTATCATCACCACAGGCTCCACCATAAATTATGAATCTGCTCAGAGACCTATTGATGTACCTTAGAATCCACTTTAATGCTTTCTAGTGTGTCTTCCCATGATTGGCCATATATCGGCTTACAAGGCTCACTTTGTACGCTATGCCTGGCCTCGTACAGATCATATCATACATCAAAGAACCTACTATGTTAGCATATGGAATGCTATTCATATAAGCTCTTTCGACTTCAGTACTAGGACTTTGAGTCATACTCAACTTGTACTAAGGATTAGTCAGTGTTAGAACAGGCTTTGAATTCGACATACCAAACTTGTCGAGAATTTTATTCAAGTATGTCTCTTGAGATAAGCATAATTTTAACTACTTTTCATCTCTTTGAATGTCAATTCCAAGAATTCTGAAGGCAACTCCCAAATCCTTCATGTCGAACTCCTTATCAAGTTCAGTCTTCACCTTCATAACATCTTCGACATCGTTGCTTGTTATGAGGATGTCTTCCACGTAAAGCAACAAAATAACAACTGAATTTCCAGATTAAAATTTGAAGTAAACCCAGTGGTCGAACTGGCTCCTAGTGAAACCCATGTGTGTCATGAACTTGTCGAATCTCTTCAAATCCATCTGTTCAAGTTCTAGATTGAACTTTGTCACCATGAATAACAACATTCTAATGGATCTATGCTTTACAACAGGTGAGAACACATTATTGAAGTAAACACCTTCTTTCTGAGTGAACCCCCTAACAACCAACATTTCTTCAAATCACTTCGACATCACTCCTCTAATTCCTTCCTTAACCTTGAAAATTTACTTACAACTGACAAACCTGGCCCCTCCAGGTTTCTCGATCAGCTCCCAAGTGTTATTATCATAAAGAGATTTCATCTCATCATTCATAGCTTTCATCCATTCAGTCTGATCTCGACTCCTCATAACTTCCTTGTACTCTCTAGGTTCTTCATCCAGAACCTCACTTGTAGAGATTAAGGCATAAGTTATGAGATCTATATAACCAAGTCTCTAAGGTGGCATGATGACTCTTCTCAACCTGTCTCTTGCCAGCAGATAGTCATTATCAGTCTCCTCATCTTCATCAGTAACTTGTGCTTGCTCTTCGACTTCATATGGGTTATGCAATTTAGGATAACTATGCTCCACCTCAATAGGAAACCCTTTTTGTTCTAGATCTTCTCCAAAGATCTTTGTACTTTGACCAACGTCATCAAATTTCTTAAAAGCCATCTCAGTTTCATTGAAAACTACATCTTGACTTGTGATACATCTCTTTTGACCTGGCTCTAGGCACTACAACCTATACATTTTTGACTCCTTCAGGGTATCCAAGGAACATACATCTCAGATCTCTAGATTCGACATTGCCTTGCCTAATGTGAGCATTTGCTAAACAACCAAATACTCTAAGTCTGTTGAGATTAGGTGGATGTCCCAACCAAACTTCTTCAAGTGTCTTTATCCCTAAGGCAGTTAATGGACACCTGTTTATTAGGTATGTTGCAGTCACAACGGCTTCTGCCCAAAACACCTTCTTTAATCCTGAACTAACCAACATGCATTTAACCCTTTCCAGAATGGTTTAATTAAAACTTTCAGCCAAACCATTTTTGGGGGAGTCCTTATAGTAGTTCCATACCTTGCAATACCATACCCAACTGTCGCACCTCGAAAAATACGAAATCGCATAGAAATTTCGCGGACGGACTAACAGAGAGTCGCCATCAAAATTTATTTATTCCCAAAAAGGGAAAGGAAAAATATCGCAACCATGTTGGGTTCGAAAGTCGGTTATGTAAGGGGAAAGTGTTAGCACTCTCTACATCCATCGTACTCGATGGAAACCATCTAATTTTTCTAGGCATGAAAGGTTTCTAATATATTATTGCTTGCTAATGGAAAAGAAGAGATTTTTATTATTAAGTTCGTCCGAGTTTTCAATCCAATGCCTACGCATCCTAGAGGGAATCAGAACTCCGTAGTTCGTGTTGAAAATGTTTTTGGTTTGTTGTGTATTTTTTATGGACGATGCTAGGCAGCATGCCCTTTTTAAAAAAATTTCAACGAAAAGCCAAGAGGCAAAAAGGTTTAATATTTGTTAAATGTTTTTTAGAGTTTGAAAAAGAGGTTAGAGATAAGTTAAAGTATTTTTGGATTTTTTGGAAAATGAGATTTTAGTTTTAAGAAAAATAATACTCGATAAAAGACTGAGGTTTGAATTTGTGTGATGGTGATTGCAAAAGACAATTGTCTTATGAGGGAAGAAACCACTTGACATTAGATCAAGGGTGTGCGTTTGGTTGATGGCGGTTGCAAAAGGCAACCGACTTACAAGGTGTTTAAAAAGGGCTCGATTATATCAAGAATTAGTTTTAAAAACAATTTAGGCGTGAATGAAAATAAGATGCATACACAATATTAACATCACACATCAAATGAATAAAAATGTAAATTGAAAAGCAAAGTGCACAGATTAAAATCTTGACGCAAATACACAAATCAAAGTCGCGTACGCGAAGACGTGCAAAGGCTACCACAAGAAATTTAATCGAATATAATCATAATGATGTTGGATCGTCAAAAAATTAGCACAAATTAAAAAAGACAAATTTCTACCGCGTAAGCGGTTATCGCAAATCGAATCAAGAAACAATAAGGTAAAAAAGTCACAAATTGCAAATTGAGACCCAAATTGGTAAGCGCAAAAAATGGATTGTCACTACGTTAAACCGTCGGACGCGTGTAAAATCGAAATACAACAATAGATCCTCACATAAACCAATAAATTTTACCACTAGCTTGCTAAACTTGACGTGATCATCACAATATGGATCAAAATTGTGTGAATCTGAATTTATCAGAAAAAAACGTAAAGCAAAAGGAAATTTAAAACGTGTTAAAAAATAATAATGTTGCTAACGCAAAAAATGCGATCATCGCAACCAGATCGAACTAACGCAAATGTCACGCATCATGCACACCAATATGCATATAGCGTATCAACACGTTTCGATCCGAAAATTCTAAAAAAATATATTAGCAATATATATATATATATATATATATATATATATATATATATATATATATTCATATTGATCGTACCTGACCAGAAGGGGAGTTGTGACCTGCCATGTGTCGTCGATCTGCTAGCTGCTCACCGAAAGTCTGAAGGAGGAGGGGGTGTATTTGAAACACACTCTGATGCCAAAGTAAATGACGAGCAGAGTGGAAGCAAGTACAGAGAGAGTAAGAGAGTTGAGTTACCTGACCCTCTAGTGAAGAGAGTATTTATGGTGAGCCCCCAATGCAAGACCAACGGTTACCTAGCACTGGGCTGGGCTGCCAGGCCTAATGTTAGTAACTGCTAGGGCTGACGTGAAGACCGGGACGTGGAGTCGTGAAGAGGTGGCTGGTCGGATGCGAGGGTCCTGCCCGAGGATGGGGAAGAAGGGGGTTGGCTGGTCGGAAGCGAGGGACCTGCCCGACAGCCGTCAGGCTATGCCCGACGGGAATCCTGCCTGTTAGCGTGGTACTCTTGGGCCCAGCCTCATTGGGGCTTGGGCTTGCTTGGTTGTGAGCTAAGCATCGGCCCATTCCAGAACAGTAGCCCCTAAGTCGTTGTTCGCAGTCGTGCGAGCTATGACTTGAGTAGAGAATGGTGTCGGACGCGTTGATTTGTTGGGAAGATATCCTTCGGGCAGGCTGTGATCGTGTCGGCCAGGTGAACTTACGTCGAGGAGGTGCTTGCGGTCAATGGAGGAACCTGAAGAGACGCATTGGAGACAGAAGGTCGACACGTGTCTGCTTGTGACGGTTATTGCCTAGGCACTTGAGTGCCTAGCGACGCTTCGTTTTCTGTACTAGGGTATATATGTGTTGACCTAGCTCGTCTTTTCACTCATTCGCTTGTTTGCAGCTGCTTAACGTCCAAAGTTTTTCTGCTCGACATCTGGGATTATTCTGCTTAACATCTTGGATTTTTCTGCCCGACGACAGTCTTTATGCATCCATACTAAGTAAGTTCCCGCATCCTTCTCGGTGTTTTTTTGTTGTTTGTGGCGGTGTTTTCGGCGGCTCCGCTGGGGGCGCTGGGAATACTGTGGGATTTTCTAGCGAATACGCCGAAGGATCCTTCAAAATTAGGGTAGAAAACGACCGTCCCCGGATCTTGCGATGAGTGCCCCGGGAGGATTGAAAGAACTTTGAATGCCCCTAGAACAGTGGGATGAATGCCCTGGGCACAAGTGGATGTGTACGCCGAGGATAAAGGGTGCACTCTCTGGTCCTCCTCGGGGGATAAAGTCGCCCCCACCTCATCACATGTGCGGTTGGGCGACCACGCCCTTTCACTTGAACTGCGGTGGAAGGGCGGATTTGATTTGGATGTCGAATTCACCGAGTTCCTCTGCTTTTCAGGTATAAATGGCTGGTCGTGACAAGGAAGAAGTGGAGCGGTACTTGTCGGCAGATGAGGAAGGTCGCGAGGAGGAGGTCAACCTAGACCCTCCGGGGAGGCCTTTGGAAGAATGGGTCGGGGAGGAACCCCTAAATTATATGTCGAGGTTCGTCCTCGATAATTTGGATGTGTTCGCTGTGAAAGAGGATAGAGTGACCGGGAGCCCCCGTTAATTTCGAGCTTGCCGGCCTCGGGAGGTCAATCGTATATGCTCGCAGTATGAGGGTGGTTGGTTCCCTATGTATGAGTTCACCTTCAAGGAGGTGGGCATGCGACTCCCCTTTGTCGGATTTCAGCAAGGCATTTTCGACCACCTAATGATGGCGCCTTCCTAGCTACACCCGAACTCGCTGGCTTTCATCCGAGTGTTTGAGATCGTGTGCAACTATTTGGAGATCAGACCCACCATTCCCTTATTCTTCTGCATCTTCCAGTTGCAACGTCAAACAACGATTGGGCGACATAGTTGGGTTTCGTTGAAGCAGGCGACCAGGCTCTTCCGCCCGTATACTGACTATGTTAGAGGCTTTAAAGATCGTTGGTTCGTGGTCATGCTGGACACGGACGAAGTGTACGACACGATTTTTCGAAAGGAGGTAGTAGTCGTGGAGGGGCGCTCCGAGGACAACTATGAGTCATATTTCCCCTTGGACTGGGGGGATCAGCATTTCTGTTCGGCCACCGACAGCATTTCCGTACCATGATAGTATCAATCTTCAATGGATCTATTATTAACATCTATTTAAATAAGATTGAAAACATTCATAAGCTAGACTCTTCAATAGATATCTCAAGAGAATGAATGTGAGTTGAATATTTTGTGATTGTGTTCACATGGATGTGGTACCAGTTCACTAAAATGATTTGAGAGAATCAGTGTTCCACAGAAAACACAAATGAGAGAAACACACTTCAAAAGATTACATAACCATAAGTGTTAAGTGTGTTAGAGTAGAGTGAGATATGTTCACATATATTCTAAAGAAAGAATATGTGAATATGATCACTAATAGGAAGGCACCATAAGATGGAAAATTGTGCCAGAAGAGAAGAAGAATTAAAACTTCATTCTTCTACACTCAGGAGTAATCAACTCATATTCTGCTCAAGAGTGTAAACCTTTGCGTATCTGTTTATCCAAGAACCACTTATATGAACACAAGGTTAAAACCAGATTCTTCTGTTAAAAGAATTTGAAGACTCTAGCCTCTGTTCTCAGATTAAGTCTCAGTCTGTTGATTGAGCATTGAAGTCTCATGCTTGTGGGCAGAGCAAAAAGTTCTGAACTGCACGTTTAGGCATTGAAGTATCATGCTTGCAAGTAGATCAGGAAGTCTCAATCTGGATGATTGAGCAATTAAAGTCTCATTCTTGCGGGAAGAGCAAGAAGTCTCGATTTGGATAATTAAGAAGGAAGTCTTGAATGGGTAGTTTAGCAAAGGAAATTTCATGCTTGAGGGCTTGAGCAAAAGTCTCTTTCTAGGTGATTGAGCAAGAAGTCTTGAGATGTTGGCTTAAGTAATTGTAATAAGTATGATTATAGTTAAAATCTCTTGTGCTGCAAATAATAGAAACAATAATAGAAACAATAGAAAGATAAGTTGAATAAGGTCATGCTTATGCTAAACATAAGCACATGATCTTGAAAGAACTATGGAATAATCATAGAAGGAGTTCTTTCAAATTTTTGCGGATCAAGAAATTGGTTTCTACTTTAAGTCACTTATTTTGTGAGTATGAAAGGATTTCTAATCTTTAAGATTGACTTGTGGGAAAAGTGTATTTTTTGAAGAAATTAAGAAACTATTTATGCTTTAAGTATTTTGCTTTATGAGTATGAAAGGATTCTTTAATCCTTAAGACTGACTTGTGGGGAATATGTGCATGTTGTAGGAACCTTGGTTTAATATTAATCTACTTAAAGAAAGATGCACACTCACATCATTAGTTGTGATGATAAGCTGTAAGACACTCTTGAAGACAACATTGTTTATGAGATCAATGGTGTTGGCTTGGTAAAAGATATTGAGGAATTTTCCTGCAATATACAACTTCAAGGTTAAAGTTATTCAGGAGACTAATAACATGAATACTCCAGGCCTTAAAAGGTTGATCTGTAACCTTCAAAGCCTTGAAATGGAACTGAATATGATGAACCTATGTTGAAACCTAGATCTCCTTCCTTGAGATCTAATGCTAAAAAATTTGGTGATAAAAACATCCAGACCCTCATATATAAAAAAAAATAGAAGAAGCTTTTGATGGAGAAGATTTTAATGGGGACTCTGATAATGAGGAAATGAATTTTATCATCAAAAGGTTTCAACAGTTGACCAAGAGAAACAAGAAATTTTATGGTAGAATTTTTAACTTCAGAGGCTCCAGTTCCAGAAACAATTATCCTAATCTACAATAGGACAGATTCAGATAGAGAAACTGAAAAATTCAACCTTACACTTGTAGCTGACATAATATCTGACTCTGAATCCTAGTCATGTTCTGAATCAGAATCTGATGAAGCTGTTGAGACATTGGAAAGAAAAATAACTACTCAAGCTAAAAGGAATTCCATGGAACCTTTACATGAGCAAGTTATGGCTCTTCAAGATTTCTTGACAATGGATCTTAACAGAACTTAGCTTGCTTTCATTATCTATGGAGTAAGCAAGGGAGAAGGTTTGGGTCTTCATAAAAATGTTTGATTCTAAAAATCGGCATGAAAGAAACCCAAAGAATCCTCTTTTTAGCTATGCTGATAAAAGGATTAAAGACCATAGTGTATTTACTGCTAAGCGTAGCAAGATTCTGAATACACCAAAGTCAATGACAGAGAAGTCAAAGGTTTTGATTGATATTGAACCTAAAACTTCAAAGTCGGTAGTTTCATAGGATATTAGAAACTAAGGTAAATGGTGAAGAATTTGCTCTAGATCCTGGATGATGGACATATACAATCTACAACTATAGGAAAGCATGTAGTCTAGATACTAACTCTTTGGAGAGGAAGGAAAAGAAGGTTATTGTCTCTAGTCTTCTAACCTACAAGTCTCTGCTGAACATGAATCGGCTTCAGCAACATAATTGAAGACTGATTCTCTCAAGAAAGAATACGCAGAGGATGTTCAGAGTCTACATAAAGGTATGTTAATCATCCTCATTCTTTAGATAGCTTATGTGCATGATAAGTTATCTATAGTTAGTCTATGTATATGATATGTTTATGCATAACCAATTTGGATGACTTACTCTTGTGAGGATTTTCAAACTTACAAAAAGAATATTTATTCACTTTGGAAAAATATTATGGCTATTTGAGTATATCTTTATTCCTGATATCCATTCAGAATCAAGTATTATGAGCTCAAGATTTTTTATCAGAAATGGCTATTATTCAAGCCAATTTATTATTGAGTTGTGTTGATTTCTTTACCCTTTGTCTTTTAAAGACTTAATTCTTTTCTAAAGAAAGGGTTTATAATTTTGTTAAAAGCTTGCTTCAGATAAAGAGTATCGAATTCTGATGCTTATTAGAAGTAGCCTCATCAAGAACTGGAACAATCTCTAATGATGTGTGGCTTCTGAAAAGTATCAGACTCTGAAACTCAACAAAGGAATAAGAAATTCCAAATAGCACTTAAGTAAAGTATATTTTTGACAACTGCCTCACTTAAAGATTCACGGGTTTGAAAAACTATCATGTATACTCTATAGATGTGTGTGCAGAACCTATGGAGTAGTGATGCTTTATCCTCTGGATATTTTATGGACTCTCTCTCTCTTGTCATGTCTTACCTTTTTCGATGTACTTATTGTTAGAACACAGATTGGTTCTTAGTTATATCTCTATGTTTTGATGATAACACTTAAGAAATTTTGTATTAAGAAATTATATACTCTAAATTTGTTCAAGTATTTTTGCTGCAGATATTAATGTTAATATTCTTCTGAAAGCAAAAAATGGATCTGAACGTTGAACTGTGCAAGGCTCTAAAGCGTCAGAAGCATCTCTTAGAAGAATTTGAGCGCCGCCTACAGAAGACTCTGAGAGCTACCTACAGAAGGATCTGAAGCAGAAGCTACAGAAGCATCTGAAGCATTGACTGAAGACCTTGTATGAAGAGTTTCAAGCATAGTTTTTCAGAAGACTCTGATAGTAATGTACGCTGCTAGTACTGAGGATCTGATCGCCAAACTCTGCTCTGATTTAATACACGCTAAAGCACACTTGCTGTAATGCTCTGATACAGCAAACTCTGATGAACATCATAGACTCTGATCACTCAAGGCTCTGATGTTAATTGTTGTGAATTAAAAACTTGTTGAAGAAGAATTCTAAGTTATGTCCGTTGGTTATGCCAAACGACTCTTTCCTCATTTATGCTAGACACAAGAACTCAGGCAAAAAGGATTTCTCTGAACGTTCTACTTCTAGGAAAGGTCAAGTGATGTGAAGGCAAAAAGGTTACAGCTACTTTGCAGACACGGTCTTCAAAGCATGCAACGTCTTGGACTTCTAAGCCTATAAAAGCAAGTCTCCTATATTCTTCTTTAGTTGACGATTATTGAAAGAAATTCATTGAAAAGCTCTCATACAATTTATTCTCTTTGCTGAATTTATTTCATACGTTCTTAAACTTAAGTGTAAATCACAGTTGTGATAAAGCTTTCTTAGAAGCATTCAAACACTTGTTTAGTTTTACATTTGATTGTAAAAGTTCCTTGAGAAGACCCAGTTGTGGTCAGTAGTTCTTGAGAAGACTAAGAACAGTGGCTCTTAGTGCTTGCTATTGTAATCAGTTTGATTAATAGTGGATTAAGTCCTTGTAGAGAAAGGCAAATCACTCTTGATAGGGTGGACTGGAGTAGTTGAGTTCAACGAACCAGGATAAAAGTCTTTGTGTTTTTATTGCCATAATATTTTCTAAATCCTTATTCAACCCCCCCCCCCCCCTTCTAAGTATTTTCTCACCTTCAGTTGGCATCAGAGCTCCGGTTCTGTGTGTGCTATCACTTCACCGTGACAGAAAAGATCCAGTGAGAAAACTTTGATATATATTCTTGGTTGTTATTATGGCTGAAACTTCAACATCTAACAGCAACAACAGATATGAAGAAAGGGATAGAATCAACACAAAACCCCCTATGTTTGATGGGGAGAAGTTTGACTATTGGAAGGACAGAATAGAGAGTTTCTTCCTTGGTTATGATGCTGATCTATGGGACTTAGTCATTGATGGGTATGTTCACCCCACTGATGGGGATGGCAAGAAAATTGATAAAAAATCTATGACTGAAGCCCAAAAGAAGGAGTTCGGAAATCATCACAAAGCTAGAATAATCTTATTAAATGCAATATCTCATACTGAGTATGAGAAGATCACCAATAGAGAAACTGCATTTGATTTGTTTGAGTCTTTAAAGATGACACGCGAAGGGAACTCACAATAAAGAGACCAAGGCTCTGGCACTGATCCAGAAGTATGAAGCGTTTAAAATGGAAGAATCTGAATCTATAGAAACTATGTTCTCTAGATTCCAGATCCTCACAGCTGGATTAAAAGTGCTGGACAAAGGCTACTCAACTGCTGATCATGTGAAGAAGATCATCAGAAGCTTGCCTATCAGATGAAGACCTATGATCACTGCTCTGAAGCTAGCTAAGGATCTGAACAATATCACATTGGAGGAACTAATCAGTTCACTGAGGAGCCATGAAATTGAACTTGAGGAAGACAAACCTCAAAAGAAAAGTAAGTCAATTGCCTTAAAATCTAACAAATCTGTGAAAGCTTTGCAGGTGTTAGAAGAAAGTTTTGAAGAGTCTTCTTCTGAAGAAGAAGATGAACTGTCCTTGCTGTCCAGAAGAATCAACAGACTCTGGAAGCACAAACAGAGGAAGTTCAAGAACTTCAAGAAGCCAGATCAACGCAAGGAGTCCCTTGGACCAAAAAGATCTAGAAAGAAGGAGGTTGTTTTCTTTGAATGCAAAGAACCTGGCCATTACAAGAATGAATGTCCAAAGCTTCTAAAAGAAAAGCCAAAGAGGAAGTTTGACAAAAAGAAGACGGTTCTAATGGAAACCTGGGATGATTCAAATGATTCTGGATCTTCATCAGAATCTGAAGAAGAATGCGCCAACATGGCTCTGATGGCAGGCGTGGAAGTTCAGGATGAAGGATCATCTGGATCTGAATCTGATTCTAAATCTGACTCAGAAGAGATGTATTTAGCAGAAAAGTCAAGACGCCAGTCATGGTACCTGGACTCTGGCTGCTCACGTCACATGACGGGAGAAAGTTTTATGTTCCAAAGCCTGGAGCTTAAATCTGGAGGAGACGTGAAGTTTGGAGGGAATCAGAAGGGCAAGATTATTGGCTCTGGTACTATTGGCAATGGTAACCTTCCCTCTATATCTAACGTTTTACTTTTAGAAGGATTAAAGCATAATCTATTGTCCATAAGTCAATTAAGTGACAATGGTTATGACATAATCTTTAATCAACAATGTTGCAAAGCTGTTAGTCAGAAGGATGGCTTAATCCTATTTAATGGAAAGAGGAAGAACAACATTTACAAAATCAATATTTCAGAACTTAAGGTTCAAAATGTTAAATTCCTTATGTCTGTTAATGATGAGCAATGGGTCTGGCACAGAAGATTAGGGCATATTAATATGAGATGTATATCTCAGATTAATAAACTCAATCTGGTCAGAGGACTTCCTAAGCTGAAGTTCAACTCAGATGCTCTTTGTGAAGCATGTCAAAAGGGAAAGTTTTCAAAATCTTCTTCTAAAACTAAAAATGTTGTTTCAACTTCAAGACCATTAGAATTACTTCACATTGATCTGTTTGAACCAGTGAAAACTGCATCCATCAGAGGCAAGAAGTATAGATTAGTCATTGTTGATGACTATAGCAGATGGACATGGGTGAAATTCCTAAAACACAAGGATGAGTCACATTCTGTGTTCTTTGACTTCTGCAAACAAGTCCAGAATGAAAAAGATTTTAAAATTGTTAAAGTCAGAAGTGATCATGGTGGCGAATTTAAAAACAAATATTTTGAAAAATATTTTAATGAAAATTGCATTGCTCAGTATTTCTCCTGCCCTAGAACTCCACAACAGAATGGAGTTGTAGAGAGGAAAAATAGAACATTGTAAGAAATGGCCAGAACCATGAACAACGAGACTAATCTGGCAAAGCATTTTTGGGCAGAAGCAATAAACACAGCGTGTTATATTTAGAACAGAGTGTCTGTAAGACCTCTTCTTGAAAAGACTCCCTATGAATTGTGGAGGAACAAAAAGCCCAAAATTTCTTATTTTCATCCTTTTGGATGTATATGTTATATGTTGAATACTAAAGAGAATCTTAACAAGTTTGATTCTAAAGCACAGAAGTGTTTCATGCTTGGCTATTCTGAACGCTTAAAGGCTACAGAGTATACAATACTGAAACACATATTGTGGAGGAATCTATACATGTTAGATTTGATGATAAGCTTGGCATTGAAAAGCCAAAGCAGTTTGAAAGTTCTGCAGATAGAGAAGTAATTCTCACAGACTCTGAAGGCTCAGAGGCAGAAAAAGCTCAAGTGAAGGAACCAGAAGCAACGCTAGATGCAACTCCTTTAGCTTCTCAAATGAACAATTTGAATATTTCTGAAGAATCAAATGTTAGAGGATCATCTTCCAGAATCAAGGCCTCTCACCCAGAGGATGTGATCATTGGAAAGAAGGATAACCCTATAAGAACAAGATCCTACCTCAGATCATCTGAAGCGTCATTATTTGGGTTGGTGTCAATTATTGAACCAACTTCTGTTGATGAAGCTCTGCAAGACAATGACTGGATAATTGCCATGCAAGAAGAGCTCAATCAGTTCACAAGAAATGACGTTTGGGATTTGGTTCCAAGACCAAAAGGATTCAACATAATTGGAACTAAATGGGTCTTCAGAAATAAGTTAAATGAAAAAGGAGAAGTTGAAAGAAACAAAGCAAGGCTTGTTGCTCAGGGTTATAGCCAGCAAGAAGGAATTGATTATACAGAGACTTATGCTCCTGTAGCCAGGTTAGAGTCTATTCGTTTACTCATTTCTTTTGCTGCACAAAATAGCATCCCTCTATATCAGATGGATGTTAAGAGTGTCTTCTTAAATGGAATTATAGAAGAAGAAGTTTATGTTCACCAACCTCCTGGTTTTGAAAGTGAAAAATTTCCAGAACATGTTTTCAAACTAAAGAAATCTCTTTATGGGTTAAAAAAGCTCCCAGAGCTTGGTATGAGAGATTAAGCAATTTTGTTCTGGAGAAAAATTTTATCAGAGGCAAAGTGGACACAACACTCTTTTGTAAAACATTTAAGAAAGATTTGTTAATTTGTCAAATATATGTGGATGATATTATTTTTGGATCTACAAATGTTATGCTAGGAAAGGAGTTTGCTCAATGTATGCAGGCTGAATTTAAGATGAGCATGATAGGAGAGTTGAGATTCTTTCTGGGAATTCAAGTCAACCAAACTCCAGATTGCACTTACATTCATCAGACCAAATATGTAAAAGAGCTTCTGAAGAAGTTCAACATGACTGATAGTAAGATGGCAAAGACTCCTATGTATCCAACAAACACTCTTGGTAAGGAAGAGGTAAGTAAGAAAGTAGATCAGAAACTCTACAGAGGTATGATAGGATCTTTTCTCTACTTAACTGCTTCTAGACCTGACATTTTATTCAGTGTATGCTTGTGTACAAGATTCTAATCAGATCCTAGAGAATCACACTTAACAGTTGTTAAGAGGATTCTAAGGTATCTGAAAGGTACTTCTAATGTGGGTTTGTGTTATAGAAAATCTGATGATTTTAAACTAGCTAGATTCTGTGATGCTTATTACGCTGGAGACAGAGTGGAAAGAAAAAGTACTTCTAGAAGTTGTCAATTTCTAGGAAGAAATTTAATCTCCTGGTACAGCAAGAAACAACCTACAATTGCACTACCAACTACAAAGGCAGAATATATTGTTGCTGCTGGGTGTAGCACGCAGATGATCTGGATGAAAAGTCAGCTAGAAGACTATCAGATATTTGAGAGTAATGTTTCTATATTATGTGATAATACTTCTGCTATATGTTTGTCTAAAAACCCCATTTTACACTCTAAGGCAAAACATAAAGAAATTAAACATCACTTCATCAGAGACTATGTTCACAAGGGTATTATAAACTTAGCCTTTGTTGAAACAGATCATCAATGGGCTGATATTTTCACAAAACCCCTTGCTGAAGATAGGTTCAAGTTTATTCTGAAAAATATTGGCATGGAATTTTGTCCAAAATAATATTTATCAGAAGCAAATCAGATGCAAAATGCTTAAAACTCTGAAGTATTTCATCTATTTTTTTATTTGATTTCTTGAATTATTAATTATGTGTGTATCTGAACTAACAAGTCTTAGAGGATCTGAACGTTGGCTAACGTTTCATTTCTCAAAGAGAATTCAGAAGCACATGCAAGCAAACACGTGTCACTCTGAATCTGAAAAGATGGCGTGCACAATACTGAAGAGACGTTTGAGGTATTGTTTGAATAGTTAATTTCTTGGTTTTCCCCCCAAATTGTCATAATCAATTAATGCTTTGAAATGATTATTATTCTTTTCATTAAATGCTATTAATTGCTAATTGAGAACGTGTTGAATGTGTGTTTGTTTGTGTGCCCTAACTTCTCTCTATAAATATCACAAATCTCACCATTTCACACTTTTCACTCATCACAAACACGTATATACATTTCTGTTTGCTCTTTAGTCTCCATCTAAACCCTAAACCTTCATCATCTTCAACAATGGCCACTTCATCTTCAACATCAGCTCAGTTTCAATCGTCAATGGCTGTTGTTTCTTCGTCAAATATGGGTGCTACTCCTTTCAAGGAACCTGAGAGAACTCTGTTAACACCAGTTGATCAGCTTAAAGTTTTATGTGAATCAATGGTGGAATTTGACTCCTTAGCTAAAAATGGTTTTGATTTACATCCTATCATTGATGCTCAAGGCTGGGTAAAGTATTTTGATAGATTATTTGGACCTGTTTATCCACACCTAGTGAAGGAATTTTGGATTCACGCATCTGTTTACCCAAAGTTCATAATCTCTTCTATTCTGGGAAAAGAGATTATAATCACTGAAGATCTTATCTGGAAATTCATTGGGTATGAGGAAACTGATGGAGTTTCTCATCTGCCAGCTGGGCGTGTAGAAATGGAAGAAGTTTATGCTGAAGTTATTTCTTCTAGATAAGCCTCCAACAAGTTCAAGGATTTGAAACCTGATTACAAAATTTGGGCAAAGATTTTTCTGGGCTGTATCAACCATAGAAAATCCACAAATTCTCCAGATTATGTGAACAATGAACAGATCTACTTCATGTACAGCTTAAGTCAGAGTACTAAAGTGGATCTGCAACACATTCTCTTCATGCATCTGTGGAATCACATTAATGCATCCAGAGAATCTGTCAAGACTAAGGGTCAGAAGATCAGAACATGGATACCTTATGGAAGATTAATCTCAGACATTTTGACAGAGAATGGTCTGGCAGCTGCTCTACATGAAGCTGGAGTAAAATAAGAACTTGATTCAATAGTTGGAAAACCTTTGAATGGAAAGAGTCTCCAAAGGCTAAGAGTTGTGGATGAACTCACAACTGCTCCTAAAAAGCTGAATATTGATGAAGTCAGTCAGAGAAGGATTCCAGTTCAAGACTTTCCTATCTTTGGTGCTAAAGAACCAAGAGACATTATTCTTAGGTACATTGAACTATGCAAGGCAGATGGAACACCCATACCTGCTGATATTCTGATACGTGCAAGAGAAGTTCCTTCTGTTCCTGCAAAACGCATCAAGGTAAGAGGTACTAAAACATCTTTACCTTCTATTTCTAAAATTGCAGTAGATTTATCAACAATTAGCTCTGTTCCTAAACCCCCTCCTTCTCAAACTAAAACCACTTCTCTTCCATCTCAATCTTCTGAGCAACCAACAAAACCAATTGCATCTGATCAACCTGAACAACAAAAAGTTTCTGAATCACAAATTCCAACTAATTCTGTTCCCATTAAACCAATTTCTCCTACACCCCTAGAATCCACTCAAATAATATATGCACCACAACAATCATCTGATATTCCTTCATCTGAACCACAACCTTCTCAAACAGCAGAACCAATACAAACACCACCAGAAGAATCTACTCCAAAACAACAACCAGTATCTCAACCTGAAATTCCTCAATCAGAACCACAAACAACAAAACCAGCAGAACCAACTCCAACACCTCAACAACCTGAAATTCACCAAACTTTTGTACCTGAACCAATACCATCTGAACCCATTGTATCTGAACCACCAAAATATGTACCTTCCATTCCTCAACCTAACTCTCAACCAGAACAAACTCAACCTACTGAATCAAACATACCAGATTCTGAGGTTCTAGACATCCAACCCCTCAGAATGATGTTTGACGTATCTTCAACATCCTGTCCCTCATCTACCTCATCTGATTCATCTGAATCTGATGTTCATCCAGATGTTAGATCACCCCCTCTCTCAAAGGACTTGAACCAAAACAACCTGATACATCTATTTCATCTGATGCTATCATTCATGAACCCACTCCAGAATCTACACCAAGAACATCTGAATTTGTTTCATTTGCATCTTCTAAACCTTTTCCATCTGACCCTCTTCCATCTGGACTCCAAATCGAACACTTCTTTGATAAACCAAAACAATCTGCTTTTGTTCCATATTACTTTGATAAAACATGTATTGTTCCACGCATACGCAAACTCAAACCATTCTTTCATCTCATGCCTGCTCAGTCGTCGCCACCTTATCATCGCCCTCTATTCATCATCCCAGAATTCACCATACCACCACCAGAACAACCTAAACCATTAACTCTGGAAGACTTTCTTAAACCAAAACCCATGCTAAACGTTGATAATCTATTTGCTAGTTTTATGAAAGAAATAAAGATGAATTTAGGATCTGTGAAGAAAAGATGTTTGTCAACCATGAACTCAAATGAATCTGATGTTATTTGGAATAGCTTCATTACCAGATTCAATATTGTTGCTTCTAATATGAAGAGTATCTGCTCTGATGATGCGAAGAATAGATTTGCTGAGACTGCCAGAACCATGCTTTGGAATATGAAAAGATCTCCAACTTTGCTTCTTGAAGTTGTTCCTTCAACTTCTGGAGTGTCTGTTACTTCTGAACTTCTTGAAGGACCTGCTTCTGAAGTCATTTTTGAAGAAAATGCTTTGGCTCTGACAACTGTGGATAAACCCTCTGAAGTTGTAGCCCCAAACTCTGCAACTTCAATGGTTATTGACTCTGCTCCTGCATCAGAATCTGCTTCATCTACTTCTTCTGAGATCAAGAAAGAGAACCCAGAATTAGAAGATAAGATTGCTTTGTTATAAGCTGGTCAATCTGAGATCAAGTCATGGATAGCTAAGCAAGATCAGAAGAATGAGAAAATGGAGAAATGGATGTCAAAGCAAGAAGAATCCTCATCTGAGATCACTCAACTTCTGAAGATGATTCTTTCCAAACAAACCTAGTTTTATGTTTTCTGTATCTGATGTTTGTGCACTTGTACTTGAATTTTGTATCTGATGTTTTGTATGTTCTGTCTGAGTACTTATTTGAATGAATGATTGACTCTGATGTTTTCTCTACATGAATGTATCTTTTCTCTATTTCCTTTTAATTATCCTTAAAAGTTTTTCTTTTTGATTATGACAAAAAGGGGGAGAAAATGAAATTCTAACAGTTCAAATAAACTTTACCTGAATGGAATTCATACATACCAATTATAACTAACATGGACTTGTAGTATTTCAGAACTTATGATAATCTGACAAATTTTTTAAAGTAACTCTGAGATCCCCAGATCAAGTTTTTACCTGAATGAATGATTAACTCTGAGATCCCCAGATCAAGTTTCTATTCTTTCTAAGTATTCAATTCAGGGGGAGACTCATTATCTCAGAGGGAGTTATAATTTACCTTTTATTGAACAAAATTTCCTATGTTTTTGTCATCATCAAAAAGGGGGAGATTGTTAGAACACAGATTGGTTCTTAGTTATATCTCTATGTTTTGATGATAACACTTAAGAAATTTTGTATTAAGAAATTATATACTCTAAATTTGTTCAAGTATTTTTGCTGCAGATATTAATGTTAATATTCTTCTGAAAGCAAAAATGGATCTGAACGTTGAACTGTGTAAGGCTCTGAAGCGTCAGAAGCATCTCTTAGAAGAATCTGAGTGCTGCCTACAGAAGACTTTGAGCACTGCCTACAGAAGGATCTGAAGCAGAAGCTATAGAAGCATCTGAAGCATTGACTGAAGACCTTGTATGAAGAGTTTCAAGCATAGTTTTTCAGAAGACTCTGATAGTAATGTACGCTGCTAGTACTGAGGATCTGATTGCCAAACTCTGCTCTGATTTAATACACGCTAAAGCACACTTGCTGCAATGCTCTGATACAGCAAACTCTGATGAATATCATAGACTCTGATCACTCAAGGCTCTGATGTTAATTGTTGTGAATTAGAAACTTGTTGAAGAAGAATTCTAAGTTATGTTCGTTGGTTATGCCAAACGACTCTTTCCTCATTTATGCTAGACACAAGAACTCAGGCAAAAAGGATTTCTCTGAACGTTCTACTTCTAGGAAAGTTCAAGTGATGTGAAGACAAAAAGGTTACAGCTACTTTGCAGACACGGTCTTCAAAGCATGCAACGTCTTGGACTTCTAAGCCTATAAAAGCCAGTCTCCAACATTCTTCTTTAGTTGACGATTATTGAAAGAAATTCATTGAAAAGCTCTCATACAATTTATTCTCTTTGCTGAATTTATTTCATACGTTCTTAAACTTAAGTATAAATCACAGTTGTGATAAAGCTTTCTTAGAAGCATTCAAACACTTGTTTAGTTTTACATTTGATTGTAAAAGTTCCTTGAGAAGACCCATTTATGGTCAGTAGTTCTTGAGAAGACTAAGAACAGTTGCTCTTAGTGCTTGCTATTGTAATCAGTTTGATTAATAGTGGATTAAGTCCTTATAGAGAAAGGCAAATCACTCTTGATAGGGTGGACTGGAGTAGTTGAGTTCAACAAACCAGGATAAAAATCTTTGAGTTTTTATTGCCATAATATTTTCTAAATCCTTAATCAACCCCCCCCCTCTAAGTATTTTCTCACCTTCACTTATTTATTTGTTTTATTGTTTGTTTTCTAAAGATAAAATTTGAATTATCTTAAAGCAAAGACTGTTGTCTTGAATCCTTCAGACAAACCTTTTTCTATATGTTCAGAAATATCTTTCTGTTTGTTTGCATCTTTTCTTTTTGCATCGTTACTTGTCTAAGATGGCTTCTTGTTCTAATCTTGGGATGGAAAACCAGTTAGCTGTTATCATTGAAGGACAAGTTGATTTTGAAGAAATAATGGCTTATGGCATTGATCTTCAAAGCACTATCTCCCATAATGGCTGGGATAAATTCTTTGACATGATTTATGGTCCTTGTTATCCCAACTTGATCAAGGAGTTTTTGGTAAATGCCTTTATCCAAGATCTACCTCTAGAATATGTCATTCTTTCTTAAGTATCTAGTGTTCTTATCACCATCACTTCCATATTTATTGCCAATGCAATAAACTATGAAGAAGAAGGAGCAGTTATGGGTATGCTTTTCTGGAACTCTTATTTACCCTCTCATCTCAGCTTTGAAGATCTCTCTGACATATCTAAAGTCTCAAATCTCAATTCTAAGGCTTTAGTCTGGTATCACTTGTTGATCTCAAACTTCTTGCCAAAGAACAAGGATCGGAATTCTTTGGATATTGATGAAAAGGCTTTTTTGTTGCTTCTCAACTCAGATCTAAAGATTAACCTCCCTCAAGTTATGTTTGAATATCTGAAAATGATTACCACTTCCTTTAAAGAAGGAAAGTCAAGCTTCATTCCTTATGGAAGGATTCTTTCTGAACTCTTCACTCAACAGGGAGTTCGGATAACTATGACTAAGGTTAAAACACAAGTCTATGGAGACAAGTTGAAGCTTACAGAAGCTTTGAAATTCGATGACCCTTTTAAGGTCAAGGTGGTCTTTGTAGATGGATCTTCTTATTAGTTGTTTTTATTTGTTGTTTATTTTGTTTTGTGTTTTATCTCTGTAACTCATTTGTTCAGTTTAATAAAAGGTTTCTTTTGTGCATATGTTTTCTTGCCTTGCTTATCTTACTATTTGATTCATAAGCACGACCATATATGAAGGAATTAAAAAGGCAGTTTATGACTACTAAAGAGAAAGAAAAAATTTATTCATCAAGGGTATTACAAGATCTATTTCTGAACATTATTACATGAGTTTTCAGCCCTGATCTTTTTTATCTTCTAATCCTTTGTAAGTCTCAAGAAAAGTTTTATACTGTTCATCCCTTTGAGAACCTCGATAAGCATTCCAATATGCATCCCACCCTTCATCTTCTGCTTTTGTGGTCTGCATCTTTTCCTCAGATTTTTCTTCTTTTTCTCTTCTTTGGCCTCTTTCTTCATACGGTAATCCTTGTCGAAATCTTGCTTATCTGCTTTGAAAGATCTTTTCTTACCCATTCTTGTAATTCTTTTTAAGTTATGTGTTTTGCTAGTATGCTCTACAACTGATTTTATAAATTATGGATAAAATCTCCTTTATCTTGAAGATTGTGTTCCTTGAGTCTTGTGCCTATGAACTTACTATTTCATGGAATCCATATAGTCAGAGTCTATCTTTGACTATCTGGAAAATTGTGGTCGGTACATTTATTTGTAATTTGTTTATGCCTTTAAACTGTTTTAAATTTTCTTCAGTTTTACTGTTTTTTCCTTTTATTTAAAATCTTTTTGATAATGACAATGGGGGAGAAAATGCATGGAGTATTTAAGAAGAGAGTAATGCATCAGAACTTGAACAAAGTAGTTTCTGCATTAACAGATTCTAAAGCTTTAAGTTATTTATATTTTGTATTTATTTTGTGTAATTTATTTTACCAAACTTAAATGATAAACTTAATTAACAAAGATAAGAATTAGGGAAAGCTTACAAACCTTACCTTAATGAACTTCCTGACTAAAGGAAGAGCTCACAAACCTCGACTTTAGGTCTGTCAAACTCAAGGGGAGCTTATAAACCTCAACCTATTGTTAGAATTTGTTGATTAAAGTTATAAGGTTTAATTAACATAGATAAGGAGTTAAGGGGAGCTTACAAACTTTGTATTAATAGACTATCAGACTTAGGGGGAGATTACAAACCTCAGACTTTGATGTTAAACTGTGTTAATTAAATCATCAACCATTTTTATTAAATACATTTGTTTGTCATCATCAAGAGGGGGAGATTGTAAGAATAAGATTTGTTCATTCCATTAAAAGTTTTTTATGATAAAAAAGTATTTAAAGAATAATAGGGTTTACTAATGGTTATTCGAGTTGTGATGGATCAAAAGATATTAACCTTGATATAAATCAAGTTAATCACTTAGAAGAACCATTAAAGAGAAGAAAAGCTATTCTGAATCTGAAAGATTAAAACCAAGCTTTCAGACTTTGAAGAGTCAACTCAAGTCTTTCAGATGTTGAACCTAAGCTTACAAGGAATACTAAGATCAATAAAGCTCTGAAGACTGGAATCTTTTGAAGCAAGAAGACTCTGTTATTAAGGAACGAATCTGAATCTTCTGAACAAGCTTCAACTTAATACTTGGACCACCTCCCACTCAAAGGGATAAAGGCCATTGGAACCTATTCCCTTGATGAGCTGAGGTTTTGTTGTCCACGACAAAGGAAAGTGATAGGCACATGCCGCCTCTATGGTCACCATAGTAGCTTCATATCACCCTCTGACCCGCACTAATCTATCACTTCAATCTTCATAAGGCTTCGGGTAGGGTTCCATCAAATTCCTACTGGGAGAACATCGTGGAGTTACTAAACCATAAATGGGGAGGATCTCTACACGATAAAAAAAAGGAGTTGTGTATGCTTCGAAAGGCATAAAAGGTATCAAAATCTCCAATTCATGAATAATAGGGAAATGCGAGTAAAAATAAGGGATGGATAAGTCAACCAAAGTAGCCATCTTTTTTAGGGATGGATAAACCAACCAAAGTAGCCATCTCTTTCCATTTATGAATAGGGCTCCAAAATTACATCCTCTTTGTGCTCTATACTTGAGAACCTAATATTTTAACGGAACCTCGTGATCCTATTCGAGTCAGAATATAAGGATATAATATCTCAGACATGGACATGATTGGTATTATTTCTAGACAATGATTTTTTAAGAAGAGGTTAAAAAGTTGTAGTACATGGATCCTTGAAAGCTTAATGAACTCAGTATTCCTGTTATATTCGTGCCTAAAAGGTAAGAGAAGTGTGACCTATAAAAACTCTCTGATTAAATACTGTAAATTCTAAAATAAAAGGGAGAGAAAAAGGTTTTTCTAAGAAGAAATCCAGAGTCGTTTAGAAGGAAAAACCAAGAGCTCAAGCAATATACATGCATAACAATGCTACTATTGCAAGAAGTGGAAAGGGTTTCACACGTCAAAAAACATGTAAGAGAAGAAAATAGAATAAGTTTCCCCGTGAAAACCATCATGAGCATCTTTAAATGTCATGCGCATTTCTTTCCCACAAAATGATCAAGTTTCCATAATTGGGTGATGTTTTGAAATATCTAAAAATTAATTTACTGATGTTTGATATCCCTTAATTGAGACATGAGTTACGTATGAGACATCTGACATGGGGTTGATGACCCACCCCTAACTAAGGGACTCTCCCCGAGGGACTCGGCCCTAACTACGAGATTCATATGAAAGGAACGAAGAGCTTAAAGCTATGTGGAAGAGGAGTTTAATCACTTTGCTCTTTAGAAGACCTCGTGCTTGAGGGACTGTGTAGTGATATATTTGTAAAATTTCAAAATAAGGCTATGCGGGACCAACGCTCATCAGACGTCCGGCCCAAAATATGTTGTTTATGCATGATTTCCACTTAGTGAGTGGCTCGCTCTAAGTGGAAACCTGGATGGTAACGTGTATGTATTCCATAATCGTGTGTGAAAGAAGTCATGGTTGTGACTTCCTAAGAAGTAGGCAGTCAATTAATTCTCTAATCAAAGGTGGAGTGATTACTACTTGTTGCGGTGGAAATAGGATCACAAACTATTAATGAGTTTGAATCGCAATTCAATTCACAACCGCTCTTTGATTTATCCGAAGGAAAAGGTCAAAAAGGGAAAACCTATTTTGCATCGTAAACACAATGCGGGGAAAGATCTAGGGTTCGGGGGTTGGTTAAATTTAGGGAAGGTATTAGCATCCTAAACTTCTGTAGTACTCTACAGGAACCTTTTGTTCAAATGTTTACTATTTGCTTTATTTATTTGCTTAAGGTATATGTACAAAGATTAAAAGTGAGAAAAGGGACCTAAGGGGTTAATTCTAAGTTTACTCGGCAAGACATCGCATCTTGTGCCTACGTATCCTTACGGGAGTGGAATCAGAGTAATCGTAGTTCCCCTCAATAGGGAGGTTAGAGACTTCTTGACTGTGGTCAAGGTCTCAAGGGGAATAAACGCATCTTAAGGACACGCTTACGTGGAGTGTAGAAACTCCAAATCTCTACGTTGAATTGTTAAGTTGTAATTAGGGTTAAATTAGGTTAGGGATTCCGCGGCGGGAAACCCTAAAATGAGTGCGGCGACCCTTTTGGCATAACACTAGGATAAAAGCAATTTTGCCCACGGCGGGACACCTAGGCTAAACAGGGTTTGATCCATTAAAGGGGTAAGGCTATTGACTCGGCGGCCAAAAGGCTGGACCTAATCCTTCGGAAGGATAAAACTGTAAAAAAAATGTGAAAATATGACAAATCATTATATGGAGGAATAATTAAGGTACAAAAATAAGAAAAGTAATAAAGGCAGAGGGTATAAAGAAACAAAGAAACATTTCTGAAAACATGAAGAATATGAAAATATGTAATGACACTTAGAATGAAGTGAGGGAGGAAAATAGTGTGGGGCTGTGGCCACCACAAGCACATCTCAACCTCAAGCATGCAAATGAAATGCAGGAATAAAGAAAATAAAAGGTACACAAAATGACACGGCAAACATAAGGAGTTCCTTACGAAAAGGTTTTAATTTTTTAATATTTTAATTATGTAAAAAAATGTTTTAATTTTTTTTTAATATTTTAATTATATATATAAAAAGGTTTTAATTTTAAAATGGAATTACTTAGTTAAAAAAATTTAAGTTTAAATTATAAAAAAAATGTTAAGTTTAAATTATATATAAAAAAAAATGTTTTTGGGAACAAAAAGGTTTTTTTTAGAAAAAATGTTTACGGGAACAAAAAAAGGCTTTTTTGGAAAAAAATGTTTACGGGAACAAAAAAAAGGTTTTTTTGGGAAAAAATGTTTACGGGAACAAAAAAAGGCTTTTTTGGAAAAAAATGTTTACGGGAACAAAAAAAGGCTTTTTTGGAAAAAAATGTTTACGGGAACAAAAAAAAAGGTTTTTTTTGGGAAAAAATATTTACGGGAACAAAAAAGGTTTTTTTTGGGAAAAAATGTTTTAGTTTTAATAAAAAAGGTTTTGATTTTGAAAAAGGTTTTGATAAAAAAAAATAACAATAGAATTGCAAATGCAAACAGACAATTAATGGACATGCAAACCATCCTATACGACACAATCATGGTTCATACAGATCAAAATCTACGGATCTAAACAACAATGAAGGTTAACATGGCAAGGATGCAAATAAATATGAAAAATGTAAAGGATTTAGTAATTTAACGGACCTAAACACATTAACATGGCAAAATATGCACATAAACATGAAAAGGCAAAAGGTTTAGTAATTTAACCTACGAAGCTGAGGTTTGCTTCGGTAAATGTGAAAAAGGTTTGAATAAGGGAACACTGGAGAGCTCCAATCCTTCTTAAGAGTTGTGGGAACGACCGCCTTTCTTCTCTGGGGATCTCCTTTGTTTCTCCCTCTCTCTCCTCTTTTCTGAAGAAAACCTTCTGACCCCTCTTAGGTTTTTTTTCATTCTCCCCCCTTTCCAACAAGGCAACACATGTATATATAGGGAACAAATTAGGGTTAACACCAAATTGTCAATAATGTCCCTAAAGCCCATTTTAAAGCCCAAACTAAATAATTAGTTAAGAAAAAATAAAATTTAAATAATTTAAAATAATTAAAATAAACTTAAAATAAAAACTAATAATCCTATTGATTCCTAAAATAAAAAATATTATAAAAGGAACAAAATTTTTCAATATTTTTTTTTATTTTATGATTTTTTGGATATTTTTATGAATAATTTAGAAAAAAGTGAAAAAAATAATATTTTAAAAAATGATTTAATTAAAATACGAAAATAATAATTAAATAATAATAAAAAACTATTTTTGTTATTTTTTTAATGAAAGATAGAAAAATTTAGAGTAAAAATAATAAAGAACAAAAAAAGTGACAAAGGTGAGATTTAATTTTTAAAATATGTTAGAAAAAAAAAATATTTAATTTTAAAAAAGAATTTAGAGGAAAAAAAGATTTAATTTTAAAAAGAAGTTAGATTTTTATTTTTAAAAAAAATATTAGAATTTGATTAAAAAATGTGTTAGAAATTAATTTAAAAAAAGGTTATAAAAAATTTACTCTTGAAGAAAAGAAAAAAAAAAGTTAAATTTTAATCTAAATCCTAAAAGTTAGTAAGAAGAGCTTTAAATAAATAAACTAAATAGAAAAAAAAAGTTAATAAAAAATATTAGTAAAGTTATAAAAAAAAATTTAATTAAATTATTATTAGTTAAAAAAACAAGATTTAAAAAAAAGGTTAATTTATTAAGTTAATAAGAATTTAAAATAAAAATAAAAAAGAAAGGGTAAAATTTGGGGTATTACACTACTTCTTAGGATTCCTTGAATCTAGACCCATGGAGCTCTATAAATATCTCAACCTTAGGGTTGAAATAGGACATTTAGAACTCACCACAAAATACCTCAAAATACATAACTTCTCGTCCTTGTGAGCTTGCTCTAACCTCATATAAAATACCACCAAAACAGAATCTCTCACAACCGTGAGATTGCCCTAACCACAACAAACTCTAAAGCCTTTGGCCACCCCTACTAGCATAGGGGTGCCACACATCTGTACTTTTTTAATAAGTACATTATCTAACAGCCAACACATATCAAGTCTCTTGTCACGCATCACACTCGCAGATACTATCTACCTTTTGTTTCTGTCTAGGCCGGCATGAAAACTTAACGATCCAACAATAATCACTACTCCATAACGGAAAAAAAAAACCAAAATGATTTTCTCTATCATTTCAATAGTCTAAAAGTTATCTTATCAAGAACAAAATTATTGATATAACATCATGCCAGCAACGATAGACTAAAAACATCATTCCTTCCGCTATGAATCCATGAAGGTTCTAGAACTTCATGAACAAGCATGAGAATGTCATAAGAAAGAGACATGATCCGAATAAATGATTCAAATAGTAACATATGACATGAATAATATGTTTTACATAGTACATAGGAAGGTTTTAGGTCTCCAAAACTCTAAAACATTACTATAAAAAGAGATGTCATACACCACTTAACCTAAAATATCTTTTGTTATCTCTCGTAATCATTAACTTAAATTGCATATATTCCCTCTCTCTTCCTGACATAGATCAGAGTTAGAGTACTTCACCAATTCTCAAAAATTACATATATTTCTTATCTAACAACTATCATTAAACTAAAATTACATATTATTTCTAGTCTAATCTCTTTGTTTTTAAAATTTTAAATTAAATTTTAATAAAAGATTTTATATATATATATATATATATATATATATATATATATATATATATATATATATATATATATATATATATATATATATATATATATATAAATGATTCGGCTCAGTGAGTGGCTGGTTGATGTGATTCTTTAACAAATTTATCTCCCTCAATATTTGAACCTTATCTCGACAACATCATCAATTCCTATACATATTTCTGATTTTTCCTACTCCTCCCCATCACCAACGGCTTCTATTCAATCCTGCCACATCAACATATTCTTTATACCATTTTTATAAAAACAAATATCAAAATATAAAAATGAAAAAGGACAACCAAACTAACAAAGATTTCCATATAATAATAAATAATACTATACTAGTTAATAGTAGTAATATTTTAAACTAAAAAATACTGTTTTGATATATTATAGTGCCGTATTAAACTTAAAAATGAATAAAAATAGAGAGAAGCAAAATCACTTGGTATTTGCAAAAGAAAAGCTATCCCTTTCGTGGTGGCTAATAGCTATATAGAGAGAGAAAGACCCGTGGAGAATTGGATATGTTATTTCATGTTCATAATATTTAAATCATAACTCAAATAATAATATTAAATATAAAAAAATGTCTTATGGATGAGGAGGAATTAAAAGCTATGATTGAATATAGTATGATGACGACGAATAACAGAGCCAAAAACTGCGTATATTTTTGTCTTTTTCAATGGATGAAATGAAGAGTACAATACAACACGTATACGACAACAAGAACTTTATTTTTTATCTTTTCAAGTTTAATGTTTGTTGAGGCTAAAAGTAAGTACATTTTCTAGGATTCAAAATTGAAGAATGTTTGTGCTCATTACCATGTTTAGTTTTTATTATTATCTTTACGTAGGGAAAGATTAACAAGAGGAATGCGTGATGCAACACTTGGGTTTGGTATTTGGAGATTTGGTGAGAATGCACTATGAAAAAGAGTGTCACATTGATATAGTTTTTAAGTCATGTGAGGGAAGGGTGGAGAGAAACTTTTATTATGATAAACTGAAGATGTTAATAGATGAATAAATGGTCAAAGAGAGTAGCTCTCAATTGAATTCAGTGGAAGTTATTGTTGACTTTGCTTGGATAATTACACTAGATGATGGTTTTTAAGCTGCATTAGATGACTTTGCTCACATATCTCTATTTTGCTTTTATTTTTGGCATTTTAACTCGTACTCTTAAATGTGTGTGCTTTATTCTACTTTTTCGAGTTTTTTTAATAAATTTAAATATTGCTGGCATAGGTTCGTTTGCCCCTATTTAATTTTATATACCATAACCAAATACTCATTTTAGATAGCAAGATTAGATGAATGTAGGGATGAAAATAGAGGACAAGATACCAAGATTAGATGAACGTATGGATGAAAATAGAGGACAAGATACTATTAGTTTTTGTATTTGAATTCATATCTAAGTGGACACTAACGCTTATAGTTATACTCGTAAGTAATTGATATCTAAATACTATTGGAAATTCAACCACAATTTATGGAGGATTTTATTCAATTAATCTTGATATCAAGATTGTTTCAACTCATATAATGACAATGAAAGAAAAGTTTAGAAAGAAAGTAAACGTTGGAGAAGAAGATGAACAATTTTCTGCAGAGAACTCTCTGCCCGCAAACTGTGGAAATGTTGTTATTTCACTTGCAACTAAAAACTGTGAATTCTAAAATATGATGAGATGTTTACAAAATAAGGGTTTCTCCTTATTTTTAGATTTAGATTTGCTTGCACTCCAAGTCAAAGCCCAAAATAGCTAATATTATTAAAATAGGCGTAAGTCGAAATCATGTGTGAAACAACTTGCTTTGACACTTCGACACACTAACATATTAGGTTAATTGGACTAATCTTTGTTTCTATTAAGCTACACTACTTCGACACATAGAATTACAAACTCAACAAGTACTATTTATTAGTGGACATCAACGTTTGTACTTATACTCGTAGGCTATGGGATACCTAAAGTATCTATACTCATATCCTTTTACCTGTATTTTTAATAAAATATGATCGATCAATTATAATTTATCATGTCATTATAATTTTTTAACATTTAAAAAAATTTGAGAATGTTATTGTTGAATTAAGAAATAAATATTTATATTAAAATACGTAAAAATTTAATAGTCATGTATTGAATAAAATGGTTACATTAACCTATGTATATAATAATGAAAATAAAAATAAAGTTTTGTATGAACTAATCTAACATAAATATTGATTGTATTAGTAGAATTTGAACTTGAAATCTTGAGAGGAGCATACTCTTAAAACTCAAACCTTCACTATTATAGTGACTCCACATTTATGAACAATTGTCTATCTGTGCTCATTTCATACATTTTTATGCTATTTATTATGAATAAATTTTACGAATATCCATTAGAAATGATACAATGTCATCCTAAATGAATGAATATCTTAAAATTTAATGGCGCCTAATAACATTGCTGTTGATCTACTATATGTATTTCTAAAAATAGTAAAAATTACATTTATATATTTATTAAAAAAAAAATTAAATATGGTTTTTCATCCTACAAAATTATTTCAAGTTTTATTTTTTTTTCTTCAAAATTTATGCAAACAGTTTTTATACGAACGAATACAAAACTTGTTAAAATCAAAATTTTAAATTCATTTGTTATGGAATTTATTTTTTATTCCAAATATACTTTAAAAAGTAAAGAAATACGTTTTTGTCAGTACTTATATAGAAATATTTTTATTATAAATATAATTTAAAGTATATGTAGAAACACTCTTTTTTTGTCATTACTTATATAGAAATAATTTTATTCTAAAATATAATTTAAATTATATATAAAAATAAAAACAAAAATACTTTATAATTTTGCAATGACAAAATTATATATATATATATATATAATGAGAATGTTATTTTTATGTGAGAACATGAGAATGAACCTAAATCATTAAATTTTAAAATAAATGGTAGAGATTATGTGTAGTTTTTATTTTTCTCTCTTTTCCATTATTAAAATAAATTATGGAAGAGAGAGAAAAAAAAACTAACATATGATCTCCACTATTTATTTTAGTTATTACTACGTAATTGCTAACACACTCCTTCTAACAAATAAATAACCTTATTATAGAAAATGTTTAAAGAATATGTTAGCTTACACTCACTTATTTTTTAGTAAGACTGTTTTAGTAACATGCACCTAGGGTGCATTTAACCATTTTTTAATTAGAATTTGCTAAAATCATTTTAAAAAAAATAAATGGATGTATCCTAACAAAATTAAAATAATGTCTTGCTTACATAAATTTTATTTTAGATAATTAAAAAGGTTTTTCTTTCATTGATAAAAACTAGTTAGCAAGTTATTAAGCATAAAAATTATAACATTTTATTGAGAAATTCTTAGGTGAAACATACTTTAACGTTTTAAATTTAAAAACAACCAATACAAAAACAAAAGTGTCTAATTATTAATAAGGGTTAAATATGTTGTTAGTCCCTATAAATATGTCAACTTTCAAGTTTAGTCCTTTCAAAAAATTTCTTCAAACAATAGTCTCCACAAAATTTTTTGTCCTCAAATCTGGTCCCTTCCGTTATTTTCCACTAACAGTCTTATGTGGCATGTCAAGTGTAAAATTTGCTTTAGTTACGTGTGATATGTAAAATGTCAATTTGCCACAGTGGAATTATTGATAACGAAATCTTCTTAACTGATGAAAATGAAACATAGCACAAACATTTCACTTCAATAGTGTGCCCTAGCAGAAGTTTTCATAGTTGTTATCTTGGAGGTGTGTTGTGATCAAGGAACAAGGAACAAATCTTCGCTCTATTCAAAGAAGAAATTTTGGTTTGCAGTGGTCCCAAAGTGACTTCGTAGTAGTGGTCCCAAAAACAACTTCGTGAGAAGCCGAGCAAGTGGTCTCAGGTAATGTACTTTGTCTCTTCTTTGTTCCCTCTTTTATTATTCTATTTCTATGTCATCTTCGTTGCTTTCTCAGTGGTCTCGTTTTATTAATTTGTTGCATATTATTATTATTTTTATAATAGGTTAAGTTTGTTGTCAATTTTAGAAAAAAATAGGGTAAATTTGGCACTAGGTTAGTCAAGACTTACCTACACAAGTATCTCAAGAGATGCCTACACAAGCAAGTCAGACTAGCAAAGTCAATTTGGCGACAAAAAAAAGGGTAATGTTTAACTTAAATTTTGTGCTTGTATGTAATTAATTATAAGACTAGGTAACAATGTCAATGTTGTGCTTGTTTCATGCAGGGGAGGCATAAGGGATCTATCATTAATTGTACAACTAAGAGTGGAACAAAGAAGACAAAAGTCAAGGAGGGAAAAGCCAAAGATGCAACTGTCAAAGATACAACTGTCAAGGAACCAACTTTCAAGGAACCAATTGTCAATGAAGCAACTGACATTGAGGAACCAATTTCAAGGAAGGAACTGTCACTGGGGAGACAATTGTCAATGAAACAACAGTCGCTGAGGAAGCAACTGTCACTGAGGAAACAACTGTCAAGTCAAGAAAAGCAATTGTCAAGGAAGCAAATGTAGCAGAGCTAATTGTAACTGATGCAAATATCAAGGAGGGAAATGTAACTGACCCAATGGTAATTGGGCCAACTGTCCATTAAGCAAATTTCACTAAGGAAATGGTAATTGATCCAATTGACAAAGAAGTAAATGTCACTGAGGAAAAGGTAATTGAACCAACTGAGCCAACTATCAAGGACCAACCTACACATTCTTCATGTTTGGATGAAACTCTAGATGCATTATTAAGGGGTGATGATGTCTTGGACATTCAACCTTTAAGGATTGACAAATCACCTCTTAAGGCAACTGATCCAAGGCTAAGCGGTGTCAAGGTTTTCTTTGGTAAGCAACCAAAAGTGTGCAAGAACAAACCTTTCAAACCACCTGGTATTAGAACAAATCTTTCAAGGCCAAGTTTCAGTGAACCATTTAGGTTTAAAATCCATAGCAGGTACAAGATACAAACTAATGTTGCAGCAGAAAAAAGGCATAGTGAAAGGCTGAGGACCTTGAAAACAAAGAACATTCCTGGCCCTAGAAAGAAACTTGATGACCCATTGGTTCTAACTGAAGATGACAACACAACTGGTAAGAGTCTAACCCAATGAAGATGTAGTATTTTGCTCAATGTACCTATTTATGAACAAATATTTTGTTGTAATGTCATGTAACTGATGTACTATTTTGCTAAATGTAATGTACTGATGTAGTCTTTTGAATAAATTATGGTATGCTAATAGAATGGAACTGATGTACTGTTTTGCTCAATGTAATGTACTGATGTAGTATTTTGAACAAATTATGGTATGTTAATGTAATGGCACTGATGTACTGTTTTGAACAAATTATGCTATGCCAAAGTAATTATACTATTCTAGTAAAATTTGTGTGAATTTCGATGTCTGAGTTATAGATCACTTTGTGTGAAAATTATAACTCATATTATGCCAAAATTATAGATCACTTAATGGCAAAATTATAGCTCATATTATGCCAAAATTACAGGTCACTTTATGTCTAAATTTTAAGGCCACCTTGTCTATAAAATTACACATCATATTATGTCGACATTATACATTACACTATGTCTAATTTATAGGTCAGATTGTGTGAAATTTTTTAGGGTCATTGTGTGATATTAAAGATCATAACTAAACAATACAAAAAATACCAAATCATATACCATATCAATTGAACAATACAAAAACAATTACACCAATTTCTATTTCATGCCAATTCAACATTACAAAACCAATGACACAACATTATAGAAAAAAAACCAATAACACAACATTACAAACAAAGTCACTTAGACAACATTACAAACAAAGATCAATTCAACAATTACACATAATTAACAAATACAAGTTGGCTACGAATAAAACTACAACACAAATTATCTTCAGCTTTCCCCAAAATGCGTCTGCTTTTATCTTCATTTTCAACCTCTTGTTCTTCTCCATTGATGATTCATAAAACTCCTTCAAAGTTTCTACAGCTTGCATATCCCTCACCTTACTCTCATATTTTCTCCATTCTACATCTACACATTGATCATCATCCTTTTCTTGTACAATTTCATCATCCCAAATGAATAAATTGCAAGTGTCATAGTTTTTTCATTACGGGCATCTCCAAAATAGTCTACCTTTATTTTGTTCGTCCTTGCACATGTATGAAATCACTGGACCATTGCATTCACACTTTTTCACTCCATGATTTGTCACACTCGTGAAATAGTATGACACGGACTTCCTTAACCTTGATGAAGATGACATATGCCAGAGATGGAGGAGAGAGACTAATAAGAAGAACGATGAAATCAGTTGAAAGTGAACAATGGAAGGGAACTCATGTAATGGATGGACACGGTGAAATAACAAGAAGAATGAGATTAGTGTTCACTGCGTTTGGGTCTATATTTTATTATAAAAAGAAAATTATTTAAAAACAAAACTGACGTGACCATAAAAAGAACACAGGTGACATACCACATAAGCCTCCGTTAGTGAAAACTAATGGGAGGGGCTACATTTTGGAACGGAAAACTTTATGAGGATCATTGTTTAAAACAATTTTTTGAAAGACTAAACTTAAAAGTTAACATATTTATAGAGACCTCATACATATTTAATCTTCTTAATAATAAAATAAACTAATTAATTAAAAAATATTATTTTATTTTTCTCTCTACACACCAAACACCACCGATAAGAACATGATGGAATCATGAACATGAACTTTATTGAAATCTGACCATATTTAATTTATTAATGTATGGAAGAAAAACACAAATTTGATCAAAATTAAATTTATCATTCCAATTTAAAATGTCATAAACCATGAAAATGGAGTGGCGAAAGGAAGAAAAAATCTGCACAAGTCCCTTTCCCCAACAATATCCAGAAGAAATATAATATTAATGTTCATAAGAAATATAATATTAATGTTCATGAACACTAGGGGAAAAGTGTTGGTTGCAGACATGATATTCTATTGTGTTTGGTTTTGGTTAGAGACATGATATTCTATGGTGTTTGGTTTTGGTTAGATTTCAAAAGGCAGGTGCTATGGTGGATGAAAATGAATTCTATAAATGCAGAAAAAATTGTTCAATAGAATATGATATTCTTTAAAGGAAGATGAACAAAACATTAACAAGATTAATGAAATGCTTGAAATTGAAAATCCACCATTTGTACTTGAATAAAAATGAATTAATGATTTGTCATATTTCCATTGGTTGTTTCTAAAAATAAAATGTGCTCCATGAAAGAATTTCTCCATTTTACTTAATTCATCTTTAAAATGTGATATTTTAAAGTGCATATTTTAGAAGTAAAAAGAAAGCATTAAATAAAAAGAAGTGCATGATTGTTTTTTTTTTGGTGTAGTCCAAAACAAATGTTGGCCCAAAAACAACAAAAGTATAACATACGCCTCATTGTTTATATGCAAGGAAACGTGTACACACATAAACAACACACTCAAAACTCAAAAAGCATACAATAGAAACACTCCATGGTGATGAATATAATATATAAAAGTATAAACTGAACACAACTCAGCACATGCTTGAGAAAGAGCTCATTATATGCTAGAAGAAGACAAGAATAACTCTACTTTATGTAATAATGAGTTCACCCAAAAAACACTTCTCCAAATTTCCAAATGATTCACAACACAAACAAAAGAGTAAAAGAAGCATGAACCTTATTTTCTTTGATTCCAACGATTCTATCCAAACTCTATAATAATCATAACATACCAAAAGTGGGTCAAAGGGATATAAAAAGTGAAATAAGATTAATGGATTTTGCATGTGTACATTGAGAAATCCAACTTAAAATAACTTAGTGAGTGTGGATCAAGCAACCACATAGCTCTCCTCAAAGTCTTCAATCACCAGACTCTTGCGTTTGCACCAACATGAGTACTTACCGATTGGCCCAGCATTTCCAATAACCCAATCATGCTCAGCAACTTCTGTCAATGTCATCCTTTGTTCTGGGTCTGCAGAACACAGCATTCAATTAAGAACACTCATGACATGTTTTACAAACCGACCAAAACTCGACATATTTAGTTAAATTCCCCTTTAACAAGAGTTAACAGAAGTTGAAAGTCATGTACCTTTGCAAAGCAATCCTTCTATTAAGTTCTTTAACTGCGGGTTTATGTCGTCCGGGATTTCTATGGGATTATTGACTATCTGGAAAAATAAGAAAACATAACGTTTGCTTTCTTTAGTATAAACTTAAAATATGTAACATTAAGTTTATGTAAATAATATAAAGAGGATGAGAAGTTTGTATAAATATTACTCTGTCATATGTATCTTGAAGCGTGTCCCCGAGAAATGGGTATTCACCCAATATCATACAGTACAAAGTTACTCCTACTGCCCACGTGTCCGAAGCTTTGCCGTGATAAGTAAGACCTAGACAACATCGACAAATAAAACCGATATGAGAATAATTGATTTCATAAATTCCAAAAGCAAAGTATCTTGCTATTTTCATAAAAAAAAATCTGCTAACCTAAACAACATTCTGGTGCAGTGAAAACAGGAGTGCCAGGTGATCGACGAAGTTCGTCATTACCGTCCTGCAAAATGAATGCAAGCATGGGTTCTATATTAGTTGGCTACTACACTAAATGTCAACAATATATCTCGAGAAAAAGGTAAACAGGGTGCATGAATGTGCAAAGGGATGTAGATAAAATAAATCGTGGCAACATATATACTACGTGATTGATTATACATCACACGTCATCAATTAGAAACATTGTTCTATTATATGTTTATTTTATTTTTATGAAGAAATTGTTCTACTATATATCTTCTTATATCAGTGTGCTAAAAATTATCAACACGAGATGCTTATATAAATTTTGCAATTGGCACATTAATGATTCAAGTGAAATAGGCATCAGCTTTCATACCTTTCAATAAATTATTTTCAATTTCACACAAAAACTTCACTGTGGGACCCAGCGCATATGTTGTAACTTTCTAGTTTCATACATAAAATAATGCGATAGACTAAGAGAAAACTTATCATCTTTTATATCTTAAAAGGACCATTTAGTTCAGTATTACCTCAAAAGCCTGGCTGACACTGAAATCCCCTATCTTTACAGTCCCATGGCGGGTAATCAACAGATTATCAGGTTTTATATCCCCATGCACTATATTCTGCATTTCACATGAACGAGTGTAACCACCACCAAATAAATGAAATGATGGATAACATTAACACACAAATGATCGGTTGAGAGATAATACATGAGCATGAAGATATGTTAATCCCGAGACTATATCACGCATATATTTCCTAGCGGTCTCTTCACCTAGAGCACATTGACGACCTGAACCCTCGCAAACCCATTTTCCTTCCACATATTCGAGTACTGTACAAGTAAACGTTAGCAATTAAGCACATAACAGAACTTAAAAGGATTCTTATTCAATCAAGAGGCTCAAACATATATGTAGAAATTTCAGCAGTGGAACCAATCATCAATAAGAAAAATCAATTAGAAATTAATCATGAGTACCCATGTAGAAGTCATCCGACTCTGAGTCATCAATCACCTCGATTAGATTAACTATATTAGGATGTTCCAACATTTTCATGATAAGTACCTGAAAATAAAGCAAGCACCTCCTTTTAAACTACAACATGGACACTAAACAATGTCTAAAACTATCGAATTAACAAAAGTTGTGAATCATTCCACAAAACAGGAAAGAGCTAAATTGGAATATAATGCGCTGGCATAAGGAAAAAATATATATTCATGAAGTGACCTATACACATGCTACTTTCTAATAAGAATAGCAAATGACAAAATATTCCATAAGAACAGTAGTGACATCTAGGAGATGTCATTGCCAACATGTATATTTTCTAATACTGATATATGCATGCTACTGTATAAAAAGAACAACAGGTGACACTAGATTCCACAATAATCGACATCTAGGAGATGAAACTAAGTTACCATATTACTCTTAGTAGGTATAAACTAGAAAATGGAGCAGTGGCCACTAGGTGACAAGCAACTTGCTGACCAGATTTGGTATATTCACACGTAAAACACATTTGTAGCATAAATCATAATTGAAGATAATAACAAGAAGCCAATGCCTTGGCCACGCAATGGGGGAAACCTCAACTGTTGATCAAAAGAAAGATACTAGAAGAAATATACCTCACGTAGAACATCCGTCATGGCAGTCTCAGATGGAGCAACTCGAAGCTTTCGTAAGTGAGACTTATGAAAGGACTGCAGTCCAAAAGATTTAACTTTAATAAATCATCTGCAATGCTCTTATCTTGATAAGAGTACAGACATGCATTTTACAGTAAGCCTTCGATTGGTGTATGACTTTATGTGTTCTTTTCAGTTTCAATCTCTTAATATAATAGAGTTTGCAACTGCTCAGTCACATTAGCTAGTCCAACAACCTATCTATGTCACACTTCCCTATTATCAGGAACAGTGACTTCAGCTCTGTTAAAATAAACTTTCCGATCATAAAATGGTTTGCGTGCTAACACGAAAAGTGTCCTTACCTTAATTGCATAATGCCGTCCATCAATACTACTTTGATAAAGAGCCTGCAATGAATACAAGGGAAGGGGCTCAAAAAAGTAAGCTCATTGGGAAAAGGGAAAGAGTAATTCCACAAACACTTACCACTTTAGCATAGCTACCAGAACCAATCTTATACTCTCGAATATATTCATTTAACATCTTGTTCCCATCTTCATCCTGAAAGAGAGGCATAATTTAAATAAAGGTTATGAAAGAAAAGATATCCAATACAATAGAGAAGTTTTGTCTCAATACAAATAACCATCCGACTCAACAGCAAGATTAACAAACATGATAAAAAAAACTTTTGAAATTTCCAAGTGAAGAAGCATGAAAATAAAAAAGAGCCATGACTACAAAAAAACAATCACCCAAAAACATTTCAAAGACCAACCTTAACATGAAGTCAAGTTATCAAAATTGATAAAAAAAAAGCTGTCAAAGAACTATCACCAACTTCCCTTTGTCAAATTCTTTTTTCAAAATTATATATCAAAAAAATTTAATACAATTCAGCTAATGCTCGGGAAACCTTAGAGTAATCAAAACACAAAGAGTACTGATTTCACTGATATTGAACTCAAAAAACACTCATTCATTCACACAAGTCAACCTAGTCTACATTTTTCATTGCCACAAAAAACTAAAAGAACCTTTACGATAAAAACAGAGAAGAAATCTCCACGGTTACCTCAGATCGAACAAGCTTGTAAGTCTCCTTAGCAGGAAAAGGTCTACAAATCATGCCATTCTCTGCTCTAAAGTTCAAAATATCCTCAGAACGATTGGGCAAATTTTGCACCTCACTATCATCACTATCATCTCCACTCGAGTTGTTACTAGTATAATCACCACTATGTGATACCTCATCACACTCTGTTTCTCCATCCGTCAACAGCCCCTGGGAGAGATAATTCTTTATGCTCCGCCTAATACGTCTGCGTCTTGGTTGTTTATTTATCAACCCGAAGCAACTCCAGCAGCCAATCATTTTAGTAAATGAAAAACTCCTATAATCTGCCATTACAAATGCCCAAAGCAAATATCCACCTAACAACTAATTTTTCTGATGACCCTGCAAAAAATAAATCTCCCATCAAAAGGGTTTTCATTTTTCAATATGATTTACCATAATTTGTATGATTGATGATTACCTACCTTATATGAGAGTAAAGGAAGGGCTTCAAGCCCAATTTAACTTGGCTATTCTAAGGGATGCCATTCGGCTAGGTGGAGAAAACCGCTAGAGAAATCGAAACAACTATGATTGACACCCAGCATTGTGATAACTCCAGTTTCTAACAATGGTTGCAGGCACAGCCCACAACTCACCACCAATAATTCGTTGACCTTTTACTATGAACAGGAACAGAAAAAAAAATTATAAAAATACATAGATTCAGAAAAGTCACACATGTTATTATCGAATAATAACAACATTTAAAGAGACAAAATTAGCACAAATTAAAATATACGTTCATACGCCATCAGAGAGAAACGTCAATGATAATGAAAGAGGATATCATAAGATAATAAAAATGATTAAAAAAATTACATTTTTATTTTCTGCTGATCGGATTCTGGTGGAAAAAGACAAAAAAAAAATGGAAGAACCTTTGACGCAGAAGCTCCAAAAGCCTGAAATTCCAGCAACAATGGATGGCCTTTGGAGTAAAACGCGGAACCCTAATTCGAAAATTCAATCGGAAAGGAAGGTGAAATTATACCCTAGAAACGAATCAAAGATAATGGAAATAGAATCAAAAACGGTTTATTCGAATTGAAATTGGGAAATGATGATGAGAAAACGGTGGAAACAGAGAAACCCTAGGAGAAAGAAACGAAATTGAGATGAGAAAAAATGGTTAAATACAATTTTAAATTAAATTATTATTATTATTATTATTATTATTATTATTATTATTATTATTATTATTATTATTATTATCCTTTAATATATTAGGAGAAAAAAGAAAGTAGAAATGGAAAAATGCTGCAACAGGTTGGCCACGTTGGCAACCTCATTTTAAGCACTATAAAGGGCTCCCATGTTATTTCATTATTATCAAACTAAAAAATATATTAAGAAAATCACAAGAATATACATTAAAAAATATGAAACATTTATCTTTAGGTAAAGATGATTAATTTGCTAAAAATAAAGATTAATGACAATATTTTTATATAAGTAATAAAAATAGTATAAAATTTATGGTATGTGTTTTGGACTGGTCCATTGGCTAGACATGATCCAATTCACTTCTGTTTTCAGAACGGCTCAATTGCCTAAGTCCAATCTTTTTTGTGAAGAGTTTACCTTTCTGTTCTTCCAGCAGGGGAGGCTGACCAATTTACCATTTGTCACAGCACTTCTCCCTGTCAGTCTTTGTCCTCACGCACGGTTCTACCATCTAGGAACAACCAAGACGCTTGTGTCCGTAACTACGCCTCTGCCCGTGCCAACGACTAGTTATGGGCACGCCTGCCCGTCCCAACAACTAGTTATAGGCACGTCTGCCCGTCCCTACAGCTAGTTCTGGCAGTTACCTATTCTTCGGGAAACGATTATCTCGTTCCGAAAATAGGGATCAATGGCCAAGCGTTGGAGGCATTATAAAAACCCTCTCACTTGAGAGGGTCAGGTATCAAAAACATTCACCCTGAAACACTCATATATTGTACTTGCTCACTCTTTTGCTCATTTTCTTACTTTTGCATCGAAGTGCCTTGCAGGTACACATTCTCCTTCTCTTTCACACCCAGCATCACAGAAGCTTGTCTTTGACCCATCTCAGGTTCTGATCGACCGGTAAGATCAGCGGCGACGTCTGTGGGAACTTGTTATCCCCGTCTTTTCTCTCTTCGTAGAACACAAGACTAAAATAACCCTTCAAATTTCTGATCATGGCTGCCCGTGACAACAATCTTGATGCTCGTAACTCTGTTTTTTTCCCCGCCAACAAGACTGATGTTGATGAGGGCACCACCTTTCGTGGCGGCGACGTCCTCCGACAAAGGGACGGAGCCACTGCTTCCCCATCCTCTACTCGTACAGATCATGGCGAGGTTCCCCTTGTCCCGTAACACCTATCAGTTCCAGTTTTGCCCAACACTGACCCGACCATGGCGGCCCTCCCCGAGGTTCTCAACAAAACCAACCTCTTAATCCTCAACCAGAACGCGAGGATTGGAGCATTGGAAGAGTCTAGTCGTCCAAGATCCCTTCCATCGAGGAAAGAACATCAGCAACGATGGAGTCCCCCTCCCTGGCGCGAGAGGAACCGTCAGACGCCTCCAGAGCCAGGGACCCTGACCATCCGCAAACGCGACCAGATTTCTCCCCTGAACCAGCATTCCCCACAACCTAAGAGGACCATAAGAGGCCACCGGCAGAATCTGAACAGTCTCCTCCGCCCAGATCCAAGGGCCAAGCACGAACCCCGTCTCCCCGATAAGACCGTCGTCCTATCTACAGACGGGACGCCTGTTCCCCGTCTTGGACCAGCAGCAGCAGCGACGATGAGCTTCACGACCCGTTGTCCCAAAAGACCATGGTCATGCGCCTTCCAAAAGGACTATAGAAACCTCCCTCTCTAGGCACATACGATGGAACAACTGACCCCGACGAGCACATCGAAAACATCGATGCGCTGCTCGACTATCGCGGCGTCCTGGGCGCCATTAAGTGCAGGTTATTCTCGACCACACTCAGGAAGGGGGTAATGACCTGGTACAAAGGACCTCCTGACAACTTCATCGCCTCGTGGAGGCAACTGGGAAGACTCTTCTCCAGACACTTCACGGTCGTCATCCGAAGACCGAAACCTCCCTTAAGGCCATCATTCAAGGGAGGGATGAACCCCTGCGTGCCTACATTGAAAGATTCAACAAGGAGGCCGTCCAGATCAGATCATTTATCATTTGAGAATAGTGATCTATTTTTAATCTTTAAGCAATTATCTATTTTCAATCCCCTAAAATTAGTACTTTTCACAAAAGTAAAAATAAGTGAATTCGACTTATGCAATTATTTGAGAGAATTCATTTAATCGGTAAACGGGCTACCAAATACAAGTTAGTATTGAAAAATTTGTATTTAAACATATTAATTAATTCATAATCATTAGTATAAAACTTTGTTTTCGAGTAAATCCAAAATTTTATTAATATTACAATAAATAATTGTTAATTTGTATTTAAGATAATATTTAACTTTTAGATTAATATTTTTAGTTTAATTTAATTATAGGAAAGAGCTTGCTATTTTTTAAATACGGGAAACGTGTTGCTATTTTTCAATCAATTGAACATATTTATAATATATTAAATATTTATTCATCTATTAAAATATGAGAAAATTTTCACAATTATATGTTATTGATGTAAATAAGAGAAATATATATAATTACGGGAAAAAAATATACTATTTATCCAAATATGAGAAACATATTTTTTTATAAATTAATTTATATATTTAAATACGGAAAAAAATATATGTCTCTTATAAATTAATTTAAAATATTGTTAAATTAATAAGTGAATGTTAATAGTTTTTTTTTACAAGACTAAGTTTATTATTTATAAAAATACTGAAAAATATTTTAACATTGACAAACCAATATCCATGCAAATTCACGAGAAAAAATGATGTTGATACAAAAAGATTTATATGAAAAAACAATTAAAAATTCTAGCATTTATTTTTAAAAAAATAATATTTATACACGAGAAAAGACACAAAAAAGATTGTTGTTCTAGTTAAATTTCTTCTTCTACTTATAACATTTTTCATATCAAATTTTTGTGCTTTTTTTAAACAATTATATCCGTGTATATAAATAATAACAAAACAAATTATCCAATCAACAATTTTTTTTTAATTTTTAATATAATTTTTGTTTTCTATTCATTTAATTTTCTATAAATATAATGTTCTTTTTTTTTATTTATGAATATTATAAGACTATAAATTTTTATATTCCACGCTAATCAATATTTTTTTCCTAAATATTATAATTTATTTTTGATAAAATAATTTTGTCTTCTTTTTTAATTTTATGTTTAAAAAATAAATAATAGGTATTCACATATATTTATTCTATTTTTTAAAATATAAATTATAATTTTTATATTTACTTATTTAAATTAATTATATTTTAAAGGTAAATAAATCCAGAACACCGACAAATATTCGTGTGAAGTCACGAATATCCCGCTAATACTAATAGTGGCAGGCTGAGCTTCTCTAAAAGCTCACCAATTATTAGATGTAAGTTGGACATTAAAGATTGAAAATTTCAAATACATAGTTTTCAAACTAATTTAACTTTATTTCAAACTCCATAAGTCCAATTTTTCAACTTTTCACTGTTCCATTTCCTCACATTGAATGCAACTTGTATTACAAGTATAGCACCGTCACCATCCTTTTCACTACAACAACAGTAACAAAACACCATTTTATCACGTATCTTGCATCACCATATGGACCACACTTTTGTTTCTTTTATTACAAGTGATACTAAACTATTATTCTAATTGACAAATATTTTTGAAATGCTCCGTAATACAATTCTAATTTGAACCAAAAGTTGAAGACAATGTGGAGAGCATGCTCTTAGAGCAAAATGTATGCATCTCTATGCACAAGTAGCTTCAACAGCTAAACTCTTTGTCAATCCTCTACAAGGGTCTCCGAATGTATCGGTCGAGACTCCAACACTACAACTTCTTGATCCAATGCAAGCCTGTTAAAACATCATTTGACAGTATGTTAGAACAACAACCTTGGTCTAAAATAGCATGGGAAGAGGAATATAGGATAAACACCTTTTGTACAATTGACAGTGCCTTATTGCTGCTGCAACGTCCGTGGTAGAAGTTTCCGCATGTACCTAGTGGTGTTCCGTAGCTTGCAAATTTGATGGAAGAGATTACGTGATTATGATCAGGACACTCGAGCAATAATGCAGGCCCTATTTTTCTTTCTGATTCGGTTTCGGAGTTCCACAAGTCTATTTGAGGTGGGTGAGATTGAGATACATGAGCACACAAACTTTGTAGCTGTTTTGTAGCAAAAGATATCTGTGTTGGATCACCGCCTTTTTCCTCGAACAATACAAGAATATTTCCGTTTGGTTTCAACCACGAGCGTGGTACATGGTATCTGTGAAATGAAATTAGTGGTTAAGTGACATCATAGATCAATGTTATTCTCGCAGATTCTATCCAACACTTACAATGTTTGTGATGGTTTTCCGCAATTCTTGCGACATTTGGATGAAGTATAAGGTCCTCTATAGTTGCACGAGTCAGTGCAACCTGCATTTGAAGAGACATAGGTAGGCCAGTATCGTCCAATGCTTTGTCCGTTCACCCAGGCCTCGCCTTTTCCCATCCCCGTGAAGTCAATTGCAACTGGATTACTTCCGGATGGAGCGCCAAAGCTTGTCTAATGCAATATATACTACATTGGTTAGTAGCAAAAACATTTTCATATAGTAGCTAGCACTCTCTTAATTTAAATGAAAATAAAATTACCTTGTACCAAGTCAATGGTTGGTCCTTTGCGAAGGTCGACTGTGAATTCCACAGTTCGGAACTTCCACTAGACAGACCTAACTCTTCGCCTTTTAGGCCAATCTGTATCCAAAAAAAAGGCGAAGATTTTGATTCAAAAAGAGTAACAAGAACAATCTTGCAAATTAGCAAAGGAACAGTAGAATAGTCTTGAATCAAAAGTTAAGACTGGCCTGATATGTCCACTTCTGAGACGAGAGATCAAGAGTGTTGTTACCATTCTTCAATCCTTTCAATATCACGGGACCGGTGATCCCCGCTCCCCGTGTGTCAAAAAAAGCTCCATAATTCTGATGTGTATATGGTTTCATGTTAGTTTTTATAGTAACGAGAGTCGGGAGAGATAGTTGGATGGGCGAGTTATTCTATGTGCGGCGGAAACTAAAACTAATGAACAAACGCAGAATTTAATACTATAGTAAACCAGAAAAGATGAACCTTAAGTCCCACTGTTAAACTCAGCAGATCAATTTTGTTCTTTCCAGAAACTAGTGTGATTGGGATGTCCACATTAAGCTTAGCTTTACTACTGTTTCCTGCTCGACTCCCTGAGAATTCGCCATAATATCATAAACGGTTACTATTTCAATAATTCTAGAAGAACATAATTGAAATAATAAAATCCTAATGAACATTTACCAGCAACCTTGCCGTTTACAAAAGCGTGAAGGGCATCGCCAAGTGATTCAATATGAAGAACAGTTTGAGAACCGGGATCGCCCTCAAGACCAATGCTTTAAAAAAATATTTAAAAAAAGTGTTACCAAGAAGCACAGAATCATAGGTCAGATGAAATATCTTTCAAACTTAAAGGCTTAACTACCTTAACGAGTACCACAAGTAGTCACTTCTATCAGCTGTGGTATTTATTTGCTCGAGTAATCCAGTTTTTGACAATGAATCATCCTTCGAAATACCAACAGGTTCGCTTGTCCAACTCCATTTTGAACTAGAAGTTTCTAAAGATCCAATGTCTTTTTTCGAAAATTCGGTTACGAAGCTTGAAATTGCAGATGCAGAATTAATCTGCCATAAAAATGTTGTTGTTATTATGAATATCATCATTATGCAAGCAACTTAACACAAATGAAGGGAAGACAAACCTTTGCAGTGTTAAGCACTACATTCTTGCAATCAGGTAAGATGCTCACAGACCATGCAGGCAAGTGATATGAATTGCCGCTAAAATTTACAGTTTTATCAGATTTCGTGTCTACGTTTGCGAGGAAGGCAGCACATACAGACTCTGTCTTATAAACTGCCACCTGCAGTTTAAATAATAAAATACTGTTAAGAACTAACCTAGTTAGTGCGCCGAGTAGTAATTGCGGAAAAAGTTAACTCAATGCAGGGAATTTTCCGGTGAAAGAAACTTACAAGACGTGGATTACGATTTATAAACAGACTAAAATTTTCAATACATACCAACTATACCTCTAGGTTTGGACCAAGAGACGAAATCTTGGGATCAGTAGCTATTAATGCGTCTTCACAAAGCTTTATGGCCTTATGCACGTCTTTAAGGTGACCCCACTTTGGCTGCCTAATAATGCCTGCATCATAGATTTGTGATACATTTGTGATGGCCATACATTGACAATATATGCAGTATGATGGTTGAAGGAGTGCATACCATACTCGTCGATTGGTGCATCATAGTCATAACTTGTAGCAATGAAAGGTCCGCCGGAAGATCGGCCAAAGTTAGTCCCTCCATGGTACTGTTTTCGAGCAAGTAATAAAAATGATACAGTATCAGCTAATTTCTTAGTTATGGCCAATTTATTTTTTCACCAACGTATCATATAAATATGAACTCGAACAGCATTTGAGGTTTTGCATTACCATATAATAATTTTGAAATGTTCCACCTCGTTGGAAAAAGCGTGCCACAGCAAATGCAAGATCTTCCACAGGTCTGTAAGGAACAGCACCACCAAATGAAAGAAACCTACCATTCAAAAGACGCTAACCATCAGATCACATTAGGAGGAATATATTTCAATGAAATGATATCTATAAAAAGGATGCTAAATTGCTAACCATCCACTCCAATTTTCAGTCCACATTTTCGGCTTTGTATTAGAGTTTGGTGTGAATTGGTCACAGTAAAATCCGTTGCATGTATTAATCTGTGAGCGGTTAAAGTAAAATGAGTGTAAAAGACAGACAATCTAATACAACAAAAACCGAAAAAACACTTAATGTTGAAAAGTTAAAAGAGAAAATAACTTACGATTGGATCAGGAGCGTCTCCTTGCTGACACATGACCCAAGGAACGCCTGTATCAAGAGATGTCGCCATATTTGCTGCCCACTTGATGTATGATTTACCAGCAGAACCATAGGCAGTATCAATATTTCCATACTCATTTTCAATCTGAGATAAAATTATAGGTCCTCCCTGTGATGCATATAGCTTTTCTTGCTTCATGATATCCACAATCTTAGCGGTGAACCGCTGCATTTCTGTCTGGAGACATAGTTTTCCAGCTAATGAACTCAGATTTAATAAACAATAGCATGAGGCAGCAGGGCGAGTGTTAGGTTACCTTGAATGGCTCATTGTCGGTTCGGAACTTAATCCCTGGAATGAAGTGAAGCCAAAGAGGGAAACCACTGTGAAGAAGTTAAAGCTCTCAATTAGACAAGAACACCTCAGCAAAAAATATAATACACAGAAAGGACTTAAGTTTACCCATAGTTCCATTCAGCACATGCGTATGGACCGATCCGGAGATGCACGTATAGACCAGCTTCAGCCACTGTCTTCACAAATTTCACCAAATCCTTCCTACCATCAAAATCATACTGCAAAAAAAAAAAAATCCATTTCATTTCAATGAATGCTAATAGTCTTTCTGAGATTAATCTATGTTTTTCATTCAAAACTAGACTATGGTCTTAACAACTTAATTAAGTGCGTACAGCTTATAAGTCATTTCTATTTCAATACAATGCAATGGCGAAATGAAAGTGAAAGCAAGATGAATATGAGAGAAAAATAAGGAAAGAGAACCTGGCCTTGAAGAGGTTCATGTAAGTTCCAGAAAACATATGTTTCAATGACATCAAGTCCTCCATCTTTGGATTTCTGAATAAGGTCTGGCCACATCTATAACAAGAACAAACTCAAAAACACAATGCAGAAACTCAAAAACACAAACAGAATGACAGAGAGAAAGAGAGAAAACCTGTGGAGTACTGCGAGGGTAATGAATAGAACCAGAGATCAAGACCCTGCGTTTGCCATCTATGACCAATGCTCTATGATCATACTCCACATTGGTGCAAAACATAGCTGGAAAGAACAAAAGCAGAAGCAACAGAATTTTGGTGGCTCTCATGGTAACTTTTTGGCAGAATGAAGAGAAAAAGGGAAACCCAGAAGGAAAGGAAGGAACTTTTGTTTTTGTAAATCAAAACACAAACTTGATTTACTTTATATGTTACACATGTGTGTGTTTTGTGTCACGTGCTTGGTAGAAGAGTAAGAAGAGGAAGAAGAAGAAGAGGGAAGAGAAGAACTATGGGGCTATGAGTAACATGTTTAGGTATAATGTGCACGATATGAAGAGAAGAACACGCCACATGTCAGGTGGTTGTTGACAAAGAAAAAGGTTGTCGGTGTGATGACATTGTTGTCTTCCTTCTCTGTAGCTTGGTTCTGCTTTTTACTTCACTCGCTTTTTGTTCCTTGTATTTAAATTAATCATTTTTTACAACATTTTAATTTTGATTACAAATAATTTTACATTGTTGTTTAATAAGATCATATCATACAAGAATTTTATAATATAAAATATAATATAATATAGCGAAATACATCGTCGCATATACAATATAAATTATATGGTCAAAAATAGAAATATATTACACAATTATATCAAATAAATAATTTAAAAATTAAATTTATATAATTGTGATTGGATTATTTCTACATTTTTATCAAATATATTATATTTTTTATTGTTTTATTTAATAAAAAAATCTGTCCGGCATAAAAATTATTGAGATCTAAATTTCTAGGTGCTTACCAAAAATAGAAGTAATTAAGGGGTTGTTGAGCGTGGAAATGAGCAGCCCAACTAACTATAACCACTATGACTACTACCGAGAATTAACATCAACTTAACCAATTTCTTAGCTAAGAAAATATTTATGACTTTTTCCTATAATTTTTTTCTAAACACTTTTTAATTAGGGATCTTTTTAAAAATCGAATTAGACCGGTCAGTTCGACTGGTCGAACTCGAATTGGAAATCGGATAGGTAACCGATTTGATTTAATTGTTAGATCGATTACGTTATTGAATCAGTAGAAATCGATAAAAACCGGTGTAAATTGAAAAAAACATCTAGAAAATCGACGGTTTAATTGCTTTTTTTTTTCTTTTTAAAAAAATCTAATTCAAAATTACAATTTTATTATTTTTATTTATTACTATATGTCAATTGTTAAATTCTCTAAGTTGATATTGTTATAGATCAATTAAATTTAAAAGAGCCCAACAATGAATTGATTTTTCTCCTTAGAATTAAATTTATGAGAGATTGAAGTTATTTTGTTATCAACTGCGCAATTAGATTATGTTGCAATTAGACTTTGCTCAAATTTTATTTTGATTTGTATTTTGTTGTGTATAATATTTATGTTTAAAATTTGAGTTTAAATTATAAATTTTGAAATTACAATATTTTAAAAAAATTTAGGTGCTAATGATTTTGTTTAGAGATCAAGTCATTATGTTTGACCGATTTAATACATATATAGTTTTGTTATAGCGACATTTACGAAATTAATCCCTCTATTTTAAAGTCAAATAGTTTTAACCTCTATTTTAAATTCAAGCCGTTTTAGTTCTCCTCTCACGTTTTAATATCAAAAATCGATGTGATTTTTAGTTTTTAACTTATATTTTTACTTACAAAGTTTAATAATATGTTTATATATGATAATTTGTTCTGTTTTATAAATAATTTATCATTTAGAAAAATAAAAACATCATTAATTTTAAGTTTAAAAATATGAAAAGAGATTAAAATTATTTAAATTTATAATAGAAGAATCAATTTCGTGAGTTAGATAAAATAGAAGAACAAATCTAATATTAATAAAAAATATATAAATATATTGTTAAGATAAATGACATACTAGATATTAAGTCACTCATATATGCACTCCTATTATTATAAATAACTTTTATAAATCTCTATTAAAGATGAGTCTAATTGTCATTTTTATTTTTAACTTATACATGTTAAAAATAGAGACTATTTAAAGTGTTGAATATTATATCTAGGATTGAGACTTTAAAAAGAAAAGTCTTGAATTTTAAAAGAAGATTTAGGATCATATTGATTTTTCAAAAAATATATATAAAAGTTTTAATTTAAATATTTTATAGATTTGTAAAATTTTAAAGAACTCAATATATATTTTTACCAAAAACAAATGATAAATTAATTAATTTTTTATTATAATATGAAAATTATAAAGATATGTTGCATATCAGTGATTGACTTATAAACCAACAAATAATTATCTAGCTAAAACTAGTTGAGCTAACTCTCTCTCAAATAAAATTTAAAATTAATATTAAATATTTCAATAACAGAGTTATTTTTTCTAAAAATATCAAAGTAATTTTGAATTCTTTTTATTTTTCCTTAAAATTTTGTAAGATTATTGGTTTTTCAAACTTTTTTTATGAAATTGATTACAACTTATGTATTTTATAAATTCTTAAAATTTGAAAGAATTCAATAGATTTTTTTAGTAAAAAAAGAATAAATAAAAAGGGTAATAAATAAATTCTATTTATTTTAATATGAAAAAAATTATAAAGAAATATTACTGAACTATAAACCAATAATTTATTTCCATCTAATTTAAATTAATTAAGCTAACTCTTCCCTATATAAATTTTAAAATTAATATAAAATATTAAATAATTTATTATTAGAAGATCATGACGATAATACATGAGCTCATATCCCCACAAGAAATACCACTACGAGAACTAAAAAAACACAATGAATACAAAAAATTAGAGTTAAATATGTCAAAGGTCCTCATAAATATGTCAACATTCAATTTTACCCTTTAAAAAATTTATTTAAACAATTATTTTCATAATGTTTTCCGTCCTTAAATGTGGTCCCTGACATAAGTCTTCACTAACTAGAGGCTTATGTGGCATATCAAGTGTGTATTTTCATTGACACGTCAGATTTGTTTTAACTTAATTTTTTTTATAAGAAAACCAAGCCCCAAACGCAAACCCTATTCTTCTTCAGATCCCCTTCTTCTTTTTATTTCATCGTCTTCTTCCATTACCTTCGTCTCCTTCCCTCGTTCACCTTCTTCGGATCCCCTTTTTCTTATTATCATTCGTCCCTCTCCTCCCTCTCTGACATCATATTATCTTCATCAAGGCTAAGCAAGTTCGTGTCGTGCCATTTCACAAGTGTGAGGAACCGTGAAGTGAAAATGTGTGAGTGTAATGGTCCTATGATTTCATACATGTGCAAGAAGGGACAAAATAAAGAGAGAATGTTTTGGAGATGTCTGTATTAGAAAGATGAGGATACTTACAATTTATTCATTTGGGATGATGATATTGCACAAGGAAAGGATGATCATCAATGTGTAGATGCAAAATGGAGTAAAGATGAGAGCAAGGTGGGGGATATGCAAGTTGTTGAAACTTTGAAGGAGCTATATGTATAATGAAGAAGAACAAGAGGTTGAAGATGAAGATCAAGTCTGAGGCATTTTGGGGAAAGTTGAAGAAATTTTGTGTTGTATTTTCCTTTTTGGTCAACATGTATTTGTTAATTATGTGTAAATGTTGAAATGATCTATGTCTGTAATGTTGTCTCATTAATTTTATAATGTTGACTTGGTATGAACTATAATTTGGTGTAATTGTTTTTGTAATGTTTAATTGGTATGGCCTATAATTTAGTTCAAATTATTTGATTCAGTTATGGCCTTTAATCTTGACACAATGTGGCCTATAATATTCACACAACCTGACCTATAATTTAGACTTAATCTAATGTATAATTTTGACACAATGTGACCTATAATTTAGACGTAGTATGATGTATAATTTTCACACAAGGTGACCTAATTTTTTTATACATAAACTGACCTATAACATTGACAGAGTCTGACCTATAATTTTGACATAATCTGAGCTATAATTTTCACACAAAGTGACATATAACTTCAACATAAACAAACCTATAGTTTTCACATTGAAATTCAAATGGATTTCACAAAAATAATTGTTACATAGCAAAATATATTTCACCAAAACATCAGTTACATCATTACATTACATGGCAAAATAGTTTCCTCTTACATCAGTACATTTCACCAAAACATCAGTTACAAAACATAAATATCCAAGCATTCATACATCTTCACTAGGTTAGCCCCTTGCAAGTTGTTGCCCAACTTTTTGGATCATCAGGTTTCTTACCAGGAATAGATATGTTCTTTTTTCCAGTGTCCTCAACCTTCATTATGCCTTTTCTCAGCTGCCATATCATATCTTGTCTTGTACCTGCTTTGTGTTTTAAATATGACTGGTTCTCTGCAACTTGGCTTTGAAAATTTTGTTCTAACGCCAGGGGCTTTGAAAGGTTTGTTCTTGCACACTTTGAGTTTCTTACCAAAGAAAACCTTGACACCACTTCGCTTTAGTTCAGTTGCCTTGAGAGGGTTTTTTCAACACTCAAAGGCTGAATGTCCAAGAAATCATCATCCCTTAGTAATGAAACCAAAGTTTCTTCATCCAAATCATAGAACTTATCTAAACCTGAAGAATATGTAAGTTGGTCCTTGACAGTTGGCTCATTAACATTTGTCTCCTTGACAGTTGCATCATTAAGATTTGGCTCCTTGACAGTTACTTCTTTGACATTTTGCTCTTTGACATTTGCTTATTTGACATTTTGCTCCTTGGCAGTTACTTCTTAGACATTTGGCTCCTTGACAGTTGCTTCAGTGACTTTTGTCTTCTTTGGCTCACTTACTTTTATATTCTTTGTTCCACTCTTAGTTATACCATTGTTGGTAGATCCCTTAGGTCTCCTCTACATGAAACATTAACAATATTAACATTGTTATAGAATATTATATTTTATTACACACAAGCACAATATCAAAGTAGTACATTATAAAACCATAATTTTCCCTACGTAATTTATAAATAAAATCAGAGTAATTTAAAGTAATCAAACAATTAGGATGCTACGTTAAACTACAACCAGCTCATGCAATATGATATGTAACACATATGGAATTTAAAATTAATAAGAATTATAAAACGAGTCTGAACTTCAACATTTTATTAGCAGCAGAAAGACATTAAAAAACTTAGTAGTTTAATTATTCAAAACATAATCGTAACATAATGCAATTAAAAGTAATTATCAAACATAAGAGATTCACATAGTAATCTCCACCAAACATGAAATAAAGAAACCAAGCATTCTCCCCCCCCCCCCCCCCCAGTGTTACATATCAAAGCAGACGCCGACTTAACAAAAGCAATGTTGTAATAGGATGTCTTGAAACAAAGTATAAACAGTTTCTTTATAGCCAAGAAACACGCAAGGGTTAGGGTTAACAAAGAAAACAAGGTAAAACAACAAGAAACAACAAGGATTGGTTATAAACTGTTATTCTTTTCTTTCTCTATCAAACAAGATTACAAGTATACAAGAATAACAAATAACCTCTTTCTCTTGAATTATAATTTTATCTTCCTATTTTTCCTTATACCAAGATGAGAGACTAGCATGCTATTTAAAAGAAAATTAGCACACTAACCTAATAGGCTTTTTAACAAGTACCCATTACAAGCTAACTTAGGGTACAAGCTAACTTAGGGTACAAGCTAACTTAAATAATTGGGCTTACAAGCAAGACCCAATTCAACATGCTAATAACCCTAGCAATAATTACTAATGCATGTTAGAATAAACTTCGACTACAATACGCATTACTCGCGAACAGACTTCGACCATACTAGAGTTCGATCTAATATCTCACAAATCTCCACCTTGGATCTAACTCTATAACATCAAGAAACTAGCTTTCTTCATACAACTTTATCAACTGCATACAGTGGAAAAACTTGCAACTGGGCAACCACTTGGTGATCATATCAGCAGCATTATGATCTGTCGAAACCTTCAGCACTTGGACTTCTCCATGCTTGATTACCCCTTTGACGAAATGCAGCCTCACATCAATGTGTTTGGTTCGCTCATGATAGGCTGAATTATTCGACGGGTGTATTGCACTTTGACTATCACATTTAACAGTGATAACTCGACCTTGAAGTTTCAGCTCCTTTGCAAAACCTTCAAGCCACAATGCTTCCTTCACAGCTTTAGTTAGGGTGATATATTCCGCTTCAGTGGTTGATAAGGCAAAGAACTTCTGAAGTTTTACTTTCCAACTAATTGTTGTCCCAAACATAGTGAACACATATTCATAAATATATTTTCTGGAATCCATACAACCTGCATAATCAGAGTCGGCATATCCTTCAATTGCAGCTTTACTAACTTCACCCAAGGCTCCACCATAAATTAGGATTCTATTCAGAGACCCGTTTATATACCTTAGAATGCACTTCAATGCTTGCCAGTGAGCTTTCTAGGATTTGCCATGTACCTGCTTATAAGACTTATTACATATTCTATGTCGGGTCTAATATAGACCATAACATACATCAAAGAACCCACTATATTAGCATATGGAATGCTATTCATATAAGCTCTTTAGACATCAGTATTGAGACACTGATCTATACTCATCTTGAATTGAGGGTTTGTCGGAGCCACAACAGGATTTGAATTCAACATACCAAACTTTTCGAGAATCTTCCGTAGGTATGCCTCTTGAGATAAGCATAATTTCGACTGTTTTCTATCTCTTTGGATGTCAATCCCAAGAATCCTGGAAGCAGCTCCCAGATCCTTCATGTCGAACTCCTTATTAAGTTCATCCTTCAGCCTCATTACATCTTCGACATTGTTGCTTGCTATTAGAATATCATTCACATAAACCAACAAAATAACAAATGAATTACCAGGTCAAAATCTAAAGTAAACACAGTGGTCGAACTGGCTTCTAATGAAACTTATGCATGCCATGAACTTGTCAAATCTCCTATTCCACCGTCGAGGAGATTGTTTCAGTCCATATAAAGATTTATTCATTTTGCACACATAATATTCCTTCCCTTTTTCAACATACCCTTCAGGTTTCCTCATAAGGATTGTTTCATCAGATTACCATACAAGAACACAGTCTTCACATCCATCTATTCCAGTTCAAGGTCGAACTGGGCCACCGTGGCAAGCAACATTCGAATGGATATGTGCTTTACAACAAGAGAGAACACATCATTAAAGTCGACACCTTCTATCTGAGTGAACCCCCTAGTGACCAATCTTGCATTATATCTCTTCGACGTCACTCCTTTGATTCCTTCCTTAACTTTGAAAGTCCATTTACAGCTGACTAATATGGCTCCAGCAGGTTTCTTGATCAGTTCCCAGGTGTTGTTATCATGAAGAGATTTCATTTCATCATCCATGGCCTTCAACCATTCAGTCTTCTTTCGACTCCTCATAACTTCCTTATAGTCTCTAAGTTTTTCGTGTAGAACCTCACTTGCAGAGATTAAGGCATAAGCTATAAGATCTGCATACCCAAGTCTCTAAGGTGGCTTGACGAATCTCCTCGAACTATCTCTTGCTAGCAGGTAGTAATTATCAGTCTCCTCATCTTTTATAACATCTTATGTGTCTTCTTCGACTTCATCTAGGATATGCAATTCAGCATCAACATGCTCCACCTCAACAGGAATCTCTCCCTGTTCCAGCTCTTCGTCAGCATCATCAGTTTTCTTGAAAGCCATCTCTGCTTCATTAGAAACTACATATCAACTAGTGATACACCTCTTGCAACCTGGCTCTAGGCACCATAGCCTATAAGCTTTGACTCCTTCAGGGTATCCCATGAACATGTGTTTTAGAGCTCTAGATTCTACCTTGTCTTGCCTAATATGAGCATAGGCCACACAACCAAATACTCTCAGTTTGTCGAGATTAGGTGGATGTCTCGACCAAACTTCTTCAGGTATCTTCATTACCAAGGCAGTCGAGGGACATCTATTTATCAGATAGGCTGCTGTCGAAACAGCCTCCGCCCAAAACACCTTATTCAATCTAGCACTAACCAACATGCATCTAACCCTTTAAAGGATTGTATGATTGAATCTCTCAGCTAAGTCATTTTGTTGAGGAGTACTTGCTAAAGTTTTATGCCTTGAAATCCCAGACTCAACACAGTAACTGTCGAACGCTTCACTACAAAACTCAAGGCCATTGTCAGTTCTCAACCTCTTAAACTTTCTTCCAGTTTAAGTTTCGACCATAACCTTTCAACTTTTGAAATTCTCAAAAGTTTCACCATTCGTCTTCTGGATGAATACCCATAGCTTTCTGGAAGATTCATCAATGATGGATAGAAAATACCTTGCACTTGAGTGTGAAGGATTCCTTGCAGGCCCCCAAAGATCAGCATGAATGTAATCCAGAGATCCATGTGTTCTTTGCTTGCCTTTGTTAAACTCCGCCCTACAGGATTTTTCAAATACACGAGATTCACAAAACTCCAACTTTTCGACTTTATCACCTCCTAGCAGGTTCTGCTTCCCTAATTCGACTAGGCCTCTTTCACTGACATGGTCCAATCTCATGTGCCAAAGTTTTGTCTTCAACACAGGTTTTGTGGATGCAACATTTGTCGAACCACTTACAACCTCAGCCTCAAGGGTATACAAGCCTTGTTTCTTCACGCCTCTCAAGACTTCCTTCGACCCCTTCATGACTCTTAGGATACTTTTCTCTCCTTGAAAAACATATCCCTTCCTGTCGAATTCACCAAGAGAAATCAAATTTCTCTTCAAATCAGGTACATTACCTGACTTCAATCAATAACCTTATTGGCTCATCATGGAACTTGAATCTCACAGATCCAATACCTGCAATTTTGCAAGATTTATTGTTTCCCAGCAGCACCAATCTACCATCTTGATCACATAGCTTCTCGAACAATTCTCTGTTTGGAGTCATGTGCCAAGTGCAACCTGAATCCATAATCCACTCTTTTCTTGAGTCGCCACTTGAAACCACAAGAACATCAAATGAGTCAAAGTCATCTCGAACAATGGTTGCATTGCCATTATCCTTACCTTTATGATCTTTCAGGTGTTCAGGGCACACCTTTCTTGCGTGACCCTCCTTTTTATAATGATAACATCAAATACCAGATGTTTCACCACTATAAGACTTCTGCTGACTTTTACCTTTCTTCTTGTCGAACTTACCATCCTTTCGCAAGAATTTTCCCTTAACGGCCAAACCTTCACCCACCGTCGAAGGTTTATGCTCCTTTCGTTTGTTAAAGTCCTTAGAATACAAGGCTGATTGAGCTTCTTCAAAGCTCAAGGACTCCCTTCCATACGAGAGAGTTTCTTTGAAGTGAGCATGTGTTCTGGGAAAAGCACACAACAATAGCAGTGCTTGATCTTGATCATCGATCTTCACATCAATATTTTCAAGATCAAGAATTAGCTTGTTGAACATATCCAACCGATCAGCCAACACTTTGTCTTCACTCATCTTGAATGAATACAAAGCTTGCTTCAGGTAGATTCGGTTCACCAGAGATTTGGTCATGTACAAACTTTCATGTTTCACCCATAATCCCGATGTTGTAGTCTCCTTTGATACCTGTCGAAGAACCTTATCACCAAGGCTCAACAATATTGCACTGTGGGCTTTCTCAATCATGATCGTCTTTTCTTTTTTCGTTAACACATCGTCCATGACTGCCTCTCCCTTCAACGCTTCCAAACAACCTTGCTGAACCAGTAGGGCTTTCATCTTCAAGTGCCACAGATCGAAGTTGTTCACTCCAGTGAACTTTTCAATCTCATATTTTGTTGAAGGCATCTTCTCCATGCTCACCACACCAATTTATTGTGAATAGGATGTTTTGAAATAAAGTATAAACGGTTTCTTTATAGCCAAGAAACACACAAGGGTTAGGGTTAACAAAGGAAACAAGGTAAAACAACAAGAAACAACAAGGATTGGTTATAAACTATTATTCTTTTCTTTCTATATCAAACAACATTACAAGTATACAAGAATAACAAATAACCCCTCTCTCTCTTGAATTAGGATTTTATCTTCCTATTTTTCCTTATGCCAAGATGAGAGACTATCATGCTATTTATAAGAAAATTAGCACACTAACCTAATGGACTTTTAACAATTATCATTACAAGCTAACTTAGGGTATAAGCTAACTTAAATAATTGGACTTACAAGCAATGCCCAATTCAACATGCTAATTACCCTAGCAATATTGACTAATACATGTTAGAACAAACTTCGACTATAACACGCATTACTCATGAACAGACTTCGACCATACTAGAGTTTGATCCAATATCTCACAAGCAATAAGAAGAGTAATCCCTTCCACTTATATTCACCCCTCTACTGCAGATTGTCTACATGATGTTCATGTAAAGGAAACATTCAGACAGAAGGGGTGAGGAATCACAATCATATAATGAAACTGCATAATAATATATAAGCATGTGACTATCACATACATAATCACTCAATCCATATTTCACACTCTACATAATCCAATAATAATAATGATAAAACATGTATGCAATTCAATGACACTCCACTATATGACTCAATACATGTTGTACCAAATATGAACTCTCAGGTTCACTCGTTCCTGATCCCCACCATTGGATTAGAGCACACCAGAGATTGTTACCATCACTATATGTAACGCTTCACTGATTTCCACCTGGAATCAGCTACTCGCACCCAATCCCCACCCTAGGATTAAGGCTCACCAAAAGCAGACCACCGTCCAAACACCATGATGCATGATTCATAAATGACATGCAACAATAACAACATGTACAATGATATTGACCTTAACCAATGTACCATATCAAAACTGGTCACCAAACACCAAAAATATACTACAAGCATTCAACAATAGCCTTATAATAACATAGCAGGTAAGAACATCCACATATATTACTAGAATACAACATATACCCCACATATCATACAACACCATCATGCAAAATTAAATCATTTCCAGATACCGAAACTATTTTTAAATAAAAGTACACTGCGTCAGCTTTCCAACGCTTCAAACGACACCTCAAATGGACACCTGAAACTCAAGTTATGAATTTACTAAGTTTGATACAACATGTGTAACCAAAAAACAGTGAGTAATACTTTCCAATTTAACTGGTTACACCAAAACTGGTAATCGTTTACACCCCCTCCCCCCAAAAAAATGCCTAGATTACACTTTTTAATGACAGTGTAACCGGTTACACCAAAACCTCTAACCGGTTACACCTTTAAAAAATTAGTTTTCTACAATCTGAGTTACGAAAATTAGTTCCAAAAACCCTAATTTTTCATGAAAAGTCATTTACTCAAGTTACATGCTCTAATTCCCAACAACATACAACATCATAATCATTCACCCATCTCACAATACATCCAAACACACATTATAATAGCATAATCACACTTTTACGTGTTTCATAGCATAGAAAAAAAATTCAACCAAAGAGAAACCAATTCACCCATCCACATGCTATCTTACAATTCCTTATACAAGAGGAAGTCCCACCCTTATCTTAGATTATGTCGAGAACTTTCTTCTCGTCTCACTATGGAAGGATGCTCCCTTGATTCCTCTGTGCCATAACCTCTTTCTCCTTTCTCCCAAACTTTCCTATGTATTGCAGCCATACCATGTCTATATGGCATCCCAACAAGTTCCTAATAGTTGCAGAAGCATGTTTGTTTTTCCAAATCCACTACAAAGCTATTAGTAAATAATACATGTGTAACTTAAAAGGTTAACATACCATCATAAGTTGTTGTCTAACTAGCACTTTTTTCAATTTCTCTATCCAATATCCTTAATGGTTTGGTCATTATTTTCCCCTTATAAGCATCTACCTTTTCTCTAAGGGTTGCAAACCTTCCCATTAGATAATTCCTAATCCACTCAAACATGGTTATTATTGGGTTGTCTCTCTGTAAGAGAACTGTTGCATTAAAAGACTCACTTAGGTTGTTCATTAACACATCACACTTTGAGAAAAAAGGAAAAGCATGCTTACACCATTTTATGTTGCCCTTCTCAACTCAGCACAATAAGACCATAGAAGGCTAAACTGTTTACTAGAGTCTCCTTTAACTATGTGCCTTGAAATTTGTCTTGCTTTGAAAGCTTTACAGCCTGAGATTTCTGTGGCATACCTTTGTCTAACATCTACTACCATCTCACTTAACATCATCTTTAAGTTATTCTTTTATCCATCAACAATGACCTTGGCAACCCACTATGCTTTAGTACTTTTGTTGAAGAATTGTCTTCCACATTTGTGCTTTGCAAATAATGCTTTTATCGTAAATATGGTGGAGGATAAAACTCAACTGCACAAGACTATATAGTTACATTTTTTCTTGTCCTTACATACCACACTACATCTGTTAGCATCATTTTTCTCAAACATAACATCCTTACCATTCAAAATATTATGCTCTAAGATATCATTTTTAAACTACTTCAATGAAGAAAACTCCATTACAACCTTGAAAACAAAATCCTTACCTAAAGAATCTTCTACATTAAATCTGATTACACATGGCCTTTTATCACAACTGTTATCATCACCTCCACTGTCTAGTTTATAAGACATATATGAATCTTCAATTACATGTTCCTTGCCCATCTCTTCTATGATAAAAATATTCTTGTCTGGTTGAGTTAAGGCCTCATCATTAGCAACAGGTTCAATTTTAGGTTCTCCATCACGCCCATCATCAAACACTTAATCAAGCCCTTCTTCAAACTCTTTCTTTCTCTCCTCCTCACTATCATCAAAGTGGACACCCTCACAAATTCATCACTAGAATCACCACTAGATTCACTCAATCTATCACCATCTTTATCATATTTCATCCCCTTTCTTTTCTCTCTAAACATATCCTTAAAGGTTTCCTCTCTTGTAACTTTAGGCTCACAGAACATATCAACTTCACACTTATTTCCTACAACATACATGGCTAACTCAAAAGCATCTTCATCATCCATAAATGGTTTTAAGTCTTATTGAAAGGATCCTTCATCATGTTTCCACCATATCTTAACACAACTTAGATTAAACTCAGGGTCAATGACTTTAATTAAGTCACATGCTTCAAAGAAAGACCAGTAATCGGGATCATGACCACTAAAAACATATACTTCCCCACCCTCTTATCTTATGTTAGAATCTTTTACAAAACAACCTTTTGAGTAAAATACAACCTTGAATTTATCCATTTTACTGTTAAAAAATTTAACCCAGGTTTGGAATTTATCATAACTAGGTCAAACTGATTTACCCTAAATTGTTCTAACGTTGATACCAAAATTAGATCAAACAAGTTTAACAAAAAAACAAACTTTTGCATGAATGGTAATAATATGCAACATAGTAAATAAATCGGTACCACTGAGAAAGCAATGAAGATGACAAAGCATAAGAAACGAGGGAACAAGGCAGCGACAAATAACATTACCTAGGACCACTTCAGAGGATTACATATTTGTTTTTTGGGACCACTGCAAACGAGGATGCCAAACTTGTTCTGGGACCACTACAAACGAAGATTTGTTCGTTGAACAATGTGAAGACTTGTTCCTTGACCACAACGAAACTCCTTGTTCTAGTGTATAACACTCTTGTGAAATGTTTGTGTGGTTTATCATTATCTCACTTATGGTTAACAACATAATATTATTAACTATTCTACCATGGCGAATTGGCAAATTACAAATCACACGTAAGCAAAATATATTTCACACTTGGCATGACACGTCGTCCTCCGTTAGTGGAAACTAACGGGAAGGACTACATTTAGGGATGGAACACATTGTGAGAACCATTGTTTGAAGAAATTTTTTATAGGGACTAAAACTGAATGTTGGCATATTTATAGGGACTGAAAACATATTTAACCCTAAAAACTAAAACAACAGCCAAAATTCAAATACATAAGCGAAAATTGGAAGAAAATAAAAAGAAAAATCAAAATAAGGTGCCATTTTTTTATAAGCAAGAAGAATATATTGAAGAGAGTACAAGGGATACTGAATCCAATAAAAAAGAAAGAAAGAATATTCATAAGCCACTAAAAATATTAACCTACAACTACAAAATTAATACACACTAAAAGTATGTCAAGTCAATGAACTAAGTTAGAAGGATTAGACCCAATACAACCAACCTCAAACCAATTCCAAAAATGAATCTTAATCGAATAAAATAACTCTTTTTCATTAAGAAATTCCTCTTTAAAGAGAATTGCATTTCTAGCTGTCTACAAACTCCACACCACCCAGTGCCAAAACAACATTCTAAAATCTTTCTTTATTCTTCCTGCAAAGTAAATCTCAAAGTTGGAAAAATGATCCAATACAGAAGAAGAAACCGGGAACCCTGTAACACCCTTTTCTACCCCCACAAATATAATGGCAAATCAATCACATTTATCACAGTAAAATATTAAACAAAATAAAAATCACCTCAAAAGGAGTACATTTCTCAATAACTCTAATAAAAGTCAATGCTCCGTAAACAACAAATTTTCCCAAAATTACTCAAATAATTGCTCAAAAGGCAGCAGAACTGAAAAAGACAAAAATCCAAAGTTTTCCTTGCACAGCAACATAATCAAAATAATAATAATCAATAAAACATGGTTTACCTCAAAGACCCCAACCCGATGTTACACTATCAGAGCAAGACCCTCTAAGTCAACCAAAAGTCAAAAAATCCAAAAAGTCCTCGACGACATCCACGGCTAAACCTGGTCATCTGCACGTTACCCACGTGGAGGCAACATTCAAACAGGCGGGGTGAGTAAAACGATTCATAATAATCAATATAGGAATCAATATATAAAATAGCGTCATTTTCGTATTCGACACCATCATAGTCATCAAAGAAACATCAAAAAGCCATAATATCATCAATTACACCAAATTGTCACATAAATGCAAATGCAATAAGACTCATGTATGTGGTACCAATTCATCAAAGTTCGATGGACACTGGGCCATCAACCCCCCATAGATCTCCACCAATAGGATCGATTCTACACAAGAACCGGAGCACAACAAAATACCTCACATCCGCACAATGGGTCGGAAGCCACAAGAATCAAACACTAGACCGAAGTCCGGAATGCATATGAATGCACGATGCACACGTCAACATCATCCTCATAATAAAATCATTAGGTGCATCATCATTCATCAAAATCATCATAATAATCATGTCATCATATAATCATCAAAACTCATGGAATCAACATCATAACTCGTCATCATTACTCATAGGAATCATCATACAATCATGTATTAATCATATAAGAATCACAGTCATACTTCTGATAATTCATCAAGAAAATCACAGCATCAAAGCATCGAAATAGCACTACACAAGAACACAATTTGCGAAAATCTGCTACGTTCGCTGGACAGTTCGCTGTGCGAGTCTGAGGCGAGTGTTCGCCGTGCGAACTCGCGATTACAGCAAAATGCTGTTATGCACCAGCACCAAAACCAGCCCAAAAGTCCCTAGGATTTCCTTCCTCAATGCCCCAAAAACAACCCTAATTCATTCCTAAGGTATTACAGCAATAAAGACACAAAATCTATAATTTATTAGGCCAATCCCATATCATATTTATGCCTCCAATTCCTATAAAATCCTTAAAATTTTCCCACATTCATTAGAGTTCTCATAATCAATTACCCTATACGGTTAAAACCTCAACAACAGATTTTGGCCATGAAGGCCTAATTTCCCTTACTCCCAAATCAGCCTCAAACCTATCAGACCATCAGTTCAAATCCCTCAAACTCATTAAACTCACCAGGAAGACAACAACAATTTAATACTCAAAATCCCTAAACCCTTAAATTGGCTTTAAACACATTGAATCACATATTGAAAACAATGAAGGCAATACTCCCTATACTTAAGCAACCTCAATAACATATTTGGCCACGAAGTCCTAATTTTCTCAAACTCAAAAACCTCCTAAATCCTTAAATCGACTTTAAATACGTTGAGTCATATATTGAAAATAATGAAGGCAATACTCCCCATACTTAAATAACCTCAAAAACAGATTTGCCCACGAAGGCCTAATTTCCTCAAACTCAAAAACCTCCTAAATCCTTAAATCGACTTTAAATACATTGAATCATATATTAAAAACAATGAAGGCAATACTTCCCACACCTTAATTGCCGACTCTAATCCTTTCTCCTTGATTCCTGGAAACCTCGCGAAGCTTTTGCCTCAATCCTCTTCCTCAGAGCTCTGGCCTCTATTTCTTTTTTTTCACAGTCTAACAAGAATGAATCCTAATTCCCTAAAAATCCCTTTTTGTTAGATCTAACTTTGGGCCTTTAAAATGGGCTTTCCAATTTCACCCTCACTAACTCCTCCTCAAATATCCACTTTGTCCTTAAATTAACTTATATTTATTGAAATTAATAATAATACCAAATAAATTCATATTATATACTATTATTTAAATAAATAACTCAAAATTCATAATTCTCAATATTCACACCAACCACCGAAAATCACCAAAAATACGAATATTCATATTTAAATGAATTAAATAAATATTCCAATAAATTTAGAGTGTTACAAACTCTGCGATCCCTAACCAATTTAACACTTGATTCTATAATCGAATAGCATATGGGTAGAAAATAAAAGGGTGATCCTCACTTTCTTCATGAGTGAAATAGATAACCATTTTATGAAAGCCATTGACAACTCCACGAATTTTTAACTCAGATCAAATCAACAATCTATTGAGGAGCAGTCTCTAAATAAAAAACTGGACATTAGAAGGAACCTTTGCTTTCTAATTAACTCTTAACGTAAGATCAAGAGAGATAGAAATGGAAGACAAGGAGAATAAATGGTGATATAGTCTTGAATAAGATGATTTCACATAGAACCCTTTGAAATCACAACGCCAAGTGAAGGAATCCTAACCATCGAGAGCTGAAGCCACCTCTGATAAAATGCGAGAGATATCCGAATAGTTAGACTTAGCCAACATAGACAGAGAATCAAAATCTATAATATAAGAAAATTGAATCTTTTGGAAAATCTTATTTTACCACAACTTGATTTGCTGACACGTGTTAAAATTGGGGGTAATTAATGTCCAAATACAACCTTTTCCAACTAAAATTACAATATGATTGTACTTTAATTCTTCTTTTGCCTTTTCACGTTATACAACAATACATAAATCCCTTTTCCTCAAAATTGGTTGGTTGCTTCCTATAAATGCAATCAAATCAATTCAAACTTTTTCCATCAATACTTTGGTATTCGGTCATACTCCTCACAAAACCTATCCCACAAAACTTTTTATTGCAAAAGTTTTATATGTTGAAGCTTTTTACTCCAACTACAAACATCATCAACTTTTTATTTTTCTCAAAATTTTAATTTAGTGTCTTATATCTTCTTCTGTTATCAACAATTGGCATTTAGATCTACTTCCCTTATACCATGTAAAATCACTTAAATTCTTTTTCATCATCTGGTGAAGATCAACCGTTGGTTGTCGGAGTCAGGTTCTTCTTTCGTCAAGAAAATGGATTGAATCATTTGATTGTGTTTTTTTTTTTCCAAATTTAATTTTGATTTGGTGTATCATAGATTAAAGCTCGTGTTTTTATGTTTATTTTCCATTTTTTTCTTCAGATCTAAAAAAGACTATTGATTAGATTTTGGATCTGAAACCAATAGTATATCTAAAGCATGGTATTTTCAAATTTTAATGATTTTATATTTTATTTTCATATTGAGAGCTACAAAATATATTGTGGAATTTTTTTTGCATGTCCATAGAAAATGTAAGTCCTGTGGATTTTGGATTGACTTCATTTTGGTTAAACAACATGCTGTTAGCAAGATGTTGAACCAGATGCTCTTCCATGAAAGTAAAACATCATGTTTTACATGATGTTGTGACTTGTTCCAGGACATGTTATACCAGATAGTTAGGACATGACTATTTTAAAAATTTTAGTGTGATTTTTCAGTGTGTTCTGATGCACACGTGGGCGACTTTTATGAGAGTATATTATGAGAATTTCTGTTATTGTAGATTATGTTACTTTTCAAAAAAAGGATCCTTTAGCCTTTTTAGGAAAGTTTGTATTTTTCTCCTATTATTATGCATGTTGATTTGCAGCCAGTTTATACTAATTACTGCTATTTGTGCGCCTCAAGAAGCCCAAGTCCAGTAGTTCTGAAGATTATTTAAAGAGAAGAAAAACCCTATTGGAATAAGAGAGCATATCGTGAGAATTTTGTGTAATTAGGATTAATTATTGTTTTGGTTGGTCTTTAGGGTTTTATGTTTGTTAATTGTATGTCACTCATGTATCTTCTGATGTATTGAAATTGATTGATTGTTCGTTGTCCACTCTAAAGCTTTTAAGCAAGAGTGTATTGTTATTAATTGAAGCTTTTAAGCAAGATCAAGTATTGGCTTGGAAGTGTGCTACTTCTATTGTTTGTTATTGTTTATACAGTCATTGGGATTGGGAGTATTTGATATCACTAAGGTAATTAGGCAGTGAGAGGGGATTCTCTTATCTAGATGGAAATTTCTAGATAGAAATTACACGGGTAGTGATTAGGTGATAAGTTGTAATCGGGGGACTTTAACTTTGAACTAATACTATTAGTGGATTTCCTTCTTGGCTTGGTAACCCCCAGATGTAGATGAGTTGCACCGAACTGGGTTAACAATTTTGGTGTTTATTTGACTATTCTGTCATTTAAATTTCTGCATCTTTTCTTATGTGTTCAAGTTGTTGTTCATCCTGGTGTTGTGACATCTGTCTCGACATCTGGTATCTGCATGCCAAAATTTCAATTGGCATCAGAGCGAGTCACTCTGTTCTGCTATTGGTGGAGCTTCAAGGAGTTTGTATTCTGGTACTATGGACAAGGAAGGATGAGGAAATGTTAAAAGACCTCCATTCTCGGATGACACTAATTATGACTTTTGGAAGGCACATATGGTGGCCTTCTTAAAATCTATGAATAGCAAAACTTGGAAGGCTATCATCAAAGGTTGGGAACACCTTGTCGTAAAGGATAAGGATGGAAAAGAAACCTTGAAGCTAGAAGAGGATTGAACCAAGGAGGAAAATGAGACAGTTCTTGGGAACTTTAAAGCCTTGAATGCTTTATTCAACAAAGTTGATAAGAACATGTTTAGGTTGATAAATACTTGTGTTGTGGCTAAGGATGCTTGAGAAATTCTCAAGACAACTCATGAGTGAACATCCAAGGTTAAAATATCTAGACTTCAGCTTCTCACTACCAAATTTGAAAACTTAAAGACGAGGCAAGATGAAAGTATTCATGAATTTTATACGAATGTTCTTGAAATAACTAATGCTTTTAGTGCCTTGGGAGAAAAGATATCAGAAGAAAAGCTGGTTAGGAAGATTCTTAGGCCCCTTCCTGAGAGATTTGATATGAAGGTCACAACTATTGAAGAAGCCCAAGACATAAGTAAACTAAGGGTTGATGAACTTATTAGGTCTCTTCAAACCTTTGAATTAGCCATGAGTAACATATTTGAACAAAAGACCAAGAATATAACTCTATAAACCACTGATAAAGAGATTTTTAAAGCCACTATTCTTCTTGGGAAGAAGTTCAATAAGATTTTGGAAAGTATGGATAACAAAATTGAAACAGGCGTTAAGGACATTGTTTCAGACATCAATGATGGTCTTCAAAAAAAGGTTGGAATAGAAAAGGAACGAAGTCTAAATTAAGTCATTCACTGTCATAACCTTTAGGGTCTTGGTCACAGTGAATTTGAATGTCCAACCTCTACCAAAAATCAGAAGAAAGAGAACCTTACTCTCGGGACCGATGAGTCTGATGGCATTAATGACAAAATTGGTAGTAAAGTTATTACTCTCTCTGGTAGGTGTATCTCAGATAGAGACTACAGTAATGAAGAAATCACCTATGAAGAACTTGTCGTCTCTTAGAAGGATCTTTGTGTAAGAAGTGAATAAGTGTGAAAATTAAAAGAAAAAAAATAGAATGACCTTATAGCACGTCTTCAGGAAGAGAGAGAAGATCTTCTGAGTACCATATCCAATCTTTAAAGTAAGATAAACCAACTGTCTATTAAGGTAGAAAGTTTGACCAGATTTAGAATGATGAACAATGAATCTGGTATTTTGAATGAGACTTTCCAAGTCGAAAAAGAAGGTAGAGTTTTCACTAATATAGGGCTTAACTATCAGACTATAAAGAATCAAAGAAAAACCAGTGCTACTAAGGGGGAGGTATCTAACCAAATGTTACAACATCCTTCCAGATCTCAGAAAACCCATATCATAAGTAAGCTCCAACCTTGGAAATGTCATTACTATTGAAGGTATGGTCACATAAAACCCTTCTGCTACAAACTATATGGATACCCTAAACACTGGCACAAGACTAAAAATAATCATGTAGGGATTGAAAGAAATATGGAGGATGGTATGGTGGGTATACTTATAGGTCTATTGGCTCATATGTCTCCAAAAGGCTCCTATTAAGCTAGTTGGTATGCTGATACTGAGCAGACAAGTGTTAATAACTATCTGGTTAACAATGATCTTTGTATCAGAAAATCTGTCACATTCTGCAGTGGTAAAAACGAATAAAATGAGGATATCTCCAAGGATGATTGATGCATTCTCAATCGAGAAAGTATGACTGGAAAAAAATATCGAAATATCCTTAGACTGAAAACTGAGAAGAAATGCATAATGTCTAACCCGATGCTAGGACATTTCAATCAAACCAAAAATATTAGAGTAAAACTGGAAATTCTATTTTATGAGCAATTAAGGGAATTATTAGTGGGTGCACATAAAAAGGATTTTTTTTAATATGGCACGACTCTCATTATAAATCATCACTTTTTTTTCATACTTCTCAGAATCACATAAAATCTCACTACAACTACCCCACTATTCTCTCGTACCTAAATAAACTGTTCATCTCCCATTACCTCAACATGCAATTTGATTCCTTGATGTCAAACATTCCCATCTCTACTCCCAATAAGAGTTATGAGTAAAAGAATATGGAAATCCCTATAAAATCTAGGGTTTCACCTTCAACAACTGAGACCTTTTCGCTAGATGTCATCACTGATGTTTTTCCTCTCTCTGTTGTTCATACTCAAGAAAGTGTTAAATCCTCTAGATGCAAGAAGGTAAAGACCTCTAAGGTTAGTAAACACTCTTCCTTTTCAAAAGATGGTCAAAAACTCCATAGTTGTAGGAAGTCTACAGTCCCTAGTACAAAGAAACCTTTATCTATGAAAAGTTTGTACCTTGATCCTCTCCCTACTAGTCAGGGACATCTAGAGTCTAACCCTAAGATAACTACTCATCTCACTATTCCTGAAGCCAATATGAATATTATTAAGGATACTAATGGCAAGGTGATCACAAACAAAGTTGATCAAAAATTTGGTGATATTGCTCAAGAGGTTGATAAAAATAATGTTTCTAAGTCTGTTAACACTGGATCCAATGTTGAGTCAGATGTTGAGGCATCCTTGGCCCATACAGAACATAGAAACTCCATCATTGAAGAGGCAGAGAAGACAAACATTGATAGGAAGCTCCACAAGTTTATGGCCAGTGTTCTAAAAGAAGCTCAATGGGAGACTAAACAAAGTGGTTCCACTATAGTGACTGGTCAACATGAAGGGAAACCTACGAGTCTTCATTAAAGAGAGGTGGTTGCAAAAACTATGTTCTTTAATAATCCTGAGCAGCATGATCAAGAAGAAGTGGCTACCAGAGATCAAAGAGAGACGGGTAAAGAAATAGTGATATGTGATGATAAGGAAGAAAATAACTCTGAACCCAAAACTCCTGCAACTGTCAATCTGAGTTCAGATGATGAAACGTTGGCAGTAAATATTGCTAAGAATATAAAAAGGAGGAAATGAGAAACTAATGGGTCAAAAAGAAAACAACATAGAAATTCTAAGAAAAAACTAGTGTGGGACCTGAGAAAAGCTGGAGCAAGGTAGTGTCCCCTGTTCCAAAGAATAAATCATTGAAGAGGAAGAAAACCCCTTCAAGTGACCCTGAGATTGAAATGCACGTTGAAACCAATGTCTAGGACATTGTGTCTTCTAGCAAAAAGGTTGTTACAGGAAATAAAATATTTGTTAATATTCCTGATGGGCCATTGATAACATCTCTTTTCATTTTATGGAAAGTGTTAAAAAAATGGAGGTTTGTCTGTCAGAGAAGGATATCTTTTGAAAGGGAACTTGGTAAGGATGCTCTTGAGCTCAAGGAGGTTATGAGTCTCATTAAACATGTTAGGTTGATCAGAACTATAACTGAGATGGGAAGTGCTATGAAATGCTGGTAAAGGAGTTTATAGCGAACATCCCTACAAACTGTAATGACACGAGAAGTAATGATTACAGGAAAGTTTATGTGCGGGGTAGGTGTGTTAAATTCTCTCAAAAAAATCATCAATAGATTCATGGGAAGAAGTGTGAATGAACAATCTGAAATAGAAGTAAGTGATAATATGATATGCAAGGAAATCACTGCTAATCAAGTGAAGAGCTGGCCTATAAAAGAAAAATTGTATGTAGGAAATCTAAGTGAAGTATGTTATGCTGCACAAAATTGGAGCTGAAAATTGGGTGCCTACAAATCACTTCTCTACCATTTCTAATGGGTTGGGTAGAATCATTTATATCATCGGTACTAAAACATCATTTGATTTTGGTTCTTATGTGTTTGATAAGACAGTGAAGCAAGCAGGCACTTTTGCTGTCAAACTGCCAATTGTTTTTCCTTCTCTAATCTGTGGAATTATCTTAAGTCAGTATCTTGGTATTATGACAAGTACTGATGCATCCTGTAAAAGGGAAGTGCCCCTGCCCCTACACTAAAAATTGTTTGAAGGGACACATGTCCTCGACATTATCAAAACATCTAACACAAAAGTTGCTACTGCTACATCCAAAACAAGTTTATTATCTGAGTTGAAGGCAACGTGCAAAGAGTTGCACTACTAGAAAAATCAAGCTAGAGGGACTTATTAAAGCTCTGTCTGAGGAAGATTCAGATGAAATATTGGCTGATGCAGAAGAGGAAAACATTGATGATCAAGACCACAACAGTGAAGATGAAAGTATGAAGATTAGAGCTAGTTGAAGTTTTCCTTGTACTGTTTGGGACTGTGTTTTGTTTTAGTATGCATTTTTGTGCCTTTTGTTGTAATTCTTGATAAAGGCATTTGTGTTTCCAATTATGTGGTTTCTATATGATGTGTGTTTCCATCTGAACTTGTGCTTTATGAATTATGTTTTTTGTGCTTCCATTATGTGTGGTTCCATTTATGTTTACATTTACTTATTTCCTTTTATCAATTTTTGGCTAAAAGGGGGAGTGAAATGTTGTTTTGTTTTCTGTCTCTGATGTTATATCAGATGTCACGACTTTATGTCATGTGTGTACTACTACTTAGGAAGAGTTGTATGCAACTATTTAGGGGGAGCATATAGTCTGTCATGCCTGCTGCTGCTGCTGATGTGGAACCATTTGCTGTATCTGGGAGAATGTGTTATTCTCTGCAATAGATTGTGGTGTTCAAGAGAAGTGTGTTTATGCTAGTGCTTGTGTTTTTAAAGTGTGGTTCTACTATATGAACTTGCATGGGATTTCATGTGTTTTTGGTTTGGTTTTTCTCCTTCAGAGGGAGTACTGATTATGTGTGACAGGGGGAGTGGTGTACCTGTCTGCTTTGCTACTGCAAGATGGCACTATGTACAGAGCTTGCATGTTCTCATGTAGCTTGTGTTGTTTTGTGTTGTCAGACCTAATGTCTTGACATTGTGCTATTAGATTTTTTTTCTCTTTTTGGTGTGACAACATTGCGGTTCTTGGGTTTTTGTGTTTCTTTGTTTTTGTTTTTGCTTTGTGTATATCTGATGTGGGCTAAGGTTGTTTTAGCCAAAATTTGCCAAAGAGGAAGATTGTAAGTCCTTTGGTTTTTGGATTGGCTGCATTTTGGTAAAACAACATGTTGTTAGTAAGATGTTGAACCAGATGTTCTGCCATGTCAGTCAAATATCATATTCTACATGATGTTGTGACATGTTCTAGGACATGTTATACCAAATAGTTAAGGCATGACTATTTTGGTAATTTTAGTGTGATTTTTGAAAGTGTTCTGATGCACACATGGACGACTTTTATGGGAGTATATTGTGGAAATTTATGTTATTGCAGATTCTGTTAATTTTCATAAAAAGGATCCTTGAGCCTTTTTTAGGAAAGTTTGTATTTTTCTCCTATTACTATGCATGTTGATTGACAACCAGTTTATACTGATTGCTGCTATTTGTACGCCTCAAGAAGCCCAAGTCCAGTAGGTCTGAAGGCTATTTAAAGAGAAGAAAAACCCTATTGGAATAAGAGAGCATATCGTAAGAATTGTGTAATTAGGATTAACCATTGTTTTGGTTGGTCTTTAGGGTTTTCTGTTTGTTAATTATATATCACTCATGTATCTTATGATGCATTAAGGTTGAGTGATTGTTCATTGTCCACTCTAAAGCTTTTAAGAAAGAGTGTATTATTCTTGATTGAAGCTTCTAAGCAAGATCAAGTATTGTCTTGAAAGTGTGCTACTTTTATTGTTTGTTGTTGTTTATGTAGTCACTGAGATTGAGACTGTTTGATATCACTGAGGTGATTAGAAAGTGAGAGGGGATTCTCTTATCTAGATGACGATTTTTAGGTAGAAATTTCACGGGTAATGATTAGGTGATAAGTTGTAAACGAGGGAGTTTAACTTTGAACTAATACTATTAGTGGATTTCCTTTCTGGCTTGGTAGCCCCCATATGTAGGTGAATTGCACAGAACTAGGTTAACAATTCTGGTGTTTATTTTCCTGTTTTGTCATTTAAATTTCTGCAGCTTTTCTTGTGTATTCAAGTTGTTGTTGGTCCTAATATTGTGATATTTATCTCGACATATGATATCTGCGTGTCAGATTTTCAGAAAATTTGTTTTAGTTTCATCTCTTTAAGTTGTGAAATTAGAGACTAATTTACGCTGTATATATTTTATTTTTTTGCAGTCACATATCCCAATAATATGTGAAGAGATTATTAGGAATCTTAATGATGTACCTACATAAATTTGAAAAATATCAATGAACTTTAAAAGAAAAATATAATTTAATTGTCATGTTCAAAACATGCTTATTATACTGAGCTTCCTTATTGCAATATAGGTTTTTACAATTTTAACTATGCTCATCAATTTATCGATTTTGTTTCAACAATATTAATTTTGATTTGATTCAATTTGATTTCAATTGTACAAAATTTTAAAATATGCTCAGTAAATTAGAACATACTTTCAAAATATTTGGTGTTTCACTTTCTTTGTAGTTCTTTAGAAATCACCTACCGTAATAACAAAATAAATATAGAGTAAACTTTTAAATCAACAATATTATTTTTATTCATGGAAAATAATTTATTTAATCCAAATATTAATAATTAACAATGCTATATTTATATATGAAAATAACTCACTATTCATCTACATAATTTTATAAATGATGCCTAAAATAAAATAAAATTTATACATGAGAAAAAGTCCATTTTGATTTAAATATTTTTTTAAATAACGTCTAAAAAATATAATTTTTATATACGAAAAAATATATATTTTTGATTTAAAAATGAGAAAAAAAATGTGTCATATTCATATAATTAAAAAATATTTAAATAAATGTGTGTCGTTGATGTAGATACGGAAAAAAAAAAATCACAATCAAAATAAGATGAAAATATGGGTCATTTATTCGAATTATATAATAAATAAGTAATGATTGAATAAATATTTCATTAATATAAATACAGAAAACTAATATGTTACTGATGCATATATGAAAAAAAATGCCGGCTTATTGAAATTTGTACATTAGTGATTTAATAAATATTTGTTATTAATGTAAATACGAAAAAAATATATATTGTTGATCCAGTATTTTTATAAATAATGTTACTTTTATACATGGAATTTTTTTTTATTATTGATCAAAATATTTTTGTAAATTAATGATACCTAAACAAAAATAATATTTACATACCAAAATTTATACTTAAGTTTCAAATATGAGATAAATATATGTCACTTATAAATTAATTAAATATACTTAAAATAATTTTATATTTATTTTTTTGGCTAAATCTATCTATATTTTTTTTACTGAGTTATTTTATAATATATTCTATAATTTTTTCAATTCCTTTTTTAATAAAACTATCACTTTTTTATTTCAATTCCTTTTTTCTTTTTAAAAATAAAATTGATTACTCTTTTCTTATATCTTTCAATTTTTTCTTCTTTTTTACTTTCATTTTAAAATAAATATATTATATAAATAAATACATGTACAAAATCATAACCCGTGAATACATAAATACGAGTTTTTTCCTAGTTAACATTAAAATTCTACATCCAAACTCCTTCGAGACGATCTTCATCTTTTAAAAAAACTCATTTTTAATTTTAAAGTAAACACTAAAACTTTATCAAATAAGTGAAAAACTGAAAATAAATCTAGTGCAAAGAAATTGATTAAAACCATCAATTTCTACAGAAATCGATTCTTGATCTTAATAGAAAAAAAGATGGATCTCCGTAAGAAAAATCAATATTAAAACTTCCAACACAAATTAAAGTCAATCAAAGTTAGTCAAAATCACTTCATCTTGTATTAAGTCAAACAAATAATAAGATTTTCAAGTGAGATATAAAAAAAACTATTATTTACATATTTATCGAAATATCATTTTTAAAACTAAAAAATGCTCTTATCTTTTGTGTTTTTGAGATAATAAATTAAAATTGTCTAATTGTTCTCACTTTGTTATAGGATGGTGACAGTTCGTTGGAGTAAAAAACAGCTTAATTCAAGGTTGATTACTTGCTTCAATTCTACCGCTATATCTAATTTGCACCTAAGTATGACAAATAAGTGCTTCTTTTTCTTTTTCTTTTAATACTTTGCTTATTTTCTTTCTTTTTATTTGTTGTCTTTTTCGATAAAAATTAAACTGACTTTAATATTTACATTTATTGGTTGTTATACCGATTTCAATAATCACGGCTTAAGTGGCTTCATCTATATATACATAATAAAATTATATCATTTTGAGGGCTTTGTAAGTAACATTAATTTTTTATAAAAAAAAAAGTTATTTTGGCGTTTTAATTATTAGATATATAACTCTCTCAATTTTTTAATTATAGGCAATATAATTAATTTTTTAAGAATATAAATTGTTTAAGTTTATTTTATATTCTTATTTATGTTAGCTATTAAAAATTCACGTACATTTAAGAAGGTGTTTTAGGAAGGGAAAATATTATTTTAATTAAGAATACTTGAATGATATAGTAAGAGATTTTTGTTAAATTTTTCTAAGAAGGACCAATTGAGAGACATGTCTATATTTAATATATGTGACACTTACTAAATTAAAGTTAAGAAAAAGTATCAGATGCAGTATAATTAAATAAGTTAAGAACTAACTATGATAAGAAAAGATATATGTTTTGGGCTTGAACTGTATAGAGAATGAACAAACCGGCACATGCTTGGGAGTCCAATTATGTATCATAAAAAGGGGAAATTGTTTAATACACCCTTGCTTTATTCACACAAATTTTTAAAATACTTTTAAAATTCGAATTTTAGAATCCTGATACACTAAAAAACACGTCAAATCCAAGTATGTTATTGAAGTATTTTTTTTTGTCATAATGTTATTGAGGTATTTTTTGTTTTTGTATGCGCAATTTAGGATCGATATTATTACTATTCGATCTAGAAATTAAAAGAACCGCACATGCTTTCAGAAAAGCAGATAGAGAAGAAATTATGACCGACGGTACTTCAGAAGAAGATACACCACCGCTTTCTGAGGATACTGAAGATGAGGATACCATGGCAGCACCATCACCCCAAACTATGAGGGGTTACTGTAAAAGAACTGACGAAGGACAAGTTTCTAGATGGTTTGCATCGACAGATCCCGCTAACTTTGATATTAAAAATTATGTACTTTCAGATTTAAGAGACAATTTGTTCGACGGGAATGCTATCAGAGACTCATGGGATCATCTTGCACGCTTCTACAAAACCGCTTTCATGTGTAAACCAGATGATGTCACAGAAGACCAAGTAAAGTTACAGTCGTTTGGTTTCTCACTCATTAGAAGGGCGATATCTGGTTATTATGCCTTCCAAATGGAACCATTCGAACATGGAAGGAGTTGGAGGGTGAGTTCCTAGAAAGACTTTTCACCACCAACCAGTTTATTGAGAGGAGAGCATAAATTGTGAATTTTGAGCAACAAGACACAAAATCATTGTATGGCTCATGGGAGAGGTTCAAATTATTATTGCGCAGATGCCCGAATCATAACATGAATAATATGAAGCAAACACAAAATTTAATTAAAGGCCTCAAGAGTCAGACACACATGTTGTTAGATGCTTCCAAAGGAGGCACGATCAGATTAATGAATGAACCACAAGTCAAAGATCTAATTGAGAAGATGTGCTTCAATGAGTGTCGATCCAAGAGCGAAAGGTCATTAAAAAGTGAAACGGTAGGCACCCCCAAATGTATGTTAGCTATTGATACTCAAACTGATCTTTTAGCTCAAATGGAATTATTAAATAAGTAGCTAGCTAAGAGCAGCTTAACTAAAGCTAATGTGAGCCAAACACAAGCACTTAGGTGTGATTTCTTTGGAGGAGGACATAGAAATAGAAGGTTCTCTTTAGAAGGGTCAAGTGAAGAAGTCCAATTCGCTAATTTTCAGAAGAACAACCCTTATTCCAACACCTACAATCCAGGATGGAAGGAAGGATCACCCGAATTTCCGATGGAGCAATAACCGAAACCCAAATGGAAATTAAGGTATGCAACAAAACTAACAAGCTTCCTTGCAAAAGAAGCCTTCACAACTAGAAGAGACCTTACAAAACTATATCAAGGCCACTCAGAGTAGCTTAGATAAGGTAAATAAGAATCATGAGACCATGAGTAGAAACCATGATGCATCCATAAAAAATTTGGAGATGTAAGTTGGTCAGTTGTCTAGACAAATAGCTGCTTTACTGAGCTAGAGTAGAGGATTATCAGGTAATACAATAGATTATCCCAAGAATGAGTCTTGCAAGGCTGTGGAAACAAGTTTTGAAGTGAATGCTAGTAAGGGTAAGAATGAAATAGTTGAAGAGGTGATAATGGAAAAACGAGGTTTAAGGATCGAAAGGGAGGAGAGTGAATTTAAGGGTGACCAAGAAGAAATAGGAGTCACCATTGATCAATTAATAGACAAAAACTCCTCGTGGAGAAGAACAAAGAAGAAAATCCTCAATGATCCTAATCCATCACTAGCCGATTACATCAAGGCACCGTATCCAATAATAAAGAAGAAACCTCTTCATGAAGATTAGGCTAGAATGTTTGCCAAGTTTAAGAAGATGCTTAAGACACTTCAGGTAAGTGTATCTTTTCATAATGTTTCAAAACTAATGCCTAAGTTTGCTAAATCCATGGAGGCATTACTAAAGGGTACAAAGCAAAAAGTGGATAAGGCACAAGTCAACATGACTGAAAAAAAAGGAAAATCATGTGCCTAAAACATTGCCACCGAAGCTAAAGGATCCATGTAAGTTCTCTATATCTTGTACTATCGGTGGAGTAGAGACCCCACACGCTTTATGTGATATATAGTCTAGTATAAATGTGATGCCATTAGGTAAGTGCAAAAAGTGTGACTTGGGATAAATCATACCAAGTAACATGACTCTTGGTTTAGCTGATTCATCTGTCACTCACTCGATTGGTATTATATAAGACATTTTAATGCATGTCGATGAATTAGTGTTTCCTGTAGATTTTTTTGTACTGGACATGAAATGAGACTCTAAAGGGTTGGTAATTCTCGAACGCCCATTCTTGGTAACTGAGAAAGCAAAAATAGATGTAGAGACAAGTGAGCTTATCTTGAAGTTCAATAAGGAGAAATTGATTTTCAAGGTGTATCACTAGACACCATATGTTGAAGACTTTGACACATGCTACCATCTGGAAGAAAAGGGTAGCAAGGTTGACAAATGAATGACAACAACAAAATTGACCGGCGTGAGGGTTTTCCTTGCGCCTGTTGTGCCTTAGGCATGAACCATCAAGCTAGTGATGGAAAAGAAGTGCTTGATGGGAGACAACCCATCAGTAAGAACTTATTTTAATTTTTGCTTTGAATTTTATTTTTGTAACGTGTCAAGTTTGTGTGTTATTTTTGTGTAGAAGAGAAAACAAGTTAAAACAAGAGAACAAAGAAAAAGAAAAGAGAAGGAAAAAAAGTGATGCCCCTGGAATAATCACGTAGGATATATATATATATATATATATATATATATATATATATATATATATATATATATATATATATATATATATATATATATATATATATATATATATATATATATATATATATATATATATATATATATATATATATATATATATATATATATATATATATATATATATATAATGCGCGTGATATAGACATTGGGGAGAATCTATGAACCGTTTGCATCGCGCGTCCAATGGGTCTATAACACGCGCAATATGAACGTTGCAAAGAGATATTGGAAGGAACTGTGGTCATCACACGCGCTATGAATGTATAATGCATGCGATGAACAACAATTATGTGTACTATAAATATTGTCTGATTCAATTTCTTTTTCTCATCATTCTTTCTCTACTCCTTCTACTTTCTAGAAATTCGTCTGAGCATTCTCTACACAAAATTTCTTTTTTTTCCTGTGCATGTTGTTTTTGTGTTGTGTTGTTGTAGGTATCATGTCCCCAAATAGTGCACGACTTGTACAAGGATCATCTTCAAGGGCTTCCTAACTCTGAATGCTCCCACCTATCCCAACCACAAATTTCTATCAAAGTCTCATGTTGAGAAGTACCTTAAGATGTTGGATTACCACATTATGAGGGAAAGATCCTTCGCTTGTGAATACTTACAAGGTTTTGATGAGGTGATTGAGGTGCTTCAACAAAGGCGGTTGGTAAGCTTTAATAATTTAATTTATGAAACCAACAAAACAATAGGGCTAGAGTTCTATGTTAATGCTGCTTTTGGCGCAATAGGCACCTACACCTCCTATGTGCAAGGTAAGTGTCATACTCTAAATTTGTCCTACCCTTTATTTTTCTTGTCCCAAGCATGTGTGCAGTGATGGTTGAAATTCAGTGGAAGTTTGACCTAATCATGGTTAAACAAGTGGGTTACTTCGTTCTCAAGTTTATCAAGCTATGACAAAATCAGGTGTTTCATGATGGATAATCATCAAGGACCAGATCAGGTCTAAATTAGGATTTTGGTCAACCAAGTTCATGTTCATAATATTGCTCAAGAAGTTTTTAGATGAGGCTCTTTGTTCATCATGATTTAAGTGTCTTCATGTTCAGGATTAATTCATTTTTGGTCTCACTTCTCAAGGCTAATTCAAGGCATATTCATCTTGGTCATGATATTAGGCATTTTGCTTCAACATGTTTTAAGTGGCAGGAGAGGTTTAAGCTTATGTAAGAAGTTGGTTCAAGTTTGATGCTTTGGAATTAATTGCAAGCATGTGTGTGTCAACTTTAAAATCAAAGGGTGCTAGAAGTAAAACCAATAAATAAACCCAAGTGAAACTTACAAGGACAAGTCTAAGCATAGAGGTGCAAATTCCAAATTTACAAAGTCCATTTCAAGTTGTTTCACAAAACTACAAAAAAATATATAAAGGCACATTCTATCTACAAAAAAGTCAAGCTCATGAAAATTGCCAAAAGCTTATGATACAAGGCACATTAACAAAAGTCCAAGCTCATCTTCAATGTACAAAGCTCCAAGCAAAAGATATAAATAAGAGAAGCCAAGATTACACGCCAGCCTCCACAAAAACCAACCAAGCTACTGCACTATAATTCATGACCAAGTGAAAGCTTTCATACCACAAGCCAACATAAGCCTTCAGCTGCCACGAGAAGCCATCTCACCACAACAAGCATTTCACAAACCAAGCAAAGCAAAGCCAAACCTTCACACGACGTAAACGCAAATCCTTTATAAGCCAGCTGCAATTACCAACCTTCACATGAATTCCAAACCATTAATTACACAATTCCAGCCACTTCAAAAAACTACAAAGCAAGCCACGAATCCAAAATAATTTCCTGCGCAAGCCACTCCAAACTACAAGATGCCCATCCCAGCTGCAAAATAAACTATTTCAAACCACGTCACAACCTTCCATGACCCTATGCGAACCAATTTCAGCAGCAAACAAATATGCAAGTACGTTTGTAATACCCCAAGATTTTCCCTTAGATTAGTTGTTTCATGTCGCATTCCATCTCATGTTGCATTACACCCCATCTGACCGCTAACGGGTTTGTGTAGCCTGTTTGGTTTTGCAGGGAAAATCACATGGTGCATTCTTTAACTTATGAAGGGAAAAATGGTCATTAGTTCGCAGTTTACTGACAAATTATGAAGCTGAGTCGTCTTCAGGAATTCCTCGAGTGATTAGGGTTTCCATCTCCGAGTTCTGTGATTTATTTGATGATGAGCTAAATTTCATGGCAATTTGGACGTCAGATTTCTCGTAACACAACACAGTTTATTCAAGGGTCGAGATTCAGTCGTCAGTTGGATTTCAGGAATGTTGTTTGAGTATTAAGCTATAGGGACCTGAGTGCGTTGCAGTATAGGTGGATTCAGGTTAAATCGGTGCGAGAATATGCTCTGAGGAATTTATTTTGGCAGACACACATTCTTCTGCTTTTCACTGGTCAACGGTCAATTGTAAGGAAACAGCGGAATTTTGGCGAGCGTTGGATGTATGATAAACATTTGTGGTTTTGATCATGATTATTAGTCAAGCTGACTCAGGTTACCGGTTTAAATAGTCGAAACGTGATTTGAATTTTCAAATACGGAAGGCAGTTTTGTTTTACCGTTTGACTGAGTTTCTCTGCTTATCGGTTCAGGGCCGTATTCACTATCAATATCATATACAAATTGACTTGCAAGAGGTTTGTAGAGCTCAGTGGTTAATGGTCAAACGTCATAGTAATCGGACATTGTCATTAACTGAATTTACTTGATAAATTTAAGCAGTTGACTGTTAAATCAGTTGAAGTTTTCAGTCAGAGGAATTTGGTCAGGTGGATTTTAATCAGACAGGTTGGAATCATTTGAAGTCAGTCAGGTTGATTTGTTTGGATGAGCTTAACCGGATAAATTTAAACGAATGAATTTGCTATGGATGCAAGCGTTTAGATTTGGTCAGACGAATTGATTTGTATGAACTAATATGGAGGAAGTTAATCAGATGAATTCAATTAAGTGGATTTATTTGGGTTGAATTTAATCGGTTGGATTGTCTGTTGAATTTAATCTAATTGGTCGGATAACTTTATTCGTCTGAATTATTTAGGGGTATAGAGATTTTAATCGGATGTTCTATCAGAGTTTGAGGTTAATCGGAAGGATTGGTACGAGGAATTCAAATTAATAGAAAAATAGAATTTTTATTTATTCTATTATTTTATTACAATATCCAAAATAAAGAAAAAAATTACAAAATTAAATTACATTTTTCCTAATTGCTAAATTCCTAATTTGTCCTAAAATCGGATTCGAGTCCGATCTTCATGTTCTGACTTTCGCTTTTCCGAACCTGCAAGAAAAATCAACAAACAGTGAAAATATTAAAGTTAGTTAAAATCGGTTTGTCGGACTCCGACACCCTCAGGAAATTCTCATCATCGGGTGTGTCGGGAGAGTAACGACAAAGTCGAAGCCAGCTCCCGACTCCATTTCCCGACCTCGGTAAATCCGGCAATATCTGTTCAAGAGTTTTTCCGGGAGAGAGAGAAAAGGTGTTTTTTTTAGAAAAAGTGATTCTGAAAATAAGTGCTTTTGGAAAAAGCAATTATTTCTAAAAATTGGTTTTTCCAAACACAACACAAACAACAGGTCCCACAAATCTCCGGACCAAACGAATCAAACCCATCCTAAGAAAATAAGTTCCAAAATTCCAACAACCAAACGCATCACCTAAATCAAACGCAACAAGTCAAATCCCTAAAAAAACTCAACCTAACCGTCAAATGCGCGTAACAACAGCACCAAAATTCCTGAAAAAATGGTAACCCAGCAGCAGCAGAATAGTGAAAAAGCCAAGGCCCATAAAATCATCAAGAAAAATATATAAGAAGGACATGCAAGTTCAAGAAGGGAGAGATCCAGGATCCTGACGGCGGCCAAGCAAGAGAAAAGTAAAAGACGATCCGTCATCACCATCAAAAGGATCAGACAAAATCACCAGAAAAAGAAGGATCATCACCCACATCCCAAGCAAGCAGACTCCACAAGCGTCAAAGTGAATGGCGGCCGTAAATTCCTCGGAGGATTCACTACCACCGCGTCATCACCGAAGAACCCATCACCATCATCAACGGCCAAAACGACAGACTCAGAGACGAAACGACATCGTCACCATCATCGTCCGTAACATAAGCATCTCACTACCATCATCGTCCACCACGAACAACAACGAAACCCGTCATCCTCAAGAGTTTCAGAAGCAAGAACCAAAGCCATCGTGAACTCAGAAGAGCTTGGTTTTCATCATTGTAGCAACGGAGCACCATAGCCCACAAGAAAGTCCACTTCAAACCCTAAGCAAGAAGGGTGAGCAACCTCTCTAGACTAACAATTCATTTCATTTTTGCAGAAAAAAAGAAGGGAAGCAATCGGAGCTAAGGACGGACGAACATGTGAAGAAGAAAGAGGAACTGAAAAAAAGCTCAAAGAGTGAACCATGGGGTCCGCGCCGCCGGTCCAGGAAGAAGAAGATGAGAACCCTAAAATGCATCTCAGCGGACACATCTCTCCCCAATTTATTTGCTGTTTCTTTTTCCTTTTATTTTTTTTTCTTATTTATTTATTTATTATTTTTGCTTTATTTTTTTAGTTGAATTATTAATGCTATAATTATATTGTTTTTTTAACTTATTTTCTAAAAGCTTAACAAAAATCATTTCAAGCTTAAAGTTAATACTCTTTCGTTTAAACTTAACATTAAAACTATTTTCAACCAAATTAAAACCCTTTCTTTAACTTAATGTTTTTTTTCCTTTTTCTTTCTTTTAATTAAAATTTTAAATTAAAACCATTTTTAAAATTGAAACATTTATTAAAATTTAAAACCTTTTCATAAGAAAACTTAATATTAAAACTCATGGCTAATATTTAAAGCTTAATTTAAAAATATTGATTTGGAAATTAATTTGCTTCAATTAGCAATTTAAAATCTAATTTCTAACCCAAAAGTCAAAACTAGAAATTTTGAATCGTCCCGTTAGTTGTCGTATGATTTTCCTATTTCTCGGTTGTATGGCTTACTAATTCTGTACTTTTCGCATTTTCTTTTTTTGGGGTTGTAACTTATGCGAGGCAATCGTCGCTTTTATTATTCTTGCAATTTTTTGGGTTGTAATTTATGAAAGGATATTGTCGCTTTGCCTTTTCTTACTGCTTTTGTACTTTCCTATATTTCAATTCTGCCATGTAATCAATTATTCATTTGCATCAGTTACTGTTAAACCCTCTGAAGGATTAGGTCTAGCCGTTTGACCGCCGAGTCAATAGTCCTCTCCTTTGACCATTTCACAACCCTAATTGCCTAGCGTCCCGCCGTGGACTAAATCACCCTTTTCCCTAGCATTAGGTCAAGGAGTCGTCGCACTCCGTATTAGGTTTTTCGCCGTGGAATACCTAGTTAACCCTAATTTCAACTCTTTACAACATAGAGATTGAAGTCGCCGCACTCCATGTAAGCGCTTCCTTAAGTACGCTTATTCCCATTGAAACCTTGACCACAGTCAAGAAGTTTCTCTTCCTCCCTTTCGAAGGGAACTACGATTACTCTGATTCCATTCCCTACCCAGGATACATAGGCACAAGATGCGAATCTTTCCGAGTAAACTTAGGACTAACCCTTAGGTCTTTCTGTCACTTTCTAAGCCTTAACAATATATACCCGCAAGCAAATAATCAAGCAAAATAGTAAAATTTAAACAAAAGGCTCCTGTAGAGTACTACAGAAGTTTAGGGTGCTGATATCTTCCCTAAGCTTAACCAACCCTTTACCTAGAGCTTTCCCCGCATTGTTTATGATGTAAAAATTAGGTTTTCCTTCATTTGACCTTTTCCTTCGGATAAATCAAAGATCGGTTGTGAATCAAATATTTGCGATTCAAATTAATTAATAATTTGATATCCTATTCTCACCGCAACAGAAAATGGCGACTTCACTAGGGAGTTCTAACTTTTGAGGGTTACCCCTACTTTGTTTTTTTTTGTGCTATTTGCTTCATTATTTTCGTGTATATATAATATCTACTGTACCTTGCTTGGGGTATCTATTTTGTTGTGAGATAAGTCCTACACCCGAACTTGAGTGACATTATTATAGGAAGGTGATATATTCGACGAGGCTTATAGGGAGTAATTTCCGACCAAGCTGACTTGAGAATCACCGCTCAGTTGAGGCCCTTTTGAAAGGTAGTTCCGTTGAACGAGTATTCGTGAAAACACTTACTATCTTCGATTGGAGCATGTGATATTGGGACCCGTAGTACCTTAACACCACCTTGGCATTATCTAGGACATAGTGCGAGGACTATGAGGGAGTAGTCCCAAAATAGTTTCTACGCGATACTACACTCAAAAGAGGTTCTCTTGAGAATATTATTAACCACCGAGTCAGTCGGGAAATTGATAATATCCAAAAGATGGACTGATGACTTTGGGCACCACTTTAGAACCTTGTTCTGCAGGTACAACTAACCTATAGTACATACCTTATGAGGATGGGTAGACCTTAACTCCGCTCACATACCTTTAACCTAGGACCTTGTGTATATTTGTGCATGGCATTCATAAAGCATCGCATTGCATTACATTTCATGGAATTCTAATTTTATTTATGAACATTGCAGGATACCATGGATTACAATGGAAAACATACTTTGAAATATACTTTTAAGAGTCTTAAGTTGGATGACCTAAGGAAGTTAGGAGCTTTGGTTCAAGATTAAAAAGGATTCTGAAACAAGTACGGAGGGTTGTTATCTTTGTTGAAACTTCAAGTAGACGAAGGACTTCTTTCTACCTTGTTACAGTTCTATGACCCGGATTATCATTGCTTTACATTCCCCGATTATCAGCTATTGCCTACCTTAGAAGAGTACTCTCAATTGGTGGGGTTACCTATTTTGGATGGATCTCCTTTCCCTTTCTTGGAGAAAGACCCTAAAGATCAAGATATTGCTAGAGCCATATGCTTGAAGGTATCTAACATCAAGGGCAATATGGTCATTAAAGGTGGAACTTTTAGGTTACCTACAAATTTCTTAATCAAGAAAGCCCAATATTATGCCGATCATATGAGCATGCCTACATTTGAGGCAATCCTCGCCTTACTCATTTATGGAGTGTTACTTTTCCCGAGTTTTGAAGGCTTCGTTGACCTTAATGCCATCAAAATATTCATGATGAGTAATCTTGTACCGACTTTATTGGGTAACACTTATCATTCCATACATCTTCGAAACTTTCATGGTGGAGGGATGATTACATGTTGTGTCCTTTTATTATACAAGTGGTTTATTTCGCACTTGCCCAAGTCTGGTCCTTTTTGGGATCTCAATAAAGGACGCTGGTCACAAAGGGTTATGGCTATAACTCATTCGGATATTGATTGGTATAACCGCGTGTACGATGGGACATTAATCATTATGGTTGTGGGGACTTTGCTAACGTACCCTTACTTGGTTTTAATGGAGGAATCAGTTACAATCCAGTTCTAGCTCGCCGACAACTAGGATATCCATTAAAGGAACCACCTAAGAGTGTTCATGTGTAGAAAATCTTTTTCAAGGACGATAAAACACTTCAAGATCAGATTGTGTCTGCCTGGCGTCATTTGCATAAGAAAGGTAGAGAAAGTCTGGGAAGGCCAAATTGTGTGTCCATGGAACCATACCTTCATTGGGCCTGAGAAAGAGCTATCAAGTTGAAGATGCCTTATCCTCGCCAAGATCCTTTGCCTCCAATAAAGGAATATGTTCTGGTTTTCATGTCCGAAGCTGAAACGTTGAAGATCGCTTTGAAGAAAGCACAACATGAGGCAGAAGCATGGAAGAACAAATATCATGCTGTCGTTAGTGAGAATGCCGAACTCCAAAAGCAACTTCATGCCAAGAATGAGGAGGTGCTTTCCTACAAGAAGAGAAAAATCTACGAGGATTTATTCTCCTCCTACTCTCCGCCTACTCTTTGAAGCTGTGGACAATGCTTCCTTAGGACTTTATTAACTTTTATTTAGCTATTTTTGTTAATACTTTCTTTTAAGAATATTATTTGTAATCCAGTTTTCAAATTAATAAATAAAGTTTCTTTGGTATTCCGCAATATTCGTAAATATTTGAATTCCATGAGATCATTTCATCTCCGTTTTGCATTTTAGCATCGTATTTTTGCATTGCATTTTTCTCCTAGTTTCTCATTCTCGGTTCTCTCGCCTTCCAGTTTCGTCACCCTGAGTTCTCTGCACCGGTACAACACTAGAGCCCAAGCTCGAAAAAGGATGGAAGAACAAGCTCAAGAGATGGATCGTGTCAACAATGAACTCGAAGACCTTCGAGGAAGGGTGGGACAGATTATGGAGCTGCTCCAAGTCCTCAATGCATAGATGGATACTCAGCCTATTGTTGTCTCTGAGGCTACCAATACTGTTGCAGATTCCCAACCAACTGTTACTGTCAAGACCATACCTCCTCAGGGGTCCTCAATCCAGTCTGGGGCATCCTACTATTGCTCAACCAATTCAGCAAGTTGGTCCTCCGGAGTTCAAAACTCCGAGCTTCGACCATCATAAAGGACCTATGCGCCTGAGGAGTCCCTCGAGCAGGTATAACCGCAAAATGGCTGCTCATCAACCATAGCGACGTCCGCCTAGGTATGTTCAAGGTTATCCGGTTCAGTATGCTCAATAACCATATGTAGCTACTATTGCACCTCCCTTCAATCAGCAGTTTCCTACCTATCAGCCTGTGCAACCGGCTCCAGTCTATCAGCATCATATCTATCAACAATCTCCCAGTTATCATCCTACACAAATTCCTGTCAATTGTCAACGAATGCCCAACACTCCCGCGTGCCAACCATCAGAGGAGCCGACACCTCGTCAGAACGGTCTGAATAGGAGACAGTACAAGCCTTGTCCTCCGATTCTGACGACTTTTACCGAGTTGTACCCCTCATTAGTGCAACGAGATCTGATTAACACAAGAGCTTTAGGTCCACCTCGTAATCCTTTGCCTGCCAATTACAACACCGCCGCTCATTGTTTATTTCACGAGGGTGCGCCCGACCATGTTTTGAAAGATTGTTATGCTCTCAAGTCCATTGTCATAGATTTGTTGGAGGAGAAGATTTTGTCTTTTGATGATCCTCAGCCGAAGATCAGAACTCCTCTCAGGGTTTCCCATTCGACAAGTTCAAGCTCTGCAAAGACTGTTTGCAACATATCTCAGCCAGTTACTTCTCCCGTGAATCAGCTGCAACCAGTATTTATTCAAAAGCCTGGTCCATTTCATTTTAGTATTCCTCAAGATGATGTGACCACGATCGACAAAGAATCTGGGAGGGTTATTCTGAGGGAAGATTGGACGACTGATAATGAAGCAGTGACAGATATAGCTGGGGCAAGTAGAACGACTCGCAGTGAGCGTGTCTCCACTCTCCATTCCAATGAGACTCCTCCAGAGGAAACCACTGCTACCATGCCAGTCTTGAATACGAAGACTTCATAAATTTCTTCAGATAATTCATTTTGTTTACTTATATGTATTGTGTTTCTTTGATTAAGCATAATTAGCATGTACGAACTTGTTCATTTTGAATAATTAATGCAATGCATGTTTGTCTTGAATAAATCCATTCGTTTTCACTCACAAAAATTATTTTTCATAATTTATAATGCCAACTTTACCCGATCTCTTGCTCTGATAGAGAATTGGGAGGAGGATGATGAACCAAAAACATCATATCTCTTGTCGTTTGCTTTCGATTGAAACCTGCTGATGATGTAAGGCATTGTTTCAAATCCCAAACACTGGAGATATAAGGATGATAATCCCTCTTTAACCCCTTTGAGTCTTGAAGTAGGAGTTTTCTTGTTCAAGTAAAAACCCTCAATTTTCAACCTGGGGCAGGGTAGTTTTCAGTTAAATTGATCGAGCACTCAGACATTCAAAAAAGGAGGAGTGAACATCTGAGAATCCATTTCATCTATCCCTAACATATTAGGAGGCTGAAAAAAAACACAATGACCATCCCTCTGTGGGGTAGTCACAAGCCTTTCAAAAGAGTCACACGACTTGCTCAACAAAAATGAATGAAAGAGCCCGCTAAGTCAAAACCTACGAAGGAGACTTAGGCAAAACTGGGGCATCCCACTGGACTCTAAAGTCAAAATCCAAAAGACGCCGTCCAGGCAAAATTTAGGGAATGAAAAATCCAAAGCAAAAAAACAAAGGATTACAATAAAAATCCCCAATAAAGAACAAAGTCGTGTGATCAAACACCAAAATAAATAGGTGAGTGACTGCCATTGTCCAAAGCCTTAATAAGTTCTCGACTATATCAAATCCGATTGAGATATGAGTGCTCGTATCCGGTTAACTGAATTAGGATTGGAGAACATCACGAAGAATGGGTGGGTACAATAAATTTGAGCCTTTATCTTTTGTTTCTTAAACCGTGAACAAAGCCACGATACAACCATTAAAAGACCTAATTAAAGTAGGATCTCTTCTAAAAGCATACTCGACGAGATAACGTTTCCTGACTCCTACGAGCTATGCTCAATTTACCGTTGACATTACAAATTAAATTCATATCCTGACTATGGGATTTCGGTCACGAGTTACAGTGATATCTTTTTTAAAACAAAGACGAAAACTTCAAGACAAATATACATGTTGCATTGACAATTTCAGGATAGGCATCTCACACGTGTTGATTTTTGCTTGATATCATAGAAACTTACATATAGACATAATTAGTGGAGCTTAAAGATCCTGCTAAGCAGGGGCAAGTAGTTCTCCAATTGCTTACTGATGCAAGCCTGACGTACTTAAGAGCTATTCTTGTAGACTCAGTCGTAACACGGTTGATTCGTGCCAGTTACGTCGAGATCCGACAAATCTCTCCAAGAGTTTGAACACAGTGGGGCACTTGGACTCCTGTTCTCTGTAAAATCCTCTCGAGATGACTTTCTCATGAAGTCGGTACTCTGAGGCATTATATTTTTCAAAATGGCGACTATCTTGAAGTCCATTGAGATTAAAACTACTGTGGTTTCGCAATATTCTTCATGCGCCCGATATATTTTACTCCCGGTGGTCTTCATTCCCCAGTTAGTCTCATCGTTGCAGAAACACTTCTAAACCATTGCCTCAGTGCAGTCCCCAGCGAGACTTTAAGCCGACACAGTCCCCAACGAGACTTTAAGCTGACAACACTTTTGGACGAATCCGGTAATCTCTAGTGATTTTCAAGACTATAGAGATCATACCAGCATCTTCCAAGTGATACATTTTATTTGGGGGCCCACTCTCAGTGGTATCATCTCTTCCTCACCGAAGATGCCATGCTTTCCCCAGGAAACCGTCCCCAACGAGACTTTAGGCTGACAACACTTATGGGGTCCATCCGATAAATCCTGATGACTCTCAAGACTGCAGAGATATCCCTGGTATCCTCCATATGTTCCGTGTTCTTGAAGACCCATTCTCAGTGGAATTGGCTATTCCTGAGTGAAATTGCCTTACTTTCCTTAGGAAATACTCCCCAAGAGATCGATGTTCTCCCCAAGAAGTCAGGATACTTTCCCCAGGAATGTCTGGTGAATTCTCCCCAGCAAGTCTGACGAACTCTCCTCAGGGAAGTCTGATATAGTTTATCCCCAGGGAAGTTGGATGTACCTTTTCCCCAGGAAGCCGAGGTATTATTCCCAGGAAGTCGCTACACTTTTCTCCCTAAAGCTGCCTAGCTCCTCATCATCCCCATGAAGCGGATATTTATTTTATCGAAATTCTCTGGTCTTGAGATTTTCCTTGGCTAATTATGATTCATAATAGCAATCCCTCCAGTGAATTCATGGAATCATACCCTCCGGTGAAGTCGTATCGTATCCCTATGTGGAAGTCATGACGCCGTATCCCCAAGTGGATTATTTTCTCCCCAGAGAAGTTGGAACTTTGAAGCCAGATTTGGTTCTGCCATCACTCTTCCTATCCCTTGATAGATGTACTATTGCAGAGGTCGCCGGGTATTCTCGTCGAGATGTTTATTTCATCTCATGTTTCCTCCTCTCGTCTGTTTTGTCAGCATATGCATAAGCATGAGCATAAGCATACTCATCGCATGTCATATTCATACACATTGACATGCGCATTAGCGTCTACATGTTTGCTAGTGGTTGTCATCCTTTGACGTTACCGCCGAGTAACTGGGTTCGTCCATTCTCTCCAAGTAGATCGTCAGCCTTAAGCATAAAATACCTACTTTTTTCCAGTTTCCCCCATAGAGCTCAAATCTCGTGTATGATGGTTATTTCCGTTATCTTTCCGCGCCCGGATAAGATAATCCCCATTTGAGTTCATTTCCTCAATAGAGTCCTGTTTGACAATTTATTTCTAGTTCAAGTCTAGACTGAACTTTGGTCCTGTCGGTCGCCGAACCTACCTGGACGTGCATTTATTTTGCACTATCTTTCAAATAGATTCTCTTACAACGCGTTTACCGATAAGCTACTGTTCTCTACCGAGAAGCTCATCATTAAATCTTTCAACCATGATCAGCTAGTGTTCTCGCCCGAGAAGCTTATCATTACAACTATCGTTATATTTTACAACCGATCAACGACTGTTCTCACCTGAGAAGCCTATCATTATATCATTACATTTTACAACAACTGGCATGCGACCATTCTCACCCGAGAAGCTTATCATCACACCAACTTTCATTACATTACAAACATTACAACAACGGTATGCGACAGTTCTCGTACAAGAAGCTTATCATTACATTCAATCGGTATGCGATAGTTCTCGTACAAGAAGCCTATCATTACAATCTTCCATTGCAACCTTCATTACAACCTTCATTACAATTTACATTACATTTTACAACCTTTACAAGCAGTTCTCATCCGAGAAGCTTATCCTTGCTACTCTTGCAAATAAGCGGTATTTCTCGCCTGGGAAGCTTATCCTATCTTCATCATGAGGAGCAGCAAGTAGCCATCTCCATCGAGAAGCTGGTTTCCATTTCCTTTTCATCTTGAATAAGGGGGAGGTTTGAACTGAATCATATTCAGGAGAGCACAAATCTTGAAGTATGGAGAAGTTTATTTTATCCTTTAGTAAAAGAAGGAACTGAATCATATTCAGGAGAGCACAGATCTTGAAGTATGAAGAAGTTCATTTTATCCTTTAGTAAAAGAAGGAACTTAATCATATTCAAGAGAGCATATATCTTGAAGTATGAAAAAGTTTATTTTATCCTTTAGTAAAATAAGAAACTGAATCATATTCAAGGGAGCACGACCTTGAAGTATGAAGAAGTTCATTTTATCCTATAGTAAAAGAAGGAACTGAATCATATTCAGGGGAGCACGACCTTGAAGTATGAAGAAGTTCATTTTATCCTTTAGTAAAAGAAGGAACTGAATCATATTCAAGGGAGCACAGACCTTGAAGTATGAAGAAGTTTATTTTATACTTTAGCAAAAGAAGGAATTGAATCATATTCAGGGGAGCACAGACCTTGAAGTATAAAGAGGTTTATTTTATCCTTTAGTAAAAGAAGAAGCTGAATCATGTTTTGATCATGGAAGCTTATGTTATTAGATGAGCAACAGTCCCTCCAGTGGAGCTTATCAATCAATTCATATATCATACCCAAATAAGCGACAGTCTCTTTATTTGAGAGCTTATCCATTTTGGCATATAAGTCCCTTCCAACGATAAGTGACAGTTCTCTCTCGAGAAGCTTATCAGGGCATTTCCCATTAAAGTCCATTTATTTTGCATACAACCAGTTTTACCCTGTATATTTTCTACGGATTCCCTAAAATTCCGTCTGATCCCGTCACGAGGAAAGTTTCCAGAAGCTCGGATGTTATTCTTTGCTCAATGCTCTAGCATTCTGTTTACTTGGTCCTACAGCCGTGCGGATCCAATTTTACCTTTTATCCTAGAGTATCAGCCGGTCATGCTTGAACCTGTTGAACAATTAATCTTAGATATTCCCCAATGGAGGCCGTCTTACCGGTGCCATCTCCTCTGAGGATCATGTCCTTACCATTCCCTTATAAAAGTGACAGTTGATCGTGCTCGCACCAGTGGGCCATCACTTTAGATTTCCCCGTGTCGTGCTGTTTCCCCAGTGTGTCATATTCCCTAGTATGGTTCGTTCGTCACGTCTGCCCCCTGTGTCGTCGGGTCGTCTGCGTCATTGCATCTATCATTTCAATCACATGAACCATACTAGATTCACGGCATTTACAACATTATAGTTTATTTTTGTTTTATCCATAGCATTGCATATCACTACATCTAAAGGCAAAATTTTCGGTTACATATATTTAAATCCCTTTCACCATGATTTCTCGAGCCTACGTCGCTCAAATCATCCGGTGAAGCTATTTAAATAGGGGAAACTGTAATACCCTAAAATTTTCCCTTAATTTGTCGTTTCATGTCGCATTCCATCTCATGTTGCATTACACCGCATCTGATTGCTAACGGGTTTGTGTAGTCTGTTTGGTTTTGCAGGGAAAATCACATGGTGCGTTCTTTAACTTATGAAGGGAAAAATGGTCATTAGTTTGAAGTTTACTAAAAAATTATGAAGCTGAGTCGTCTTCAGGAATTCCTCGAGTGATTAGGGTTTCAATCTCCGAGTCCTGTGATTTATTTGATGATGAGCTGGATTTTACGGCAGTTTGGACGTCAGATTACTCGTAACACAACACAGTTTATTCAAGGGTCGAGATTCAGTCGTCAGTTGGATTTCAGGAATGTTGTTTGAGTGATAAGCTATAGGGAGATGAGTGCATTGCAGTATAGGTGGATTCAGGTTAAATCGGTGCGAGAATATGCTCTGAGGAATTTATTTTGGCAGACACACGTTCTTCTGCTTTTCACTGGTCAACGGTCAATTGTAAGGAAACGGCGGAATTTTGGCGAGCGTTGGATGTATGATGAACATTTGTGGTTTTGATCGTGATTATTAGTCAAGCTGACTCAGGTTACCGGTTTAAATAGTCGAAACGTGATTTGAATTTTTAAATACGGAAGGCAGTTTTGTTTTACCGTTTGACTGAGTTTCTCTGCTTATCGGTTCAGGGTCGTATTCACTATTAATATCAGATACAAATTGACTTGCAAGAGGTTTGTTGAGCTCAGTGGTTAATGGTCAAACGTCGTAGTAATCAGACAATTGTCATTAACTGAATTTACTTGATAAATTCAAGCATTTGACTGTTAAATCGGTTGAATTTTCAGTCAGAGGAATTTGGTCAGGTGGATTTTAATCAGACGGGTTGGAATCATTTAAAGTCAGTCAGGTTGATTTGTTTGGATGAGCTTAACCGGATAAATTTAAACAGATGAATTTGTTATGGATGCAAGCGTTTGGATTTGGTCAGACAAATTGATTTGTATGAACTAATCGGGAGGAAGTTAATCAGATGAATTCAATTAAGCAGATTTATTTGGGTTGAATTTAATCGGTTGGATTGTCTGTTGAATTTAATCTAATTGGTCGGATAGGTTTATTCGTCTGAATTATTTAGGGGTTTAGAGATTTTAATCAGATGTTTTATCAGAGTTTAAGGTTAATCGGAAGGATTGGTACGAGGAATTCAAATTAATAGAAAAATAGAATTTTTATTTATTCTATTATTTTATTACAATATCCAAAATAAAGAAAAAAATTACAACATTAAATTACATTTTCCCTAATTGCTAAATTCCTAATTTGTCCTAAAATCGGCTTCGAGTCTGATCTTCATGTTCTGACTTTCGCTTTTCTGAACCTGCAAGAAAAATCAACAAACAGTGAAAATATTAAAGTTAGTTAAAATCAGTTTGTCGGACTCCGACACCCTCAGGAAATTCTCATCATCGGGTGTGTCGGGAGGGCAACGACAAAGTCGAAGCCAGCTCCCGACTCCATTTCCCGACCTCGGTAAATCCGGCAATATCTGTTCAATAGTTTTTCCGGGAGAGAGAGAAAAGGTGATTTTTTTAGAAAAAGTGATTATGAAAATAAGTGCTTTTGGAAAAAGCAATTATTTCTAAAAATTGGTTTTTCCAAACACAGCACAAACAACAGGTCCCACAAATCTCCGGACCAAACGGATCAAACCAATCCTGAGAAAACAAGTTCCAAAATTCCAACAACCAAACGCATCACCTAAATCAAACGCAGCAAGTCAAATCCCTGAAAAAACTCAACCTAACCGTCAAATACGCGTAACAGCAACACCAAAATTTCTAAAAAAATGGTAACCCAACAACAACAAAATAGTGAAAAAGCCAAGGCCCATAAAATCATCAAGAAAAATATATAAGAAGGACATGCAAGTTCAAGAAGGGAGAGATCCAGAATCTTGACGGCGACTAAGCAAGAGAAAAGTAAAAGACGATCCGTCATCACCATCAAGAGGATCAGACAAAATCACCATAAAAAGAAGAATCATCACCCACATCCCAAGCAAGCAGACTCCACAAGTGACAAAGCGAACGGAGGCCGTAAATCCCTCGGAGGATTCACTACCACCGCGTCATCACCGAAGAACCCATCACTGTCATCAATGGCCAAACGACAGGCTCAGAGATGAAACGACGTCGTCACCATCATCGTCCGTAACATAAGCAACTCACCACCATCATCGTCCACCACGAACAACAGTGAAACCCGTCATCCTCAAGAGTTTCAGAAGCAAGAACCAACAGTGAACTCATAAGAACTTGGTTTTCATCATCGTAGCAACGAAGCATCATAGCCCACGAGAGAGGCCACTTCAAACCCTAAGAAAGAAGGGTGAGCAACCTCTCTATACTTATAATTCATTTCATTTTTGCAGAAAAAAAGAAGGGAAGCAATCGGAGCTAAGGACGAACGAACATGCGAAGAAGAAAGAGGAACTAAAAAAAGCTCAACGGACACATCTCAGCAGACACATCCAGGAAGAAGAAGATGAGAACCCTAAAATGCATCTCAGCGGAAACATCTCTCCCCAATTTATTTTCTTTTTCTTTTTCCTTTTATATTTTTGCTTTATTTTTTTAGTTGAATTATTAATTATGTAATTATATTGTTTTTTTAACTTATTTTCTAAAAGCTTAACAAAAATCATTTCAAGCTTAAAGTTAATACTCTTTCGTTTAAACTTAACATTAAAAGGCAAAATATCCTTCTTGGTCCCTTAACTATACCTCGGGGTTCATTTTGGTCCCTTAACTTTAAAAAGTTCCATATTGGTCCCTTAACTCTTCAAACGTTCCATATTAGTCCTTTTTGACCTATTAGCAACAGAAAAAAATCAAAAAACCGTCGCTAAATCTGTCGCTAATAGGTAAAAAAAGGACTAATATGGAACATTTGAAGAGTTAAGGGACCAATATGGAACTTTTTAAAGTTAAGGGACCAAAATGAACCCCGGGGTATAGTTAAGGGACCAAGAAGGATATTTTGCCACATTAAAACTATTTTCAACCAAATAAAAACCCTTTATTTAACTTAAAACTTTTTTTTCCTTTTTTTTTTCTTTTAATTAAAATTTTAAATTAAAACCATTTTTAAAATTGAAACATTTATTAAAATTTAAAACCTTTTCATAAAAAAACTTAATATTAAAACTCATGGCTAACATTTAAAGCTAAATTTAAAAATATTGATTTGGAAATTAGTTTGCTTCAATAGCAATTTAAAATCTAATTTCTAACCCAAAAGTTAAAAATAGAAATTTCGAACCGTCCCGTTAGTTGTCGTATGATTTTCCTATTTCTCGGTTGTACAGCTTACTGATTCCGTACTTTTTGCATTTTCTTTTTTTGGGGTTGTAACTTATGCGAGGCAATCGTCGCTTTTATTATTCTTGCATTTTTTGGGTTGTAATTTATGGGAGGATATCGTTGCTTTGCATTTTCTTACTGCTTTCATACTTTCCTATATTTCAATTCTGCCATGTAATCAATTATTCATTTGCATCAGTTACTGTTAAACCCTCCGAAGGATTAGGTCTAGATGTTTAACCGCCGAGTCAATAGTCCTCTCCTTTGACCATTTCACAACCCTAATTGCCTAGGCGTCTCGCCGTGGACTAAATCACCTTTTGCCCTAGCATTAGGTCAAGGAGTCTCCGCACTCCGTATTAGGTTTCCCGCCGTGGAATACCTAGTTAACCCTAATTTCAACTCTTTACAACGTAGAGATTGGAGTCGCCGCACTCCACGTAAGCGCTTCCTTAAGAACGCTTATTTCCATTGAAACCTTGACCACAATCAAGAAGTTTCTCTTCCTCCCTTTCAAGGGGAACTACGATTACTCTGATTCCATCCCCTATCCAGGATACGTAGGCATAAGATGTGAATCTTGCCGAGTAAACTTAGGACTAACCCTTAGGTCTTTCTGTCACTTTCTAAGCCTTAGCAGTAAATACCCGCAAGCAAATAATCAAGCAAAATAGTAAAATTTAAACAAAAGGTTCCTGTAGAGTACTACAAAATTTTAGGATGCTAATACCTTCCCTAAGCTTAACCAACCCCTTACCTAGAGCTCTCCCCGCATTGTTTACGATGCAAAAATTAGGTTTTCCTTCATTTGACCTTTTCCTTCGGATAAATCAAAGATCGGTTGTGAATCAAAGATTTGCGATTCAAATTAATTAATAATTTGATATACTATTCTCACCGCAACAACGCTACACACAACAAATTGCAAAAACAACATAACATGAAAACAAATGCAACGTAAATAACACACTTGAAAACAACACCAAACGCAAAAAAAATTGCAAGACGAAAACGTCACAAAATTCACAAAAACAACAACTCAAACCACAATTCACCCACCTCCTAACTCTATAAATACAAGCCTCTCTTATACCCATTTCCTCAAGCTCTCAAGCCAAATTTACTCTGCTGAAAATCCTTCAAACCTTGTCTTCAATTCTGAAAACCCAAAACAATTCCTTTCGTTACAACCTGCAAAGCTTCACAAACCTTCAAATCACAACTAAACATTCAAATCCAAACTAACCTAAATCATATTTAGAGAGGAATAGAGAGATACGAAAAGAGAGGAAGAGATCGAAAATAGAAATGAAATTGAGAAGGAGGACACAACACTGACTTGAACACCTCTTATTCTTTTTCCCCGCTGCTGTAAGCCACCGCGACTCACATTTTGAGAGAAAGAATTTTGTTGGATTGATTTTAGTCTTGGTCCTGCGTGTTTGTGTGCTAGTATTTTTTGGAACCATGTTTTGTCGCGGTGATGAAAAGTGGTGAAGAGGATTATTTCCTCTTAATCTATTTTCTTTTTTATTTCACTTAGTTTGCTGACCATCTTATGGGCATGGGCCCGTTCTGAAATTTTTCTACACCACCATCAGATTCTCGCCTCCTCCCTCTCCATTTTCTTTCATATATTTGTTTTGAAAATGCGAATCTTGGAACATTGAGATCATAAGCCCATTTTGGCATTTTGTTTTTACTCTTACACACCACTGTCATATGCACACACCCTCTCCTTCTATTCTATTTCTTTTTCTTTTTAAATTTTCTTCTTCTTCTTCTTCTTCTTCTTCTTCTTCTTCTCTGTTTTAAAAAAAAAAGGGATTTTGATTTCTATTATTTGATTAGTAGTTCATTTCTATTTTCTTTTGATTTGAATTTATATTTTATGATTTATATTTTATTACTATTTACTTTCCTCTTGATTTTTATTTTTCTTTTTGGTCAATGAAATCTAAATATCATGCAATGTTGGTTTTCAAATATGTTTTACCTTCATTATTTCAATTTTTTGGTTGAATGATCTGAATGATCATTCTCTACACTTTGAGATAGTGATATGTTGCCTTTGATTAATTGATTGAAATTCTTGATTAAGATGAAATCGTTCTCTTTTTCTTTTCGTGTGGCATGACTTGAGGAGAATGATCTATATATTATTTCTCTAGCATGTATTAACACAAACATTATTATTGACAGGCCTCCCATAGTATGATCTTCCTCACAAATTATATTGCGATTGCTTAACATAGAGCTAAATTGGTCCCGCTTCGAGAAAATGATCATTCGATCAATAACCATTAACAACTAACATCTAACTTTTACATTTTCTCTATTTATCTTCTTGCTATTTCCTTTCCGTCATTTACCTTTCTGTCATTTATTTCATTGTTCATTTATTTCATTGCTCATTATGTGATTCTCATCTTTATTTGTTCATCTCATTAAAAAACACAAAAAAAAATGATAAAATGATAAAAACCCTAAAAAATATTCAATCTTGGACTATGGTTACTATCCCTAGCATCATGGAGTTTGGACCTTGTACATAAACCCTAGTAAAGAAGATTTGGGTTTGGACTTCTCTACTTTTATTGATTTGTCTTAGAAAAAATTGTATATCATTCATAGCTTACTCTTGGGCTTTCTTACAATGAGACTTATTCGATCAATTAATTCTAGTTGGCCGTTTAAAAGACTAGGCTACTTTGCTAGTGCACTTGTAGTTTATTATTTGGGTTGTGTTTATGGTTTATTCTTATCCCCATTTGAGAAAATGTATCCCCACTCCCGTGACGTGTAATAACTTTACCGCTTTATCTTTGGTTGCTAGTTGCTTAGGCCTCTAATTCAAGAATAAAATCAATCACCATCTTTTCAAAAGAACATAAATAAGCTTTATCTAACGTCAAACATTTTTTCATAAAAACCAATTCAATAGGATTTCCATCACCATCAACCCTTAACCAATTACACTCCACTTTGCATTTACCGTTTGTAAGTCGATTTCCTTTTGCATCGCCATCAATCTTCCCTTTAACCAAGACATTTTTATAATCAACTAAACAAACCCTTGATCCAACATCGAGTGGATTTTTCTTAAGCAAATTTAAAACACAATAAGATACGATTAGGATTACGCACTATGAGCCTTAAGTGGTGGAGAAGGAGTGAGAATGAAGCTTTCCTACACTCATTTTGATTATTTTGACACAAGACATTTGCCTTGGTAACTTGAAATATTCACCTCTACCCATAGTCTTTAATGCAATCCTAATCAAGAACAATCTTCTCAAAATCCTAAAAACAACATTAACTCATCAAACTTTTTTTCCGCCTTAGGGCCTCACTTCGAAAATCTTTTTTCAAGGTAAAATCAACCAACAAACACTTTTTTTTATGCCGAACTACGAAGCCCTGACTTCTTCATTGCACCATGAGGGTATGTAGGCAAGAGGTTTCAACGCCAAGGCGAGCACCCTAATAAAAAAAATATCCATTTTCCTCTAGAAAATAAACCTTTAGATAAACGACACCCTTTCATGCATAGAAAACCTAGATGGTACCCGTTGAGTACAACAGATGTAGGGGGTCTTAATACCTTCCCCTTGCATAACTGACTTCTGAACCCGACATTGGTTACAAAGACCATGTCCTATCCTTTTTATTTCGCGGGTTTTATCAATATTTTCCCTTTCCTTCTTTTGGGAATAAATAAAGTTCGGTGGAGACTCTCTGTTAGTCCATCCGTGAGCTTTTCCTTGCGACGTCGTATTCTTTTTCTGAGGTATGACAATACGTACATTCACTATTCTCCTTCTTCTATTAACTCTATTTTAAATTTACAACCTCCCCTTGTATACTCCTTTAGGAATTATAGGAAACAGTATAAGGTTAAAATAGGCATTAGGCCAAGAAATAATTGAATTTTTTTGTAGGCCTGGAGCAGAGTGGACGGTGGAGCGTACCTTGATGTTGTGACTCAAAACCGCCGACTTCTGCCAAATTCCTAGGGCTTGGGTATTATATTTTGTACAAACTTTAGAATTCGCATCTAATCAATCACAATTCATTTTGAAATGGTGTTTAGGTCTTTTAGATCTTTTGAAGGGGGAACCTATTGACTTCGGGCGCTTAATTGATGAAAATATCAAATATATGGCTAACGCTTAACAACGAGCTTGCACATATTTTTGTGTTATAAATTAATTGTGCAAGAGAGCAGGTGTACCCGAGTACCTCGAGTATAAGACTATAATTCCGAAGGTACCGCTCAACACTTTGGCTACAAGGAGGCTGGAAAACATGCATCAAGGAGAGACTGCTTAAAATGATCAAGAAGACAACCAAGGTGGAAATTATGAATAATTCTACCAACCACATATGTAAAATCAACCACCACAAATGCAAGGTCACTCGACTTCATAATTTCAAAGAAGATTAGAAGCTCATCTCGTGGGGGTTACAAGGTGGACCGAAGAAGTTTCTCCCACTTTGTATGTTGACCCTCCTAGATTCGCTCTGGTGTTCAAAGACTTCTACAATCAATAAGAAGACCATATGTCGGCTCAAAGCTTATGAGTCCGGTTTGCATCAGTTGAGGAGATGGAGAATCATTTCATCAAACGAGATCAAGAGCAAGTAAGTAAGAGAGACGACATGCACATCGAATGGACTCGATAAAACAACAACTTCAACAACACTGAATGATATGCATGATATTTTTCGCAATGATAATATGTGAAAAGACACATAGTTTGTTTTATTTTTAGAAGACTTTATCTTTATTTTTATTTTCAATAATGTACATAGAGAAGAGAAATAATTACTATTATCATAACCTGAAATTTGACCTCCCTTTTGCCTTTTGCATAAGCATGAGCATTCACATCGCTGGCATATGCATTAGCATTTTTTCTCTATGGTTTTTGTTGCAGGAATATTCAGGTTTTCCAAGCCCGATTAATCACATTTTCACAAAGACATCATATCATTAACACAAGAAAAAAAAAGGGTTTCTATGTCTATTCATCAAAGCAAGAGGGCAAAAATTGGAACCATTGCCATAACAGCCTTTTTCAATCAAATTGGGAAAATTTTGGCTTGGTTAATCGATTAACCATTTGCTAGTGCAAATGGGTTAATCAATTAACCCTAGTAAAAAGAAAGATTTTGTTTCATTTTCATGACAACAACTTTTCACTCCCTATGCTCTTGTGATCTACTTAGTTCTAGCATTGTGTGGAACATTCTAGACAGTTCAAGACCTTTCAAGACATTCTAAAGCATTTATTCTAATACATCACTTTGAATCAAGACCATAATGTAACTTCACTTCTAAGCGTGAGGACCATTTGATTTGGACTTGCATTGGAATTTCTACCGAGTTAACTAACTAACTAACCGAGTTAACTTCCGACTCAGTGAGTCAAATGCAACTAAATCCAAGGCTAGTTCCAAAGCAAACTCCAAAGTACATTCCAAACCTAGCAACTTCAAACTTCCACTCTATATAAGCAAATCTTCACTATTTAACAATGGACTTTAATCATTCTCTCATTTTTCATTCTTGAGCTTCAATTCTTCATTCTTCACTCTCTCATTTCTCTCATTTCTCTTTGAATTTTCTACAACTTCTTCACATTCATTTTCACCTTCTTCCACCTTATCATTTCTTTCCTGGTTCCATGAACTACGGAGCTCTGATTTCCTCATTGCACTATGAAGGTACGTAGGCAAGAGGACCCCAATCCTCCACAAGCACTTCTTTCTCCCTTCCTTTATCTCTCTCTCTCTCTCTCTCTCTCTCTCTCTCTCTCTCTCTCTCTCTCTCTCTCTCTCTCTCTCTCTCTCTCTCTCTCTCTCTCTCTCTCTCTCTCTCTCTCTCTCTCTCTCTCTCTCTCTCTCTTCTTTACTTTTAGCTAGAAGCCTTTAGATAGATAACCCATCCAAACCTAGAAGCAAGCGAAATGGTTCCTGTCGAGTATGACAAATGACTAAGGTGCTAGTACCTTCCTTTCGCATAACCGACCCCCTTACCCGTTTCTCTTTCCTTTGGGTTTTATCGATATTTTCCCTGTCCTTTGGGACTAAATAATGTTAGGTGGCGACTCTGTTGTATCTTTGAGTGTGCAATTCACTCAAGTATAATCCGGATAGCCTCAACTGGCGACTCTGTTAAGGAGTCCTTCCTCTTGCAAGTCGGGGTCTCGCCTAGTTTTAATTGCTTTCTTGTTTTGCTTGGGTATTTATCTTTTTGCTTTACTTTCTTTATCTTTATTTTATTTACTGCGTTTCTTTACTGCTTAAAATATTCATATGTTGTATATTTTGGATATCTGCTATATTCTGCTGTTGTTGGGATGGGTAGATGTTACTTGAGAGATAAGCCCATTACCCAAACTTAAGGATACACATAGGACTAGAGGGGACTTGTCTTGGCATGCATAGCGCTTGATATGTATTGTTAGCACAAGCCCACATTCAATGAGGTTTTCTTGGAGATGTTCTGACCTGTATGCCTATATAGTAACCAGGGTACTTTCCTCGAATGCTTATGACTCTAGAGACCGATCGTTGGAAATCAGCGGAGGCCTCCTTGAGGGGTAATAATGCCAAACCAGAAATGGTGAACATATTATTACTGCTCGACCTGAGAGCCTGAGAAGTTGAGGACCATCAGAAACCCTTGTTCAAGACTAGATCACATCTATGAGGGGATGTTGGGTTTTTCTGCAAGAAACCAAGACTCTTCATGCCATTTGCTCTCTTACCACGCCTGAGCAGAGTTATATGCAGATCATCCAGATAATTCAGACTGTGCTTGCTTCTTGCATATCATTCCATCATGTCCACACAGTTTTTCATATGCATTAAAATTTTATTTTTAGCATGAAGTACATTCAATCATGAATGCATATGCATGCCCTTCATCCAGAGATCAGATTGCTCACACTATCCATTTCTGCCTTGTAGCAAGATGACGAATCGACATTGCTATTTCACTCGTTCAAGCAAATCCAAGATCATGGCTGATATTGAACTAGAGAACACTGCCTACAAGGAGACTTTGACTCAGTTTCAAGTTTGAATGGATCAGTTTCATACCAATATGGATGTTATTATGGACTTCCTTCATGCTCAGAAGGACACCGCTGCTGCCACTTCTGTTGTTGCAAATGTTACTGATGCTACCGTTGTCACTCCTGCGGTAATTTCTCCTCCCGTTGTTACTTCTTCTCTTGTTGTTGTTGAAGCCCCAGTTGAGACTGTTGTTCAACCTATGGTCAACCTACCAAGTGCTCAGTCTGGTTCGAAGGATGCCTGTTGCTTTTCCATAGGGAATGCCCCCGAATTTCACTCCTCAAATTGTCAGTGGTAGTGCCTTTGTTCCGTATCAACCTTTTGTTGCATCCATGTTTCACAACTGTGAAAAACACCCGGCGGAAAACAGAAGAGTCACCACCTTTCGTTATTTATCCCAAAGAGAGGGAAAGGAAACGATAGGAAAAACCTAACAAAAAAGGGAAAAGACGAGGTCATCGCAACCAAGTCCTGGATTCGGGAGTCGGTTACGCAAGGGGAAGGTATGAGCACCCCTCACGTCCGTCGTACTCGATGAAATCCACATTTTTTGTCTATCTAAGGGTGTGTTTAAACTATCTATGCTACAGGCTCACAGGAAAAAAAGAAAAGAAAAGAGACTCGGCAGAGCATCGCCGCTCTGTGCCTATGTATTCCCTCGTGCAATAGGAAAGTCAGAGTCAACATAGTTCGGCTAACTATGGGGAAAGGGGGGAGGTTGCTCGCCAAGACATCGTGTCTTGTGCCTACGTATCCTCATCTGGTATGAGAAATCAGAGCAAACGTAGTTTGGCTAACTAGAATACCGGTTGATTCAAAATGTTTTACCCGAGTAGGGTTAAACCTTCGTTCTAGCAGTTAGGGACAATGCCTGTTTGCGGTAGAACCAAAGATTAACAACACTTTTTTTGATGAAAAATGCTCTCCATTATTACGATCGCGAAGGATGAAAAAGGTTTGAACTTTGTTTTTTGTGTCTTTTAAGGAGAAGTGTTTTGAATTGCTTGTAATTCATGTTGCACTAAAGACTATGACCTAGGAGCGAATGCGTCGCATATCACCCAAAGGGTGTACACTAAACACTCTAGGCCATTGAGAGGAAGCCCCCCAATCACCATTTCCCAAGTAGCTTAAGGCTCGTAGCGTATAACATTCATTGTCCTTTATTAAATGTTTTGAAATTGTTTGAAGGTGAGAAGAAGAAGACGCACGGAAGGTCTAAGGGAAACTCGGCCCTAACGTTGTCATGCAAGATGGTCCTAAGGTTAGGATTGAAAGGGGAAACATCTACCCTAATGTTAGCATGCTTGGATTGAACACCTAATGTCTCTCCTACCCCCATCCTAAACGGAGGGACTAGGAACCCTATGGGGATCATGGCAAAAAGCACAAGAAAGCACCAGATAAATTCAATCACAAGTAAGAGATGCAAACATGGAATACAACACACAAGCAAAGGGAGGAACAAAGTATGGGGTAAACACCACCACAAGCACATCTCGACCTTTATTAATGCAAGAAATAAAGATGCAAGCACAAGAGGAAATGCACATGCAAGAAGGCAAGCAAATCATGAATATGCAAGCACACAAAATGAATATCACTTTGAACGACAAACTACGAAAGTAGGCATCCAAGTGGAAAAAAAACACAAGTCGATGATATCTTGATTAAACAACCAAAACAACGACATATATCCCAAAACATTTCACTTCTAATGCATCATATTGAACTACGATGATTCGATGCGAAACGGTACTCAAACAAGCAAGAAAATCAGCAAAAACAGACCCACTGGCACAGTGTTAATCGGTTAACGCCAGAGGTTAACTGATTAACCACTTAAAAATGGATGAAAATCTGGAAATTTGTACATGTTAATCGATTAACACCAGGCGTTAACCGATTAAGACTTTGAAAACTTTGAAAACTTTGAATATTTGAAATGGTTAATCGGTTAACCATATGTGTTAACCGATTAACACTGTGCCAACAGCAGAAGAACAACAACAGAGCAGCATTTTCAGCAAATAAGCACTTATCCGATCAACCGGATGATCGCATAATCACTTAATCACGAAATTAAACCAGCAAATCATGATTCAAACAACATATGAACCAAATCATGAATCAATCAGATCAAATTAACCAAAAGTTAATCAAATATGAAAATCCACATAATTATGCAAATAAGCTAAAAACAGATTCGGGTCAAGAACTTCCAACCTTCGAAGCGGAGATTTGCTTCGGTTAGTGTTGATTCAACTGTAATTGAACAGATCCAATGCTAGAAATCCGGAATACTTCAAGATCCACACCAATTCTTGTAGTAGCGATAAAGATCCTTCAAGATTAAGCCAAATTAAGCCAAATAATCACTTTCAAAATCACTTCCAAGTTTAGATCCAATTTTGCACGAAAATTGGATGAAGAAATTGATTCAATGGAAGAATGGATGAAGGTTTAGCTCTTAGAAATCAAGGATTCCAATGAAGAATCAATGATCTCAATGAGAAGAGCTTTGGTGAAGGTTTTGGAGATTGGAAAATTGAGAGAGAATTAAGAGAGAATGAGATCAATTCTAAAAATGAGAGTGAATTATGAGTGATTAGCCCCTTTGGTTTGGAGTGGATCACTTAAATATCACTTAGGCTTGGATCCAAATGTAAGGTTTGGAAAACATGGATTGGAATGAGGAATGGGCATTTGGAGGGAAAATGAAATTAAGCAAATTTCAAATAGGTTCTAGATCCTTCCCAAAGTGAAAATCAAATTTGCACATGACCAAAATTGGATCCCAAAATGACTTGTATTGAAAATTCACGTGCAGAGGCAAAATCTGCACTGGTTAATCGATTAACCATATAGGTTAATCAGTTAAGACCTTCAAAACTTTGGATTTGACCTGATTTTGACTTGGTTAATCGATTAACCATATGTGTTAATCAATTAACACCTTCAAATTTTGAATTTTGGCGCCTTTTGGAGGGAAATCTGCCCGTTTGTCCGTTTCCAACTGTTTTGAGCTATGTTCAACTTTTGAAACTTGCTTTTGAATATCATAACCATGAAAATGCTTGCGATAGCCTGAATACTGCTTTCGGAGCTGAAAATACCCTGCAAAATAAAAAATAAAATCGGTCGCCCGACCGTTGGGCAAAATAAATGCCAGAGCCTCTGATGCTCGCTGTTCACGTTCATGCACTGAGGTGAAAACTGAGCCACGGGAAAACCTTAATCCCCTGTCTCAAGAACGAATGCATGCAAATGCGGAAATGCGAAAATGTAAAGAAGCAAAAGCCAAATGCTACCAAAATGAAAAGGAAAATTTCGGGGGTGCTACACCATGCCTAATGGGAATTCTGCTGCTTACCCATGGGGCATGCCTACTTCGTTTCCACCTCCCGCGGTGAACCATGATGATCATAGAATTCCTCAAGCGCAGATTCGCCAGACTCTTGTGTCGACTGACATTGAAACTCCTGATGAAGATAAGCATGTGTATAAGGGTCCTCCTATTCATGTTTCAATTTTGTCTCAATCTGCTCAAACTGCTGTTCAAAATGTTCATGCTGGAATACCCTTTCCTGGGGTATCCTCTGTTGCTATGGTACTTCCTACTGGGTATCCATGTGGTTTTAAGACGAGTCAGAATGCTGGTTAGATGGTAAATTCTGGGTTGGTGTATTCGTCTCAGTTTGCCTCTCTTTATATACTTGCTCCAGCTGCATCATAACTTCCAAATCCACAAACTTTTGTCAGACATGCTGATTATAACAGACCTGCTGACTATAAGTTGTTAGATGAAAGAATTAGAGCTATCAAAGGTTATTCTTCTTTTGGCATGGAAGGAAAAGACTTGTGTTTGGTTCCTAATGTTGTGATGCCACAGAAGTTCAAGATTCCAGAGCTACAAAAATATAAAGGGTTGAGTTATCCTTGCAGTCATGTGACCATGTACTACAGAAAGATGGCATCTTACATTGATAACGATGAATTTCTGGTTCTTTGCTTTCAAGATAGCTTATCTGGAGCTTCTTTGATTGGTATATGGGTTTAGAGCGTAGCAATATTCACTCATGGAGAGACTTGTCAGAAGCGTTCTTGAAACAATACAAGTATAATCTTGATTTCGCTCCTACCAGATTACAATTACAAAATCAGGCTCAGCGTACAACTGAAACTTTCAAGGAATATGCACAAAGGTGGCGCAAAATGGAATCTCGTGTGTGACCTGCTCTTTCTGACACTGAATTGGTTGATATCTTTATGGGAACTTTGTATGGGTTGTACTATGAGAAAATGGTGGGCAGTTCTTCGTCAAACTTTGCTGATATTGTGACTATTGGTGAAAGAATTGAGAATGGGCTAAAAAATGGTAGGATTGTTGATACCGCTGGTCAATAACCAATCAAGAAACCTCTGAATATTTATTCAAAGAAGAAAGAAGGTGAAGTGAATGCTGTGATGGCCAAAGCCTCTCCTCAGTATCAAGTTCCTATGGCTCCCATTATGTATTATCCTTATCGTTATGTCACTGCTGCCCAGTATCAACATCCGCCATATCAGTATCATCCGCAACCACGAGTTCAAAATTCTCATAATCAACAACAACTGCAGCATCCACGATCTCAACGAAACAACAAAATTCAACAATATCATAACAAACAAAACAACAACAATCAGAAAAACTCCAAGCGTCCAAATTTTGACAGAATTCCCGTGCCATATACAAAGTTGTTTCCTTATCTGATTCATCAAGGGGCAATCGTTCCCAAAGAGATCGAGTCTGCAATTCCTCCTTATGGTTTGAAACATAACCCGAATGCATCACATGCTTATCATTCTGGGTACATAGGACATGCTACCGAAGACTGCATTGTTCTTAAGGCCAAGGTTCAAGATCTTATTGACCAGAAAACCCTGACATTTACTGAAGAGCGTCCTAATATACAAACTAATCCCTTTCCTACTCATGGTAGACCTAGGGTTAATATGATTGAGGACGATCAAGGGGCCGAGTTGATCAGATATGTCAACGAAGTGAAAACTCCAATGACTATTGTGATCAAGAAGTTGAAAGAGAAAGGGTTATTGAAAGGTCTTCATGGAAAATGCCAGATCTGTGATGATAATCCCAACCAGTGCCGAAGGTTGAGGGGTTGTGCTCAGATCTTAATGAACCGAGGTTTGGTTCAGTTTTTCAGAGCCAAGTAAGTGGAATAGGCAGCTAACATCGAGCCGTTCATGATCATATATAGGAAGGTTCCTGTGGAACCTCCTAAGAAGAAAATACAGCCTATCATTGTTTGTGCACCAAAACTGTTCCCGTATCAGAATTCAAAAGAGGTTCCTTGGAAGTATGGTTCCACCATGTTTTTTGGGGATCGGGAGATTCAGTTTTTAGAATCCGAAATTATGAACGTAACTGCTACTAGAAGGGTGACTCGTAGCGGACGAGTGTTTGCTTCGAATGTCACATCTAAGCCAGTGCAAGTTCCAACCATTGTTCTTGAAAATTCTGGAAAGCACACGATGGATGTTATTCCCAAGGTTATAACATCCACTATGACATCTGCTACTTAATAGCTAATACTCAGCAATAATAAAAGCAGTAAATAACACAACAATTATTTACCCAGTTCAGTTTCAACAACACTTACATCTGGGGACTACCAAGCCACGGAGGAAATTCACTATCAGTAGAATCAATTCAGAGTTAAACCTCCAGTTTACACTCCTAACTTAATCTCTACCCAATGCAATTTCAGCCTAGAGACACTCTAGTACCTGAGTATACCCATTCACTCCCCCTCAATCACACAACAGTGATATTAAACAATTACATAAAGTAATATGAAGAGACACTTCATACACACCTTGATCTTGCTTCACAACTTTAATCAAGGAACTCACACACTCTTGCTTCACAGCTTTGAGTTAGACACAACCTAGAATCTACCTATCCAATGCAAATCATCAACCAGACAATTGCTTGGAGTACAAGTATTCCTAGACAGAATTCACACGTGAAGACTAGCCTTGTTCACTTACAAGGACTCTCTAAGTTGCACTCTTTATTCTTCTGTTGTCAAGTGCTGCTATTTAGGATTGCATCTTCTGATCTTTATAGTAGTTGTCAGTCCTTTTGGGCCTTGGTGCATTAATTACGTTTTATCCATAACAAAACCTATTCTCAAAGATCTGCACACTTGCCACTTAATTCAGGGATCTTTTAGATCGCCTAGGGCTTCTAGAAAATCTCCTGATATCCAGCTTGAGCTCCTGTTCTGTTTCCTGGTTTATAGATACCAGAAAAATAACCTTGCCCGCTGGTTGTCATACGTTCAGTGTTATGACATTCTGCTAAACTAAGTTAACTTATAGTTAACTTTCCCTGCACACACATCATTAAGTATGTCCCAACATTTAGTATGACATACATGCACACTCTAAAGTTTTGCCACAAGATGCAGCCAATCAAGAGCACTTACAAACTCCCCCTTTGGCAAATTTTTGGCTAAAATAACCTGTTAACATATCAGAGTTTACACACAGCAAAAGACTTATGATGTTTCCTATCATGCAGCTAGTTCCTAGCTCAAGCCACTCTGAGTCCTCACAGTTAGCTCTCACTGTCATGACTTACTCTGTTAACCATCTGTTGGTCACCACTACAGATGTCACTCTTTGCTGAGTGAGTAACACATAGAGTTACTCCCCCTCAACTGATGCACTTTATTAGTTGAACACTCAACTTGCAGATCATTCTACAGTCTACTCTGGATGTCTTGACATTCAAGATGACTTCCTGAAGTCACACACAATTGTGATACTCCCCCTGAAGAGTTGCAAACACTCTCTGCTACTACTATCACGCATACATACACAAGATTAGCTCCTAGCTTCTTCAGCACAAAGCTCCTAGTTCTAACAAACAATCCTACTCAAGCTATGATTTCACATATCACATAACATCATTACAAGCATAATACTATACTAACAGCACTACACACATCTCATCAGCACTTACAACTGTGGCCAAGCATACACGTATAACATCATATGCACAATTGTACATATGTTTTAGCCAGTCTTCAACCTGTTCTTCCACCTGCTGTACCTGCTATTTTCTATTATACACTCTCTCTCCCCCTTTTTAGCCACAAATTAAAATCCAACTAACACTTAGTATAGATTATATATTGTAACAAAACTGCAGTTAGGGATACTGTAAACAGACTGCTCATAAGGAGCATTACATAAAGTCATACAATTTTTTACACAAGATCTTAAGGTAATATCAGCCCAGCAGCCCACAGCTTCATCAGCTCAGCAGAACAGCAGCTTGATTCAGGCTTCACCAGCATTTACTTTTCCTCCTCTTCAACAGAGCTGGACTTCTCCTCTGAAGTATCTTCTGTACTGCTTTCCTCAGATCTGTCCTTACCTGTTTGCTCATCTTCACCACTGGCTTCCTTAGAACTATCATCCGCTGCTTCCTGGTCATTATCACCTGAACCACTACCATATCTCTCTTCATCATTGAATTCAGACCCCTCATCTTGCTCAAGGGTTCAGATTATTTCTTCAAGATTCTTCTTTCTAGTATCCAGTTCCTTGCAAGTTTCCTTCAATATTGTAATTACTTCAGATTTTCTTGGTTTTGATGATCCCTTTGATGTCTCAGCTGATGTTATAACAATATTAGGAACATGAGTTCCCTGAAATAGCTTATGATGAAATGACAATGCAGTTTCTCTCTTGCTTGCAACATCATTCTTCTTTAGGATGTTGGGATGTTGATCATAGATGATTCCACAGATGAGAGAGGGAAACGCAATAGGGCCCTTAATACTATAGCTACCAACATGCTTCATGGTTTTTTCATAAATGTATGTTCCATAATTGAGCTTAGCCTTAGTTCCTACAGCATATATGAACCTTCCAAGAATGGTTGCCATTGTTGTCTTATGATTGGTGGGCACCCAATTTGCAACACCAATTTTGTGGAGCATAACATATTTAACACTTAGTTTGCTTGCTACAAGCTTCCCTTTGGAAGGCCACTTCTTGACCTGTTTAGCAGTTATTTCCTGGCATACTTGATGGTTTGAGACTCTTAGTTCAGTCAGGCCTTCATTAGGTCTCCCCAAGTGCTTGTTGATGATAGTTGATGTAAAGTTGATACATTCACCTCTTACAAATACTTTGCCAAACTCACTGGATTTACTATCAGCACATGCACCTGATAGATTGACTATGAATTCTTTCACCAACGTTTCATAGCATTGGGAGAACTAAGATACAGTTTTCACCAGGCCAGCATCTCTGATTAGAGCCATGATTTCTTTGTTTTCAAGAGCATTCTGAGCAAGCTCTCTTTCTAGGGCCAACCTCTTGTGATACACGTATTTCCATCTAATAACACTTGATGGATAGTGAAAAGAAATGTTATTAATTGGTACTTCAGAAATGATTTCAGCTAGTTTGCTTGTGGAAGGCTTTTTCTTGGTCTGGATGTCAGTGACAGCAACATCCGAGTCTGTTTCTGATTCAGAAATAGATTCAGCCCTCTTCTTCTTTGTGACAACTTTGCTCCAGCCTTTCGGGGGTCCAACCTGAGCCCTCTTTGATCCAGCCTTCCTTGTGGACGTTTCTTGCTCAGTACTCTTCTCACCATCTTTCTTCTTGGGGGAAATTTGATCAGCTACCTTTTTTCCTTTTCGTGTCATCAGCCTTTTGGCTATGCCTGGATTGAGTTTGACTATGAGATCATTATCAGAATAGTTGTCTAGGTCTACCATTTCAGTATATGTGGTGCCTTGCATGCTTTCACCCATTTGTTTAGCCTCTTCACCCTTGTTCCCCCCTTTTGGTGCAGGGTCCTTTGATGTTGCAACATTGGGTGAGACATTTGCTTGATCATGTAGATTGGGATCAGACCCCTTCAAGTTAGAAGGAGTGGGTATGTTGAGTGTGTTGGTGACTATTTTCGCAATGGCAAGATGAGTTCGTCTAGCTTCTGCGTTGTTGAGATCATCAGATGCAGCAGAAGAAGGAGCTTGACCTGTGACACTATCATTTGGCCTCTTTGCATGGGGTTTGCTAGGTTCATTCATCAATACTCCGTCCGGAGTCACCATGCGCAATGGAGCAATTTCCAGCGCTTCTTTAGGGTTTGATTAAGTATCATGGTCGGTCAAACTTTTGGCTGAGGATGGTTTAGAATGCTGCGACATACTTAGGGTTGACGTTTGAAGAAGAAGTGATTTTCCGTGCTTGTTAGAAACAGTAAGGGAGTTGAACAGTTTGTGATGGCACCAAGAGTAGAGGGATTGTATTATATAAGTGGAAATGGGGTATGATTGCCCAATAGGAGGGAACTTACCTTTTTGATTTCTCATTAAATGATTTAAATTCAAAATGTAATTCCCCTTTACTATTAATTGCTATAAGCCATCATTTCTGGAGGGCTTCAATTTTAGGGAATTTGTAAACTGAGACTCCTTGACACTTTTTGAAACCATGTCATCACTGACATACTCACCAGGTTTAGCGCAACCCTCATGCCATTTACACACGTTACCCCTGAGCATGTCTCCCTTGAACTCATCAGAACTTGTGTGAATGGTACTCTTGATGTCACAGAACAAGGTCATGACATCTAGAGTGACATTGCTTCTTGTATGCTTGGCAGCTTCCATAGACTCCATCAAATTCCAATATAACCTATCTAGCTTTCCCTGATGACCAGTCTTTGGGTATCCCTTCTTGGCTAGCTTCCCTTCATGGCTTTTCTTATATCCTGTCCTTCTCTCTAAAGCACACTTTGAAGATCCACTTGCTAATGTGTTGGACTTGGTCCTATCCATCTTCAATGGCTGTTTTCCTTTCTCCAGCCATAGTTGGTCCTTAGTTTCCTTATTGGCCAAGGCATTTAGGTTACTTCTAGGCTCCCATATATAGCAGTTGTTCTTGGCTCTAGATCCCCTCATTTCTTCCTCACCTTCCTCATTGACAACCACACACTTGTTCTTTGAAAAGTGGACTTTTAAACCTTAATCACATAGCTGACTTATGCTTATTAGGTTTATAGTCAGTCCTTTAACCAGCAAGACATCCTTCAATCTTGGGGCTTTCAGACTGTCAAGTTATCCAACACCTGTGATTTTTCCTCTAGCTCCATCACCAAAGGTTACATGACTAGATGTATGAGGGTTGAGTTTTGTCAACAGATCCTCAATTCCAGTCATATGTCTGGAACAACTACTATCAAAGTACCAGTCCTCTTGGGTCGGCATCCTTAGATCAGTGTGAGCTGCTAAGGCCATATTCTTGATAACCCAATGTCTTCGCCTGTTAGGAGCACCCTTCTTTTCTCTTGCTAGATGTTGCCTTTTGACATGATCTCTCTGTTCTTGATGAGGATGACTAGGGAATCCATGCAACCAGAAACACATAGATTTGATATGACCAAGTTTTCCACAGTGATAACATCTATACCCTTAGAATCTACTCTTGACTTGATTCCAGTTTCTATTGGTTGGATGTTGTGACATTGGTCGTGACATCCTCTTTGGCTTCTGGACCTCAGGTTATAATCTATTGAGTTTTAGCACAGGATTTTGTTTATCAGCATATCCTAGTCCAGGTCTATCTCCTGAGGGTTGTCCACTCTGTAGAATTTCCTCTAGGGTGCCAGTCCTAGAATTCAGCATCCTTATGGATTTTGCCATTTGATCCTTCTTACTTTTCAACTCCTGTACTTCACTTCTGAGTGTGTCAATTGTGGCTAGATGCTCTCTCTTTTCAGCTTCTAACTCCTTGATGATTTTCTTCTGTTGCTCTCCTTGCTGAACTAGTTATGTGCTTCTGATGTGAATCTTTTTGTATGAGGCTGCAAGCTCTTCAAAAGACAACTCTTCATCACTTGAATCATCATCAGATATGCACACACTGTTAAGAGCAGTGACATGTTTAGCTGATTCCTCTTCTGATCCACCGTCAGAATCTTCATCAGACCATGTGACTGATAAGCCTTTTCCCTTCTTTTTGAGGTATGTGGGACATTCCTTCCTAACATGTCCATATCCTTCACACTCATGACATTGTACTCCTCTGCTTTGGTTGACTTTATCTTCAGAATTCTCTTTATCAGAAGGCATGCTTTTGATATAAGGTTTAGACCTAGTATCTATCCTTTTGACCAGTTTGTTGAACTGTCTTCCAAGCAAGGCAATTGCTTCAGACAAATTCTCCTCCTTTTCATCATCTGAATCAGCAGTGCTTGAGACAAGAGCTATGCTTTTGTCCTTTTTCTCCACAGCCTGATCACTCATTCCCATTTCAAAGGTTTGAAGGGAACCAATGAGTTCATCCACTTTCATGTGGCATATGTCTTGGGCTTCTTCAATGGATGTAACTTTCATATCAAACCTTTTAGGTAGTGACCTTAGAATCTTTCTTACAAGTTTCTCTTCAGTCATCTTTTCTCCCAGAGCTCCTGATGTGTTTACAAGTTCAAGAACATTCATGTAAAACTCATGAATGGTCTCATCTTCCTTCATTCTCAGACTTTCAAATTTTGTGGTCAGCATTTGAAGTCTTGACATTTTGACCTTGGAGGTTCCTTCATGAGTAGTTCTGAGAGTGTCCCAAACATCCTTTGCTAGTTCACAGTGGTGCACCATTTTAAAGATGTTTTTTTTTCTATACCATTGAAGAGAGCATTCAATAATTTAGAGTTCCCAAGAGCTAAGGCCTCTTGCTCTTTGTTCCATTCCTCTTCAAGAATCAACGCATCTACTCCTTCCTTGTCAGTCTTCATAGGATGTTTCCAGCCAGAGTTTGCAGCTCTCCAAGCCTTGTTGTCTAAGGATTTTAGGAATGCAATCATCCTAGGCTTCCAATAATCATAATTAGATCCATCCAGAATTGGAGGTCTATTAGTGAAGCCTATATCTTTATCCATAGTACTAGAATTTGTTTTCCCTAGATCTCACCCAGATTTACACAGGCAGGGTGCCTGCTCTGATGCTAATTGAAAATTCTGGCAAGCACACGATGTATGTTATTCCCAAGGTTATAACATCCACTGTAACATCTGCTACTTAACAACTAATACTCAGCAATAATAAAAGCAGTAAATAACACATCAATTGTTTACCCAGTTTAGTGTCAACAACACTTAGATCTGAGGGCTACCAAGCCAGGGAGGAAATTCACTATCAGTAGAATCAATTCAGAGTTAAACCTCCAGTTTACACTCCTCACTTAATCTCTACCCAATGCAATTTCAGCCTAGAGACACTCTAGTACCTGAGTATGCCCACTCACTCCCCCTCAATCATACAACAATGATATTAGACAATTACAGAAAACAATATGAAGAGACACTTCATACACACCTTGATCTTGCTTCACAGCTTTGATCAAGGAACTCACACACTCTTGCTTCATAGCTTTGAGTGAGACACAACCTAGAATCTACCTATCCAAATCATCAACCAGAAAATTGCTTGGAGTACAAGTATTCCTAAACAGAATTCACACGTGAAGACTTGCCTTCTTCACTTACAAGGACTCTATAAGTTGCACTCTTTATTCTTCTGTTGTCAAGTGCTGCTATTCAGGATTGCATCTTCTGATCTTTATAGCAGTTGTCAGTCCTTTTGGGCCTTGGTGCATTAATTAGGTTTTATCCATAACAAAACCTATTCTCAAAGATCTGCACACTTGCCACTTAATTCAGGGATATTTTAGATCGCCTAGGGCTTCTAGAAAATCTCCTGATATCCATCTTGAGCTCCTGTTCTGTTTCCTAGTTTATAGATATCAGAAAAACAACCTTGCCCGCTGGATGTCATACGCTCAGTGTTATGACATTATGTATGACATTCAGCTAAACTAAGTTAACTTATAGTTAACTTGCCCTGCACACACATCATTAAGTATGTCCCAACATTTAGTATGACATACATTCACACTCTAAAGTTTTGCCACAAGATGCAGCCAATCAAGAGCACTTACAGTTCCTCCTAAGGAAAAGTATGCTTCAACAACCCCTGTTGTGCAACAAGGGGCATCAACCGCTGCATCAGTGCCAGTCAATCTATCTATGGATACTACAAAAAGTGAAAAGGTAATGGATGATCAAGAGTTTATCAAGCCGATCAAAAAGAACGATTTTAAGGTAGAGGATCATGTTGAACATCGGGGACTTGAGTTATCAGTGTTGGAGAAGAAGCAGTGATATGCCGCTGTGAAAAAAGTTCAAAGAGTTTTGTAGAGAGCTGTCAACAGCCCGTGTGTTGGTTTTGCCGAATCCGACAGAACTATTTGTTGTGTTTTGTGATGCTTGTTGATATGATTGGGAGATATGTTAAGTGCAACTTCAGCGAGTTTTGGTTATGCTTTAAGGCAACTTAAAGTACATAAGGGGACTTGCCTGACAAGTGATTTAGGGTTGGTTGCTGTTGTGTGTTTGTGTCGGGGTTCGGAGGCCTCAATTGTTTAGTTGAGATTTGAGATGGTTGGTGATCTTAGGAACTTAAGGTATTTGTTGATTTGAAAGAGTTGAATATGATGAAGAGGAAATAATTGGGACTTCTGAAGGAGTTGGTTTTGGTCGAATTACCATTCGGGTGAGGCAACATGGTAGCTGAGGTATCGAATTGGAAATTTATGCATATACCGATGATGATGGTAATGAAGTTAGAACTGATTAAGCAAATCTGGGATGAGTTGGCCTGTGAGGAGACTTCTTATGGAGTTAAGCTTTGTATGTTGAAGCCGACTATTGGTATTCTTGATGAGATTCGAAGAGGTCGGAATTCTAATTTGAGTTAATAGAGTGATTGAATTTAATGAATTACAGTCGAAGAGCTGATTTTCGGATTGATGGGAATGGTACTATGAGATGTCGTGATGGTGGGTGTGTTCCAGATAGTGTGAGTTGGATAAGAGTACTCTGGAAGAAGGACATTGAGATAGATTGAGTATCCATCCAGGTACTGTGCGGATGTGACCGAATTTGAGAAATTGTTTTGGTGACCATAAATGGAGAGAGAAGTGGTTGAGGTTGTATATGCTTATTAGACTTGTTGAAAGTTGAAGTGTGAACATCAGAGACTGTTGAGCCTGATACAACTATTGAATATTTCTGAGTGGTATGAGATAGTATTCCCATGGATTTTGTGACGGGTTTTCCGAAGAATTTGAAGAGATATGATTCGACTTGGGTGGTTATGAATGAATTGACAAGATTAACTCATTCCTTACCAATGAGGATGAATCATTCTATGCTGAAGCTAGCTAAGAGGTATAGTGAGGAAGTTGCGAAGTAGTATGAGCTGTCGTCGAATATTGGGTCAGATGGGAATCTAAGTTTTCATCGAGATTTTTGGGAGAGCTTGCAGACACCTTGAGTACCATGATTGAAGTTGAACTCTGTCTAGCATCCGTGGACGGATGGGCAGACAAAGAGAACTATCCAGTATATAGAAGATTTGTTGAGAGCTTGTGTGTTGGATCAAGATGGATCAGGGGGTAGTTAATTTTTGTTGATTGAGTTTACCTACAATAATCGCTATCATTCTAGTATCGGAATAACATCGTATGAGGCTTTGTAGGGTAGGAGGTGTATGACTCCTTTGTGTTGATATGTGTTCAGCGAGAGTGTTGTACTCGGACCTGAGATTGTGCAAGAGACGATTGAAAAGATCAAAAGGATCCAAGAAAGGACGTGTTTTGAGAGTTACGATAGTAACTGGTGTTGGTCGAGCTTGAGGCCTCGGAAGCACACACTGTGTTTTGTTGATCTGTATCAGAGTGGCACAGCGGAAGGGTGGGGAAAATAGCATGTTAGACTGTTTTACCGCTGTCACTTGTGGGAATTGCATGATATGTTCATGTGTCTAAGCTGGGGAGGTACATTGATTCAGATGGATGGTGTACGAGTGAGGGAGGATTTGACTGTTGAGGCATTGCTAGTTCAGGTTGATGAACCAGAAGCAACTTCGAAGTAAAGGGATTCCTTTGGTGGAGGTAGTTTGGGAGAAAGTTGGATTTGGGAGATTGGGATGCGAGAGTCGTATCCAGAGTTGTTTGAATCAGGTAACATTTTCGAGGACGAAAATTACTAAAGTAGGGGAGGGTTGTAACAGCCCAATTTTCAATAATTGATTATTTGTACTAATTAATTGATTTAACGAATTATTGGATCTATTTAATTTATATGAGTTAATGGATTTAATTGATTTATTCTATTTGGTAGAATAAGGTGAATTTACCAGATCTTCTCTAATTAATGATAAGATGAGATATATTGAGGAGAAATAAAAAAGAAGGATATATAAGAGAAAGTGGAAAGAAAAGGATAGAAATAGAGAGAAAGGAAAAAGAAGAGAAAGAAAGAAGGAAGAAGAGAGAAGAGGAGAAAATAGAGGAAAAGCTTGGAATCATCAGAACAACTTCTAGCTTCCGATTAATCAAGGTAAGGGTGTGAAATGTTGTTATCTTACCAATGTATATGATTATGTATGTGTGTATTTGGATTTGTTAGAGGTTTCCGATCTTTTTCCATTCTAGGGCAGAAATGGATTTAATCGATAGAGTCGATGTTTGAACGGTTAGGATCTGGAATAAATGGTGTAGATTAGTCGAGAAATGTTAAGCTAAGACTACTGGGATTCGTTGGAATTGAATCGGTTGATTTTGTGATGATTTGATGATTTTGGACAGTTGGGGTTTTGAACATCGCAGACGTTCGCTAGCACCTTCGCTAGGCGAGCAGGTCGTGAGTGTTCGCTGTAGCGAGCTAGTAGCGAATGGTCCTAGACTTGGACAAAATGTAATTGACCCTCTTCGCTGGTAGCGAGCAAGGTAGCGAGGGGTTCGCTAGGCGAAGCCCTAACGAGTAGGTAGCGAAGCCTTACAGTAGCTTCTGTTTGCCTTCGCGAGCTTGTTCGCTAGGCGAACAGGTAGCGAGTGTTCGCTAGGAACTCGCTAGGTGAGCAAGCTAGAGAGTGTGAGAGCATTTTCATTTCCTTGTGTTTCCATACAATGTTGATTGTTTGATTTGATTGTGTTCAAGCCTTATCGGAAATGAGTAGTTTGTGTACTGTTGTGATACGTTATGTTAACAAGTGTTGGTATTGAATTGTGAATGCATATTGATTGCATGCAATATTGTGAAGAATGCATGGGAACATATTGTGAATATGTGTGCATTGCTTGATAAATGTGATGATGTTGAAAGTATGAATACTTTGATATGATGTGTGAGTGTGCAATCATGTTATAATTCTTATGTGATGAATTATTTGAGAATGCATGAGATTAAGATGCGAGAACGGTCTTAAGCGCATTTGGTTGTTGATTGCATACACATCATTTGGTCAAGAGGCAATGCTTGCTAGTTTCGTGGAGACTAGTGACTTGTCCCAAGCCTAGAAGAGTGGGTTTGAAATCTTAGAGGACGGGATTTTGTTGTTATCGGTATAAAGGAAGGACCTGGTTTAAATATAAAAACCGAAAAATGATAACAAGTGTTGGTACCACATGGCATGAGTTGCATTGAGTCTCATGGCATGAATATGTGATTGTTTGGATTTGTTAGAGGTTTCCCATCTTTTTCCATTCTAGAGAAGAAATGGTTTTAATCGATAGAGTCGATGTTTGAACGGTTAGGATCTGGAATAAATGGTGTAGTCGAGAAATGTTAGGCTAAGACTACTGGGATTCGTTGGAATTGAATCGGTTGATTTTGTGATGATTTGATGATTTTGGACAGTTGGGGTTTTGAACATCGCAGACGTTCGCTAGCACCTTCGCTAGGCGAGCAGGTCGTGAGTGTTCGCTGTAGCGAGCTAGTAGCGAATGGTCCTAGACTTGGACAAAATGTAATTGACCCTCTTCGCTGGTAGCGAGCAAGGTAGCGAGGGGTTCGCTAGGCGAAGCCCTAACGAGTAGGTAGCGAAGCCTTACAGTAGCTTCTGTTTGCCTTCGCGAGCTTGTTCGCTAGGCGAACAGGTAGCGAGTGTTCGCTAGGAACTCGCTAGGTGAGCAAGCTAGAGAGTGTGAGAGCATTTTCATTTCCTTGTGTTTCCATACAATGTTGATTGTTTGATTTGATTGTGTTCAAGCCTTATCGGAAATGAGTAGTTTGTGTACTGTTGTGATACGTTATGTTAACAAGTGTTGGTATTGAATTGTGAATGCATATTGATTGCATGCAATATTGTGAAGAATGCATGGGAACATATTGTGAATATGTGTGCATTGCTTGATAAATGTGATGATGTTGAAAGTATGAATACTTTGATATGATGTGTGAGTGTGCAATCATGTTATAATTCTTATGTGATGAATTATTTGAGAATGCATGAGATTAAGATGCGAGAACGGTCTTAAGCGCATTTGGTTGTTGATTGCATACACATCATTTGGTCAAGAGGCAATGCTTGCTAGTTTCGTGGAGACTAGTGACTTGTCCCAAGCCTAGAAGAGTGGGTTTGAAATCTTAGAGGACGGGATTTTGTTGTTATCGGTATAAAGGAAGGACCTGGTTTAAATATAAAAACCGAAAAATGATAACAAGTGTTGGTACCACATGGCATGAGTTGCATTGAGTCTCATGGCATGAATATGTGATTGTTTGGATTTGTTAGAGGTTTCCCATCTTTTTCCATTCTAGAGAAGAAATGGTTTTAATCGATAGAGTCGATGTTTGAACGGTTAGGATCTGGAATAAATGGTGTAGTCGAGAAATGTTAGGCTAAGACTATTGGGATTCATTGGAATTGAATCGGTTGATTTTGTGATGATTTGATGATTTTGGACAGTTGGGGTTTTGAACATCGCAGACGTTCGCTAGCATCTTCGCTAGGCGAGCAGGTCGAGAGTGTTCACTGTAGCGATCTAGTAGCGAATGGTCGTAGACTTGGACAGAATGTAATTGACCCTCTTCACTAGTAGCGAGCGAGGCAGCGAGGGGTTCGCTAGGCGAAGCCCCAGCGAGTAGGTAGCGAAGCCTTACAGTAGCTTCTGTTTGCCTTCGTGAGCTTGTTCGCTAGGCGAACAGGTAGCGAGTGTTCGCTAGGAACTCGCTAGGCGAGCAAGCTAGCGAGTGTGACAGCATTTTCATTTCCTTGTGTTTCCATACAATGTTGATTGTTTGGTTCGATTGTGTTCAAGCCTTATCGGAAATGAGTAGTTTGTGTACTGTTGTGATACGTTATGTTAACAAGTGTTGGTATTGAATTGTGAATGCATATTGATTGCATGCAATATTGTGAAGAATGCATGGGAACATATTGTGAATATGTGTGCATTGCTTGATAAATGTGAGGATGTTGAAAATATGAATACTTTGATATGATGTGTGAGTGTGCAATCATGTTATAATTCATATGTGATGAATTATTTGAGAATGCATGAGATTAAGATGCGAGAACAGTCTTAAGTGCATTTGGTTGTTGATTGCATACGCATCATTTGGTCAAGAGGCAATGCTTGCTAGTTTCGTGGAGACTAGTGACTTATCCCAAGCCTAGAAGAGTGGGTTTGAAAGCTTAGAGGACGGGATTTTGTTGTCATCAGTGTCGCGGTGAAAATCGGATACCAAACTATTGATTAGTTTGAATCTTTAATTCATTTTGCAACCGAACTTTGATTTGTCCAAAGGAAGGGATAAAGATCGAAATACCCACAATGCAATGCGAATGCAAGCTAGAGAGTTATAGGTTCGGGGGTTGGTTAAACTTAGGGAAGGTACTAGCATCCTAAGTTTCTGTAGTACTCTACATGAACCTCTTGTTTTATGTTTGTTTATTGCTAAGTGTTTATTTGCTTAAGGGTTTAAAGACCTAGGGGTTTATTTCTAAGTATACTCGATAAGATATCGCATCTTATGCCTACATATCCTTACGGGAGTGGAATCAGAGTATCTGTAGTTCCCCTAAAGGGCTTGAGGAGTTCTTTGACTGTGGTCAAAGTTCCTACGAGTTTAGGGTAGTTGTTTGATTGATTTTAGGAGAAGAGATGTGTCTTCATTTTAAGGTAGATTTAACCGCCACAGGTTGTAGGAAAATAGTCTTTGCATCGTCTTAAGAAAAGGGCTTAAGTACTCGGATTGTTTGACGAGTATGCCTTTATCGCTCTTAAGGCAAAGTCCCTACATGTTTGATTGTATTGTTGTGGGGTGGAGATTCTATCTCGCTTAAGATGATTTGGCATCTTTCTCTATTGTTTTAATATTGAGTTGATTGTTTGAATATTGTTGTAGTATTGTATGAGTTTGTATTGTTTTGTTTGTTCTAAGTTGTATGATAAAGGTCCTTCCTATGGGGTAGGATCTTTCTTAAAAGATCAACTTGAATGGGATCAAGGATCATGGGGGAGAATGATGCAAATGATGTGCACTACACACAACGTTGAATTATGTGTAGGTTTTTCCTTTGGACGGATGCAATGCGATGATTTAAATGACGGTAATGTAAATGACGAAATATTAAACTACTGTAAGATAAATTGCGGAAATGGTAAAGCCATACACATACGCATGAAAGCGCTGAAGTGTGTGAGTGAGAGTGAATGTGTCGTGGATGTGAATGCGCACGATTGAGTTGTGTTTTACGCTGTTGATTGATTTTAGTTGGTTAAGTTGTCTTTAGTTGAATTGTGTTTTGGCGAGGTTAATTTGTTTATACGAAAATGTTGTATTAATTTATGTGAATTAACTTTAAAAGTTCAGATGGTAAATTGATTTAGCTTTAGAAAAAAGGTTGAATTTAAAGTGATTCTTTTTTGTTATTATGAAAGGTTATTGTTATTAACAAGTGAGTGTACTTTTAAAAATATGAAAATGGTTTTCTTATTATAAAAATAGTTATAAAAAACAAGCTATATATTTATTTTAAAAGTTATTAATTTATAAAGAAGATAGTGAAATAGGTTAAAAAAAAATAGTTATTAGTTTATTTATAAAAAAAAAGAAGAAAGGTTCGTTTAGAAATATTTTTATTAAAAGTTAGATTAATGGATTGACTTTAAAATGTCATCATTTTAACTTTAAAATTAATTTAATTAATTATAAAAGGATTTGTTAATTTATTTTAATAAAAAGAAAAGCTGATTAAAAAATTAATTAGAGATTGATGAGGTTAATTAGCGGGTGGATTAGTTAGTGCTGTGTGGTTAGTAAGTGATTAATGTTGTTGTGTGTGTGATTAGTGTTGGTAATTATTTACATACAACAAAACACAATAGGCAAAAGAAATAAAATAATAAACTCAATCGGAAACCCTAATTCCCAACTTCACCCCCCCCCCCCCCCCCCCCCCCGTCGTCTCTCTCGCTATCACGTTAGCAGATCCATTTCCTTGTTCCAATTCTTCTTCCTACTCGTTTCTGCCATTATCCATTGCTTCCGTTCCAAACCCCTTCTTAATCCTCCTTGTTCCTATATCGATCAAACAAAGACAAAAGAAGAACGGTTAAGTGTTAGCAAAATAAGAAAAGAAATCTCACAATTGCAATGGTCTTGCAGGTAGCTTCGATGGCGGATGGAAGTGGAGGTCGGAGAAACGGTGACGTTGAGGTTGAAGGCTTGGCTCGTGACTTCGCGGCGACGTTTGAGAAAGATAAAATGGTGGTTCGCGAATGTGTTTTGCAGGGAGCTCCGACGACGAGGGTCGTAGCGGAAATGGTTCCGGCGACGGTAAAGTTAAGTCTTTCTCTCTTTCGATTTATAAACTTAGGGTTAGTACGGGATTTCTGTACTAGATTTGCGAATCTGTTAGGGTTCTGCCTTTGTGATTCTTTTTCGTGAGTCTGAATTTTCTGTGTGTTGTTTTTTTTTTGCCGTTTGTGAATGAATTGCCCCCCTTTTATAATCGAAACTTGGGCTTGCAATTAAGTTTTCTTCTTTAAAACTTTCCTTATTTACTTGATACTGTCTGGAATTAGCTTGATGATTTGGGAAAACATTAACCCCTTTCTCTTTTCGTTCAGATTTGCTGGATTGAAATTGGAAACTTCTGAGATTCACTTGGATTTATCGGATTTCGAAAGGAAAGAAAATCTGCTCTGCGTGATACATGTTATCTCCCTCAAGTTTTTTTACTTCCACAATTTATCGAAGGAAGCATACACATCAGTACAGCTTTCGACATCTAGCTGAAGGTCGTAAAACGATTCTTTTCATGTTAATTTATAATCCACATTGATGCATTCAATATAGTTCATATGGTGGCCTTCAAACAACCGCTATGTAGTGCCTTCAACAACAACAATTCCCTTCATTTTATCTCCTAGCTTTTCACAAAGAACCCTATTAAGTTCTTGGACACCATGCCGCATGAATGAATAATATGTATCCCATCCAAAAGACTTGGTTAACCCTTTTTGTTGATATACTACTGTCATTATACTGCAACTTGTAAAACAAACTTTGTAATGCCATGCTCTTCAACTAACTCTCAGCTTGATTTCGTTGCAGGTCATCGAAGGGGGACAATTGCATTAGTAGCTTTTCTGCCTGTCAATACTCAATCATCCTAAGAAATCATTTCTAGCATCATCAGCATTGCTCTCCGATGACTCTGTTAGGTTCGTTTTCACGCCGATGAGAAGAAAAATGTTGAACAAGGGTTCTAATAATCTGTGGTATATCAAGAGTTCTGCAAGGTTGTGTTTTTTTTATAGTACTGTAACTTGGATTTATGTTCTTATGAAACTCGAAATGCTTCTTTCACATATTTTCAGCTTTTGAGCTTGTTTGTGACATAACAGGAATTTGTGGGGCTTATGCGGGCAGGGAGATTGCTTTATTGTGGTTACTGTAGAGATGATGTATTACTCCGGTATGCTTCCTCCTTATCTATAGTGTATGCTCACCTTTTCTGGTAAATTCTAGTGTTCAGATCTTTTCCATGTTGACTGTGTCGATGTTTTAGTTGAGAGATTGAGTTGTTCTGCTCTTCTTGATGCAGGTGGTGATGTTGCTTGACAGTGAATATGCATCATAGGTATGAACTTTGAATATGCTGGTTGAGTGTTATTGGTGACGGCTAAAGCGCCATTCCTAGGTAACTGTTAAGTGTTTTGATCATTGATTGTGTCATATTGCAGGTGAAGATACTGTAGGAGAGCATGGTTTCCACCTTAGCTTTCGCATATGCTGAGTTTCGTACTCTCGTCGAGTGCACTGGAGGGAAAAGTTAGAACCTCTGTTCATGGCAACGAAGGCTGGAGTTTCTGACCAGTACTTGAAAAGGCATCCAAGGAAGCTAAATATGTTCCAAGAATTAGAGGATCCGACATGGTGGTTGTCCGTCTTGGCTTGTCGGCGTCCTTAATGGCATGGAATGGTTAGTAAGTGGCTCAAACAGGTCATAGTTTCCTTTCACAGGGGAAAGTGTAGTAACTCATAGGCATAGGGATTTATTCTTCATGTATTTATGCTTAGCTGGGAACTTGTTCAAACATTAAAGCTAGCCAGTTCTAGCACTTCTCCTTTTTCTATACATACTTTGTTGTGCTACTGCTGAGTCTTAACTTTCTATTTTGCAGGAGTTATTCACGGATGCGGCACATCTTTTACGAACATGAAGAGAGAGACGGATATGGTTCGCGTTCTAGCGTATGCTGCCACTTCTTACGAACTTCTGGGAGGATTGATTGTCACGACCGAGGCTCTGACAGGTAAAGGTCTCTCCTAGTATTTCTCTTATGGTTGACGAATCCTTATACTTGCTGATGCATACTTTGTCCATTCATAGATCAGTCGTGGATTATGTTGTGATCTTTCAGACAAGACTCGTTTTATGGCAGCGTCAAGACTTATGCGGAACGTAAATGACGGAGGTCTCGCATAGCACTCAAGGTTGGGGCTGTTGCTGCTGGGTTTGAGCCTTGTTGCGTGCTGGTTTGCAGCCATCTAGTATGTGAGGGAGGTTTTGGAATATTTTATTCTTACTGTCATTGGTTTTGCTAACAGGGCCAAGAAGAAGACCACGGTACTCCTCTTTCGGCTTCGGATCAGATGGGTGGAAGTGATGGGCCGGTAGCCCTGGAACAGGCTTAGAACTTTGCAGCAGGTATCTCTGTGAAACCTTGTTTTATTGTACCGTAGATAGATTGCGGCCTGGTTATTGTTTGTCTAAATGTTGATATCTTCGTTGTGACGCAGCAGGTGAGATGTTGGTGTCGCTTCGTGCTGCTGTTGCGAATGCTATTCTACTGATGACTGCAAAGGATGGTGTTGTTGAAATGCTGCACTGATGCTTGTACTGTGATGACGCCGAAATGCTGATGCGCTACTTCTGATAAGTTGCTGTTGAATGCCGCTGATAAATTCTGAAGCATTTGCGACGTCCTTGATCGTTGCTCTAATTTATGTGATGAGTTCTTGGGCTGCGCTTGAGGCTGCGACTGGGGCTGTTGAACAAGGGCTTCGAAAATGCCGGAGGAAAACTCAATCGCAAAATCTGGGGATTATCCAAGAGCTTTGTTGAGGATTGGACAATGATTGTTGCATAGTTCGGTTAGGAATTTCTTTAGGTATTTGACAAAAGATGTACTGTTATAACTTGAAGTTTGTAGCAAATGCTTTATTGTAGTTCTCTGTTATTTTTGCAGTTTTACGCATTAAACACCCGTCAATTCATCTGTTCAATGCCGACGCCCTACCGTGTTTTGGAGCTCATGTGTCAATACATGTTGGCCTCCAAGTACTAGGTCCAAGATAACCGAGCTACCGCCTCCGTCGTGAAAGTAAGAACTAAGTCAAATGTCGTTTTAAAGACCGATATCGGCTTAGAGTCCTGATGTCCATTCAATAATCACAGGTAATTAATTGTATTTTTGCGTTCAAACCGTGTCGCAGATGTAGAGCGCTTGTGTGTTGCTCAGAATCTGATTGTTGTAGATTAAAATTCTTCACCTCGGAAAGAAAAGGTACTACCAGCCCACAAATTGTTGCTTAGTCTTGGCCAGTTCTCCAACATTCTAAATATCGGTTGCGTTTGCAGGTTCTAAACTGCTGGCTTTGAATTTGCTTGACAGGTTAGAATGACAGCCTGTGGATTCGAGACGTTGCAAGGGCTGTGCGGGTTCGTTGTCGACGGTTACATCATATTGGGAGGCCTTTTCAAGATCAATTATCGGCACCAACTAGTGTTTTTTTCATGACCACTTCTAACTACCGATGTTTTCCACTTCAGGTTTATGTTGAATTTGGTGGATTGTCCATCCTAGATCGATCCTCAGGTAGGTCCTTTATTGATGTTATCTCGACGTTCACCGCATGGATTGAATTGGCAGCTTCAATCTTGTTTTGTTTTTGTGTAACCAACTTGCAAGCTGTTGTCTGATTTTTTTTGCCTATAAACGTTTACAGAGTAGCGACGGGGGAGATGGACAACTCGTTCCAAGTATATGCATATACTCTCAAGTTTTCTCAACTGGTGTAGTAGGTAGCTGTGAGTCGTGGGCCGGAGACGGTGAGGATGGTGCAACTCTAACTGTTAACGTTCCAGTACTGTGACTACAAGCAAAACAACTTTGGCGCCCAACTTCTCCCTTGTCGTCAAGTTCTCGGAGTGTCAATTAGTACTAGTAGTTATTTACGTCGATTTATTAGACGGTCCCAATGCGATGTAAAAGATGTTCTTGTAATGGCAATATCTCATAATTAAATGTGCTGGACTATATTGGGTTTGAAATAAGACACAATTTCTACTTCCGTGTATCTTTTCAATCATAGCAGTGAGTTTGGGATCTTGGTTTCATCCTTGCCATTTGTGAATGTACTTGTAAAGGCCCCCCCTGGGACTTTATGTTCATTCTTGTGAAAATAACATAAGGCTATTTGAATTAAAACTTGTATTTGTTCCTTTGGTTAACAAGGATTTGAACGTGGAATAATTTGGAGATGAACTCTTGCGTAATCACGCGAAATCTTTGAGAAAAAAGTTCATGCTGGAAATTCAATGCTTTGATTTTGGGATACCTCCTTTGAATTTGGGATACCTCCTTTGAATTTGGTATCAAAAATTCGCTAATTAATATGGGGTTTCTCATATTAAATTCTTTAAGGAAATCAAATGATGACTCTTGACAAAGCATGAATCTCGGAGGTCGTTTTGGGTACTTGCAACGAAAACTTGATTCGAGAGTCTTAACCAAACTTACCATTTCCAAAAATGATCACAAGCCACCCATAAGAAGGTTTTAACTCTTCTTCGAAAACTTTAATGATAATTTAACCTTGTGAATAAAAGATTTAGATAACAGCGGAACCTGGTACGCGAACCATGCCTTGACTGTGAGGATCTATACTTGACATTGCTGCATTTGCCCACACTTGTTAGTTGTAAACAACAAAATTTTTAAAATAAAGTCAAATATCAATAAAAAAGCGTGAAAAGAGGTGGGATCTCGTGGTCAAAAATTAGGGTGCAACAGATGCCCCTATTTAAGTTACTCCTATTCGGAGATATGGAGATCAAAATCTCCGTCTCGACGAGATAGGAGGGACTTAAATACAAACATTGCACGAATTTATGGCCCTAAGAGGCCACCGGATGCAAATGATATGCAATGATATGAGAATGCAAGACAGCGAGTCCTGTGGTGAAATGGCGCCACATGGAGAAACGACACACGGGAAAAAACAGGCTCGACAAAAGGAGACCCCACGGGGACAGGAAACAATCAACACTAGGGAATCTCCAGAAGTATAACAATACCTCACACACCGGGAATATGATAATGGGAAAGAAGCTTCTAGTCGAAAGATATGCTTATTATCATAATGTTGTGGTTGGTAATAATCCAAATGAATTGAGTCGATGGTTCAGTTTTATTCGTATTCTTTCTTTCTTTTCTTGTTTTTCTGTATATCTTTTTTCTTTTGGAACTCAACTTGAGATAGTAAAATGTATAACTCCCCCGAGCGTCATGATAAGGGTACCATGAGCTGGTCTCAATCTCTGCCTGAAATGTCAAAATTTTGTAGACGGTAGAATCACTGTAGTTTGTAGATGTAGATGTAAATGTCGTTGTAGATGTTGTAGTTGTAGAACTTCCCCGAGCATCATGGTATGGGAACCATGAGCTGGTCTCAGTTTCTGACGTAGAACTTCCCCGAGCGTCATAGTCTGGATGCTATGACCTGGTCACAGTCTCTGATGTAGAACTTCCCCGAGCGTCATAGTCTGGATGCTATGAGCTGGTCTCAGTCTCTTCCCGAAATGATGAAAACTCGTGAGAGCATCTTCACAGGGGGTTGTAATTTTGTAGATTGTGGATGTCGTTGTAAACTGTAAGTGTAGTTCATTGTAGAACCCTGTAGATGTATTTCGTTGTAGAACCCTGTAGATGTAGTTCGTTGTAGAACCCTGTAGATGTAGTTCGTTGTAGAACCCTGTAGATGTAGTTCGTTGACGTAATTGTAAATTGTAGATGTAGTTGTAAAGTTTCACCGGGGATCTTCAGAAGAGATGTGCGCTGGTTGAGTTGTAAAGTATGTCTTCTCAAATAAAGAGATATTATTGTCATGAACTTATTCAACTTCTCCGGGGAGATATCACTCGATGGAAATAAACTTGTGCGATGAACTCATTGGGGAAGTCATTCCTGAGAGAAATGTCCGTAATTATCTTTTCTGATGAATCAATAATGTTGAAGGACCCACTGAGGGTAAGTGATCTGTCTTGTAGAAAATGTCATTTGTCGTTTTGAATAAGATCCTGATCAAAACGAGTTGCTCAAATAAAGAGATTGTAGATGTTCGAGAAAATCCTGTGATGCGTCTGTCTTTATGAGTGTTCTTCTTGGGGAATAGGGTGCAAAATAAATGCATCCATGCTTAAAAGTTGGAGATGTCCATGATGCGATTGCCAAAGACCGAAGTTCAATTCAGGAAGTAACTGAAGAGAAACTGTCAAGCGAGACTCATCCATTGAGGTACGAACTCGAATGGGATTGTACTAAAATAACCATCTTCCATGAGGGTTGAACTTCATGGGGAAAATGAAACATTGTGCTCTTTCTGCCTAGGGTCGACAAATCTATTTGGGGGGATAAGACATACCCAAACACCTAGGGATAACTATAGCCAAATCGATAAAAAAACAAACACAGAGGATGCAAAAATGCACATGCCATGATGTCTACTTATATGCTATGCGTATGCTTATGCTGACAAGATAAACAGAAAGAGGTGACCAGAGACGAAATAAACATCTCGGGATAAACATCTCGACCAATCTTCAAAGATAGAAGCACCACTGGGGGTAGACGGAGAAGAACCAAATATGGGATCATACTCCTGCTTCAGAGCTTCAAAATTTTCCCTTGGAGAATGGAGATCAAAATCTTAATAAGTCTGAAAGATTGTACGGAGTTGTAGACGGAGGTACCCAAACTGAAGCTTCAAAGGGATAAAATAAATATCCTGAGTCATTGCAGTTGTTGATCATGTTGGAGTTGAGCTTCCTGGGGATGAAATAAGCATCCGCTTCGCTTCAAATTTCAAATGCCCCAAGTCACATGGCTTAGAAAAAAAACATTTCGAGAGGATTTTATAGAAAACATGATGTCCAAATGCCCCACTGTTTTCAAACTCTCGGAGAGATTCGCTGAATCTCGACGTAACTGCCCCTGATTGGTAGTATAACTGAGTCTTCCAGTTGCAGTAGATGAAGCCAGGGCTGGTATAAATCAAACTTCTTGGCAAATAACTTGCCCCAGGGTGGAAAAGTCTTCAAATCCATCAATGTCCGTGTAATCTTTCTAAGACGTCAAGCGCATTTAGCAAGTCAGAAATGTTGATTTCGAAACGGGTAATGCACCACACATTTGTCTTGAAGTTTTGAAAAGAGATATCGCAATAACTTGTGATCGAAACCACTAGTTAAGATTAAAAAATTATTTATAAAGCCGATTTAACTTGAGCATAGCTCAAGGAGTCAGGAAACAATATCTCATCGAGTATGCTTTTGAACTAAACCTTACTTCAATTAGGACTTTGAAGGTTGTATATGGGCTTAATTTATGACTTGTAAAATGGAGGAATAAAGGGTTAGTATATTTGTGCCCACCCAATTTTTTTTGAAATATGTTCATCATTGATACTACCCTGCCCCTGGCTAAAAATGAGGTTTTGGTTTGGGAGAAAAAACAAATCTTTTCTCAAGGCTTAAAAAAAAAAGAGTTTAACTATCTTGGTGTTTAGGTGATTGAAATAATGCCTTATATTATCAGTAAGGTTCTTACTCGAAGCATACAACAAGAGATCATGTGTTTTACTTCATCATCCTCCTTCCAATTCTTCACCGAGGTGAGGAAAGAATGGGTAAAGCTGGCATTATAAAATTATGAAGAAAATTTTAAGAGTGAAACGAATGGATTTCTTCAAGACAAACACTTATTGCATTACTTATTCAAAATAAAAAGTCTTTACATGCCAAAATACTTTTAATCAAAGAAACACAAACACAAAAGCAAAAACAATGTGAAAAGCCGGACAAGCCCTTCTTTATTACGCCTTGAAATGGAGAGGCCTGCAGAAACGTCTGACGTGTAGTCTTATGATAACTTTGGATTATGTTCTCGGAGGGCGAACCATGCTGAAGCTGGGATTAGAACCTCTGAAGGATAAGATTCCGCTTCTAACCAACTCTTGAACGTCTGCTTTCATACCGTAACAGCTCTCAATATCGTGCCCCGGAGCACCCTGATGGTAAGGACAAAATCTGTCAGCTCTGTACCAGTATGGAAGCTTCTTGGGAACCTTAGGCGGAGCTCTTGTCTGGATGTGCCCCTTTTGAGTCAAAGTGGAGAATAGATCAGCATACTTTACAGGGATGGGATTAAACCGATGAGTTCCTTCTTTTGGAGTATCCAGAGGCATCTTCTGATACCTTCTTCGAAGTCGTCGATTCTGTGGCTGATCTGGAGAGACCAATTTCTGCCTAGGAGGGAGTTGTTGTTCATGCTGAGCGGGCATTGCATACTGATGTTGAGGATGGGGTACCGGAGCTATGAATTCTCTGGAAGGTCCACTGTCATCTTCATTGTCTGGGGCTATACCCAAGTTGTGATGGTATTGTTTCACAAAAGCAACAGCTAAGTCTTCCCAAGACTGGATGTGGTTACTTTGCAGCTTCATGTACCACGTCAAGGATGTCCCATATAAACTTTCTTGAAAGCAGTGAATCATCAGCTTATTGTTGTCAATATAAGCAGTCATATTTCGACAAAACATTATCAAGTGGTGTTTTGGACAGCCGATACCCTTGTAAATTTCAAAGACAGGCATCTTGAACTTTACAGGAATAATTACACCTGGAACTAAACATAGTTCATGAGCACCAAGACCTGATGCAGTAGTTCCTCTCATCATCTTCACTTATTCTTTGAGACCACGAATTTCTTTCTCCATTGCTATGAATCTAGGATCATCCACTCCTTTCTCAGTAGGAGTGTTCTGAGGATCAACAAACAGGTTGTCTTGCGAAGGTCGAAGTTGCACAGGAACATCCACTTGTTGCACAAAGTCGTCGGAGAAATAGTCGAATGTCGAATCAGTCCTTACTTTGAAGCTAGTCATGCGATCCATATCTTTCGTTCTCTTTACTATCCCTTAGTAATACTTCGAGCTTGGTCAGACGGTCGAGATGTCAGCTGACAGACAAAGACAGAAGACCGGATGAGCCACAGAAGAGGAGATATATATGCATATGCAAAATGCTAAGTGCTAATGCAAAAAATGCAGAAATGAAAGATTTCATGGAACTCAAGTTCTTATAAACGTTATAGAATACCAAAGAAAATTCATTTATTGGATTACAAGGGAATATTCTCATAAAAGTCCTGACATAATAACTGAATAAAAGCTAATACAGCCCTAAGGAAGTCCTTCATCGTATGAGTCGTCAACTTCTAAAGATTAGTTTGATAGAGGAAAATAAATCCTCCATCTCTTCTTTTGCCCTCGTTGGAAGTAAAGGGGGGGATTCCTTGTTCGCTTGGATCTTAAATGATAATGAGAGTCCCTTGAACTTCTAGTGACCCTCCATGATAAGGGGAGCCTCTTTGTATTTGTCCTTTGAGTTTTCTTCAATCTGAGCTCCTACTTCCTTAGGCCATCCGAATTAGGACTCTTAAAAGAATATTTCAAAATTTTCTTTTGTAATCCCTATTGGTTTCTATGATGTTTATAAATAAACTCGGGGTTCCATGAAACCAATGCAATATGATGCTTTATGAATGCAACAAACACAGGTAAACACATAGATGCACAAAGATAAACAAACAAAGGGGACCCTAGGTTTGCAACGAGCATGGAGCCAAAGGGTATACCCATTCCCAAAGGTTGTGGACTAAAGGTGGTTTGTACCTGTAGAACAAGGTTCTAAAGGGACTCAAAGTCATTAGCCCATCTTTCGGATATTATCAACTTCCCAAGTACTCGGGGGTTAATAATATTCTCAAGAGAACTTCTTTCGAGTGTAGCATCGCGTAGCACTATTTCGGGGGTACCCCCTCATAGCCCCGCACTACATCCTAATAAAGGTCAAAGTGGGGGTTAAGGTAACTATGGTCCTCAATATCATAGGCTCCAACATCGAATATAATGCATGTTTTCACGATTAAAGACTCGTTCAACAATACAACTTTCGAGAGGGCCTCAATTGAGCGTGATTTTCAAGTCAGCTTGGTCGGGATTCTACCCCCTATAAGCCTCTTTGAATATATCACTATCCTATCTTAAGTTCACTCAAGTCCGGGTGTAGGACTTTGTCTCACCACTCAAAGGTATCAACCCAAAGAAATAAAGAACACAAACAAGTAAGCAAGTAAACAAGTAAGCAAATAAATGAATATATAAGGCAATAAAGAAATAAAACAAGATAGGGAGACCCACTGAGTGTCCCTAGTGAAGTCGCCATTTCTGTCGCGGTGAAAATCGGATACCAAACTATTGATTAGTTTGAATCTTTAATTCATTTTGCAACCGAACTTTGATTTGTCCAAAGGAAGGGATAAAGATCGAAATACCCACAATGCAATGCGAATGCAAGCTAGAGAGTTATAGGTTCAGGGGTTGGTTAAACTTAGGGAAGGTACTAGCATCCTAAGTTTCTGTAGTACTCTACAGGAACCTCTTGTTTTATGTTTGTTTATTGCTAAGTGTTTATTTGCTTAAGGGTTTAAAGACCTAGGGGTTTATTTCTAATAATACTCGATAAGATATCGCATCTTATGCCTACATATCCTTACGGGAGTGGAATCAGAGTATCTGTAGTTCCCCTAAAGGGCTTGAGGAGTTCTTTGACTGTGGTCAAAGTTCCTACGAGTTTAGGGTAGTTGTTTGATTGATTTTAGGAAAAGAGATGTGTCTTCATTTTAAGGGAGATTTAACCGCCACAGGTTGTAGGAAAATAGTCATTGCATCGTCTTAAGAAAAGGGCTTAAGTACTCAGATTGTTTGACGAGTATGCCTTTATCGCTCTTAAGGCAAAGTCCCTACATGTTTGATTGTATTGTTGTGGGGTGGAGATTCTATCTCGCTTAAGATGATTTGGCATCTTTCTCTATTGTTTGAATATTGAGTTGATTGTTTGAATATTGTTGTAGTATTGTATGAGTTTGTATTGTTTTGTTTGTTCTAAGTTGTATGATAAAGGTCCTTCCTATGGGGTAGGATATTTCTTAAAAGATCAAATTAAATGGGATCAAGGATCATGGGGGAGAATGATGCAAATGATGTGCACTACACACAACGTTGAATTATGTGTAGGTTTTTCCTTTGGACGGATGCAATGTGATGATTTAAATGACGGTAATGTAAATGACGAAATATTAAACTACTGTAAGATAAATTGCGGAAATGGTAAAGCCATACACATACGCATGAAAGCGCTGAAGTGTGTGAGTGAGAGTGAATGTGTCGTGGATGTGAATGTGCACGATTGAGTTGTGTTTTACGCTGTTGATTGATTTTAGTTGGTTAAGTTGTCTTTAGTTGAATTGTGTTTTGGCGAGGTTAATTTGTTTATACGAAAATGTTGTATTAATTTATGTGAATTAACTTTAAAAGTTCAGATGGTAAATTGATTTAGCTTTAGAAAAAAGGTTGAATTTAAAGTGATTCTTTTTTGTTATTATGAAAGGTTATTGTTATTAACAAGTGAGTGTACTTTTAAAAATATGAAAATGGTTTTCTTATTATAAAAATAGTTATAAAAAACAAGCTATATGTTTATTTTAAAAGTTATAAATTTATAAAGAAGATAGTGAAATAGGTTAAAAAAAAATAGTTATTAGTTTATTTATAAAAAAAAAGAAGAAAGGTTCGTTTAGAAATATTTTTATTAAAAGTTAGATTAATGGATTGACTTTAAAATGTCATCATTTTAACTTTAAAATTAATTTAATTAATTATAAAAGGATTTTTTAATTTATTTTAAATAAAAAGAAAAGCTGATTAAAAAATTAATTAGAGATTGATGAGGTTAATTAGCGGGTGGATTAGTTAGTGCTGTGTGGTTAGTGTTGTTGTGTGTGTGATTAGTGTTGGTAATTATTTACATACAACAAAACACAATAGGCAAAAGAAATAAAATAATAAACTCAATCGGAAACCCTAATTCCCAACTTTCCCCCCCCCCCCCCCCCCCCCCCCCCCCGTCGTCTCTCTCGCTATCTCGTTAGCAGATCCATTTCCTTCTTCCAATTCTTCTTCCTACTCGTTTCTGCCATTATCCATTGCTTCCGTTCTAAACCCCTTCTTAATCCTCCTTGTTCCTATATCGATCAAACAAAGACAAAAGAAGAACGGTTAAGTGTTAGCAAAATAAGAAAAGAAATCTCACAATTGCAATGGTCTTGCAGGTAGCTTCGATGGCGGATGGAAGTGGAGGTCGGAGAAACGGTGACGTTGAGGTTGAAGGCTTGGCTCTTGACTTCGCGGCGACGTTTGAGAAAGAGAAAATGGTGGTTCGCGAATGTGTTTTGCAGGGAGCTCCGATGACGAGGGTCGTAGCGGAAATGGTTCCGGCGACGGTAAAGTTAAGTTTTTTCTCTCTTTCGATTTATAAACTTAGGGTTAGTACGGGATTTCTGTACTGGATTTGCGAATCTGTTAGGGTTCTGCCTTTGTGATTCTTTTTCGTGAGTCTGAATTTTCTGTGTTTTTTTTTTTTGCCGTTTGTGAATGAATTTCCCCCCTTTTATAATCGAAACTTGGGCTTGCAATTAAGTTTTCTTCTTTAAAACTTTCCTTATTTACTTGATACTGTCTGGAATTAGCTTGATGATTTGGGAAAACATTAACCCCTTTCTCTTTTCGTTCAGATTTGCTGGATTGAAATTGGAAACTTCTGAGATTCACTTGGATTTATCGGATTTCGAAAGGAAAGAAAATCTGCTCTGCGTGATACATGTTATCGCCCTCAAGTTTTTTTACTTCCACAATTTATCGAAGGAAGCATACACATCAATACAGCTTTCGACATCTAGCTGAAGGTCGTAAAACGATTCTTTTCATGTTAATTTATAATCCACATTGATGCATTCAATATAGTTCATATGGTGGCCTTCAAACAACCGCTATGTAGTGCCTTCAACAACAACAATTCCCTTCATTTTATCTCCTAGCTTTTCACAAAGAACCCTATTAAGTTCTTGGACACCATGCCGCATGAATGAATAATATGTATCCCATCCAAAAGACTTGGTTAACCCTTTTTGTTGATATACTACTGTCATTATACTGCAACTTGTAAAACAAACTTTGTAATGCCATGCTCTTCAACTAACTCTCAGCTTGATTTCGTTGCAGGTCATCGAAGGGGGACAATTGCATTAGTAGCTTTTCTGCCTGTCAATACTCAATCATCCTAAGAAATCATTTCTAGCATCATCAGCATTGCTCTCCGATGACTCTGTTAGGTTCGTTTTCACGCCGATGAGAAGAAAAATGTTGAACAAGGGTTCTAATAATCTGTGGTATATCAAGAGTTCTGCAAGGTTGTGTTTTTTTTTATAGTATAACATACTGTAACTTGGATTTATGTTCTTATGAAACTCAAAATGCTTCTTTCACATATTTTCAGCTTTTGAGCTTGTTTGTGACATAACAGGAATTTGTGGGGCTTATGCGGGCAGGGAGATTTCTTTATTGTGGTTACTGCAGAGATGATGTATTGCTCCGGTATGCTTCCTCCTCATCTATAGTGTATGCTCACCTTTTCTGGTAAATTCTAGTGTTCGGATCTTTTCCATGTTGACTGTGTCGATGTTTTAGTTGAGAGATTGAGTTGTTCTGCTCTTCTTGATGCAGGTGGTGATGTTGCTTGACAGTGAATATGCATCATAGGTATGAACTTTGAATATGCTGGTTGAGTGTTATTGGTGACGGCTAAAGCGCCATTCCTAGGTAACTGTTAAGTGTTTTGATCATTGATTGTGTCATATTGCAGGTGAAGATACTGTAGGAAAGCATGGTTTCCACCTTAGCTTTCGCATATGCTGAGTTTCGTACTCTCGTCGAGTGCACTGGAGGGAAAAGTTAGAACCTCTGTTCATGGAAACGAAGGCTGGAGTTTCTGACCAGTACTTGAAAAGGCATCCAAGGAAGCTAATATGTTCCAAGAATTAGAGGATCCGACATGGTGGTTGTCCGTCTTGGCTTGTCGGCGTCCTTAATGGCATGGAATGGTTAGTAAGTGGCTCAAACAGGTCATAGTTTCCTTTCACAGGGGAAAGTGTAGTAACTCATAGGCATAGGGATTTATTCTTCATGTATTTATGCTTAGCTGGGAACTTGTTCAAACATTAAAGCTAGCCAGTTCTAGCACTTCTCCTTTTTCTATACATACTTTGTTGTGCTACTGCTGAGTCTTAACTTTCTATTTTGCAGGAGTTATTCACGGATGCGGCACATCTTTTACGAACATGAAGAGAGAGACGGCTATGGTTCGCGTTCTAGCGTATGCTGCCACTTCTTGCGAACTTCTGGGAGGATTGATTGTCACGACCGAGGCTCTGACAGGTAAAGGTCTCTCCTAGTATTTCTCTTATGGTTGACAAATCCTTATACTTGCTGATGCATGCTTTGTCCATTCATAGATCAGTCGTGGATTATGCTGTGATCTTTCAGACAAGACTCGTTTTATGGCAGCGTCAAGACTTATGCGGAACGTAAATGACGGAGGTCTCGCATAGCACTCAAGGTTGGGGCTGTTGCTGCTGGGTTTGAGCCTCGTTGCGTGCTGGTTTGCAGCCATCTAGTATGTGAGGGAGGTTTTGGAATATTTTATTCTTAATGTCATTGGTTTTGCTAACAGGGCCGGGAAGAAGACCACGGTACTCCTCTTTCGGCTTTGGATCAGATGGGTGGAAGTGATGGGCCGGTAGCCCTGGAACAGGCTTAGAACTTTGCAGCAGGTATCTCTGTGAAATCTTGTTTTATTGTACCGTAGATAGATTGCGGCCTTGTTATTGTTTGTCTAAATGTTGATATCTTCGTTGTGACGCAGCAGGTCAGATGTTGGTGTCGCTTCGTGCTGCTGTTGCGAATGCTATTCTACTGATGACTGCAAAGGATGGTGTTATTGAAATGCTGCACTGATGCTTGTACTGTGATGACGCCGAAATGCTGATGCGCTGCTTCTGATAAGTTGCTGTTGAATGCTGCTGATAAATTCTGAAGCATTTGCGACGTCCTTGATCGTTGCTCTAATTTATGTGACGAGTTCTTGGGCTGCGCTTGAGGCTGCGACTGGGGCTGTTGAACAAGGGCTTTGAAAATGCCGGAGGAAAACTCAATCGCAAAATCCGGGGATTATCCAAGAGCTTTGTTGAGGATTGGACAATGATTGTTGCATAGTTCAGTTAGGAATTTCTTTAGGTATTTGACAAAAGATGTATTGTTATAACTTGAAGTTTATAGCAAATGCTTTATTGTAGTTCTCTGTTATTTTTGCAGTTTTACGCATTAAACCCCCGTCAATTCATCTGTTCAATGCCGACGCCCTACCGTGTTTTGGAGCTCATGTGTCAATACATGTTGGCCTCCAAGTACTAGGTCCAAGATAACCGAGCTACCGCCTCCGTCGTGAAAGCAAGAACTAAGTCAAATGTCGTTTTAAAGACCGATATCGGCTTAGAGTCCTGATGTCCATTCAATAATCACAGGTAATTAATTGTTTTTTTGCGTTCAAACCGTGTCGCAGATGTAGAGTGCTTGTGTGTTGCTCAGAATCTGATTGTTGTAGATTAAAATTCTTCACCTCGGAAAGAAAAGGTACTACCAGCCCACAAATTGTTGCTTAGTCCTGGCCAGTTCTCCAACATTCTAAATATCGGTTGCGTTTGCAGGTTCTAAACTGCTGGCTTTGAATTTGCTTGACAGGTTAGAATGACAGCCTGTGGATTCGAGACGTTGCAAGTGCTGTGCGGGTTCGTTGTCGACGGTTACATCATATTGGGAGGCCTTTTCAAGATCAATTATCGGCACCAACTAGTGTTTTTTTCATGACCACTTCTAACTACCGATGTTTTCCACTTCAGGTTTATGTTGAATTTGGTGGATTGTCCATCCTAGATCGATCCTCAGGTAGGTGCTTTATTGATGTTATCTCGACGTTCACCGCATGGATTGAATTGGCAGCTTCAATCTTGTTTTGTTTTTGTGTAACCAACTTGCAAGCTGTTGTCTGATTTTTTTTGCCTATAAACGTTTACAGAGTAGCGACGGGGGAGATGGACAACTCGTTCCAAGTATATGCATATACTCTCAAGTTTTCTCAACTGGTGTAGTAGGTAGCTGTGAGTCGTGGGCCGGAGACGGTGAGGACGGCGCAACTCTAACTGTTAACGTTCCAGTACTGTCACTTCAAGCAAAACAACTTCGGCACCCAACTTCTCCCTTGTCGTCAAGTTCTCGGAGTGTCAATTAGTACTAGTAGTTATTTACGTCGATTTATTAGACGGTCCCAATGCGATGTAAAAGATGTTCTTGTAATGGCAATATCTCATAATTAAATGTGCTGGACTGTATTGGGTTTGAAATAAGACACAATTTCTACTTCCGTGTATCTTTTCAATCATAGCAATGAGTTTGGGATCTTGGTTTCATCCTTGCCATTTGTGAATGTACTTGTAAAGGCCCCCCTGGGACTTTATGTTCATTCTTGTGAAAATAACATAAGGCTATTTGAATTAAAACTTGTATTTGTTCCTTTGGTTAACAAGGATTTGAACGTGGAATAATTTGGAGATGAACTCTTGCGTAATCACGCGAAATCTTTGAGAAAAAAGTTCATGCTGGAAATTCAATGCTTTGATTTTGGGATACCTCCTTTGAATTTGGTATCAAAAATTCGCTAATTAATATGGGGTTTCTCATATTAAATTCTTTAAGGAAATCAAATGATGACTCTTGACAAAGCATGAATCTCGGAGGTCGTTTTGGGTACTTGCAACGAAAACTTGATTCGGGAGTCTTAACCAAACTTACCATTTCCAAAAATGATCACAAGCCACCCATAAGAAGGTTTTAACTCTTCTTCGAAAACTTTAATGATAATTTAACCTTGTGAATAAAAGATTTAGATAACAGCGGAACCTGGTACGCGAACCATGCCTTGACTGTGAGGATCTATACTTGACATTGCTGCATTTGCCCACACTTGTTAGTTGTAAAGAACAAAATTTTTAAAATAAAGTCAAATATCAATAAAAAAGCGTGAAAAGAGGTGGGATCTCGTGGTCAAAAATTAGGGTGCAACAATCGGTATAAAGGAAGGACCTGGTTTAAATGTAAAAACCGAAAAATGATAACAAGTGTTGGTACCACATGGCATGAGTTGCATTGAGTCTCATGGCATGAATATGTGATTGTTTGGATTTGTTAGAGGTTTCCCATCTTTTTCCATTCTAGGGAAGAAATGGTTTTAATCGATAAAGTCGATGTTTGAACGGTTAGGATCTGGAATAAATGGTGTAGTCGAGAAATGTTAGGCTAAGACTACTGGGATTCATTGGAATTGAATCGGTTGATTTTGTGATGATTTGATGATTTTGGACAGTTGGGGTTTTGAACATCGCAGACGTTTGCTAGCATCTTCGCTAGGCGAGCAGGTCGGGAGTGTTCGTTGTAGTGAGCTAGTAGTGAATGGTCCTAGACTTGGACAGAATGTAATTGACCCTCTTCGCTGGTAGCGAGCGAGGTAGCGAGGGGTTCGCTAGGCGAAGCCCCAACGAGTAGGTAGCGAAGCCTTACAGTAGCTTATGTTTGCCTTCTCGAGCTTGTTCGCTAGGCGAACAGGTAGCGAGTGTTCGCTAGGAACTCGCTAGGCGAGCAAGCTAGCGAGTGTGACAGCATTTTCATTTCCTTGTGTTTCCATACAATGTTGATTGTTTGGTTCGATTGTGTTCAATCCTTATCGGAAATGAGTAGTTTGTGTACTGTTGTGATATGTTATGCTGTGGGTAGCCGTATGGCGTGAATCCTAGAGTATGGAATCAATTGTGAAATGTGGCCTTTTGGCATATATAATGCATTATTTAAATTGATTAAAAATGTATGATGATTTGTGATGAAGTTTGTTGCCGTTTGGCATGATAATGTGAATGCATAATGATTTCTATGCGGTTGTATATGAAGAATGCATGAGAACATATTGTGAATATGTGTGCATTGCTTGATAAATGCGGTGATGGTATTGAATTGTGAATGCATATTGATTGCATGCAATATTGTGAAGAATGCATGGGAACATATTATGAATATGTGTGCATTGCTTGATAAATGTGATGATGTTGAAAGTATGAATACTTTGATATGATGTGTGAGTGTGAAATCATGTTATAATTCTTATGTGATGAATTATTTGAGAATGCATGAGATTAAGATGCGAGAACGGTCTTAAGTGCATTTGGTTGTTGATTGCATACGTATCATTTGGTCAAGAGGCAATGCTTGCTAGTTTCGTGGAGACTAGCGACTTGTCCCAAGCCTAGAAGAGTGGGTTTGAAAGCTTAGAGGACGGGCTTTTGTTGTTATCGGTCTAGAAAACGGACCCGATTTAAATGTAAAAACCGAAAAATGATAACAAGTGTTGGTACCACATGGCATGAGTTGCATTGAGTCTCATGGCATGAATATGTGATTGTTGTATGAAGTTATGCATATGTGTATGTACATGACTTGTGTAATTGAGAATGATGAATATGTGATTGTTGTATGAAAGTACGCATATGTGCGCGAATTGTTGGATTGAGAATTTTGGATGTAGGCATGATGAAATATGCTTGGTAATTATCCATATCTGTTTATATCTGTATTGTGAATGTGTAACTGTGAATTGGTGAATAAACATAATATGAGCATGTTGGTGTGGAATGATGAGGATTATGGATGTGTGTATGATGAACACGCTTGATGATTATCCATATTGGTTTATATAAACATTGTGAGGTATATGTTGATGATAATGAATTGTGGTGAGAAAAATGTGGAATATGTGTATTATATGCTTGTGTATACATATATGATTATATGCATTGTTATTATGATAATATTTCTCACCCTTCTGCTGGAATGATGTCCTATCTGACATCGTACAGGTATCAAGAATAGAGCTACTCGTTGTTGCGTGGTCGTTGTTGGTGTATCCATTTAGTAATTTAGTTATATTGGGTCGAGTCATGCTCTGGTCATGTAACACTGGGATCGTTTGGTTTATATTTTAGAGATACATTATGTATTCTATGTTATGTTTTTATATTCATTGGAATATTATGATGTTGGCCTTAGTGCCTAAGTAATGTTGAAGTATGTGATGAATCTGAATATTCTGTTAAGAGAATTATGTTATAAAATGAATCCGCTGCTACATGCGAAGTAAAACTTTGAAAAGCATGATTATTTATTGAAGTGTTAATGAGCATGACATGTGGTTTTTGATGTTTGAAAGTTAAGTGTGATGCCCTTTTGTGAATGCATGATTATTTACTCTGATTATTCGTATATTTTTCGTGGGGTTTAGAAGGGTGTTACAGGTGATACCCCGAATGATATTTTCCCCTAGTGATAACACCAACTATGGACAACTTTGACGTCTTGAGGATCCTCATTTATAGAAGGACCTCGTGCAATATCATGTATGTCAAGCACTTTGAGAAGCTAGAGCTGGAGAAGGAACGATTCTCACCTTATAGAGGCTTTGACTTGCAAGCCCTTAATGGCATGGTAACCCCTGTTTACAGCCTCATGGAGCTCATGGTCACACTCAGATTGGGAAGAGACACTAGGGAAATTAATTTACTATTCATGGTGGTCCCATGCAAAAGTGTGTACATTTGCATTTTGGGAAAAACTTTTGCTGCCACCCATACATCGTGGCTTCCCCGATTTACCCGAAGATGAAATATCATAACTTCCACAATGAGCCTGTCACAATATGTGTCGACCTATCTAGGGTCTGGCGAATTCATAAGGCCCTGCACAGGAACCCGAACACAATGCCAAGTGAGAAAAATAAGAAAGCACATTAGAAGTTAATATTGTCTACCTCAACAATCACTTAGAGAAGATAGAGGTCAATCATCCTAAAGGAGGACCGAAGTCTCTCAATAGGTTTATTCCCGGAGAAGCAACCAAAGTATAACAGTGACAAAACATAGAGCCCATGATAACAGGTTAATTCAGGACCACGCGAACCAATAGAACAGTGACAAGGTCACTTTTGTTAAGTTATTTTAACCATCATACAAAACGGCCACATTATCCTGTGATTTTTTCTTACAACAATGGATATATTTCTCCTAAATTTCTCTCCTTTCATTACTACAAAACCACACTCCGTATCCATTTCTTACTACGACCACATAACCAACCGAGGTAATAAATGTTCATTAGGAGTCTTTCATTTTTATTTTATTTTTAAATCACATACAACCAAGTTCAAATTAACAACCATTATGATATGTTAAGAGTGGCACGCTTTGAACCCCAACACTTGTATTTTTATGTTTTTCCGTTAGAAAAAGGATGTATTCCCTTAATTTCTATTTTTAAAAAAATTAAAAAAATTTCACCACTGTCTAAATTATAAACCGTGGTGAAATATCAGAATGATTTACCAAAATTATTTTTATCAATTGTTGTGAAATATATTACATATATAAGCTAACTTAATTCACTTTAGAACAGACTGTGCTAAAAGTGAAACCCTAATTTTTCTCACCTTATCCCAATCTCTCAAAACTCCATGGTAACTTTACAAAACTCCAACATAATTTCTCCAACTAGTATGAATCAAGGAAAGATGTCACAAAACGAGTAGCTAGCTCATATCTCTGCCTTCATTTTCCACGAATCTTTTTATGGAAAGGTACGTATGTGAAACATTTAATGAGTTTTGATATCATGTTGTTGTTGTTCAATATATTAGTCTTATTTTTCTTGTTAGACTTATTCAAAATCTATGTCAAACATTTATCTTCATCTAACATAGGGTTTATTTTTTCTTGTTGTTAAGACGAGATTATAGGTTTTGTATTATTGTTTTTATTGATATAAGTAAAGTGTTTAAGTTATTGTTGAGGTAAGTTGTTATTTTAGTAAAGTAAGTTGTTGTTTATGTTAATGTAAGTTTTATTTTTGTTGATAAATGTTGTTGTTTGTGTTATTATAGATGTTTTTTATCAGGTAAGTTGATGTTTTGTTGAGGTATGTTGGTGCTTTGTTAAGGTAAGTTTATGATTATGTTCATCAACATTGTTGTTTGTGTTAAGGTAAGTTGATACTTTGTTGAGGTATGTTGTTATTTTGTTAAGATAAGTTATTGTATTTTTTTTATAAATGTTTTTGTTTGGTTTAGTTTAGATGTTTTTGCTGAAGTATGTTGATGTTTTTGTTGATGTATGTTGATACATGTTGTTGCTGAGGCATGTTTGATAAATGTTGTTGTTTTTATTATTGTATGACGTGTTTGTATAAGTATGTTATTGTTTATATATTTTTTTTAATGTTTTTTAATGCTATTATTTGCATTTCAAATATCATTTCGTTCAGCCAACATGTCCTAGAAGATGAGTTTATCATATCGTATGTGGTTTGAGTGTTTTACTGACCCTTCATTGAATACATAACCTTATGAATTGAATTAGAAAATAATAATATGAAAAATTAAGTTATGTTAGAAAAAAAACCTACATTGATAAATGTTTTACGAGCTTTCTTTAGCCTGTTATTTGTATCTCACTCTTTGACAATTAGAATTTGGTTTAATGCTCGTAGTTCTTTAATCAACACTTTCTTTTTTACTAGTTCATTATGCAAATTTGTTAATAGTGTGCAGAATAAACTAATAGAGAAGAAAGTGTTGGTTTAAGAATTATACACATTGAACTAAATTCTAACTATTAAAGAGTGAGATACATATAATGGATTGTAGAAAGCTCGAAAGACATTTATTAATGTAACTTGTTCTTCTAATATAAATCAAATTGTCATATTATTTAATTTCTAAACCAGAATTGATGGTTATATGTTTATTGAGCAGTTGGTGAAATAAGCATTCCACTTAAGTTATAGTAAACTCAAGTAAACATATCTCCATAGTCGAAAGTTATAACCATGGTAACAATTTGTACGCTAAATCTTTCACTACAGTTGGAACTTTCAATTATAGGGAAATATTGAAAAATCTCTCAAAATAATGGCACTGGGTATCGAACTACTAACCTCCATATTTTACAATGGTTGATGTCTACAGCCATAGTGGTATTACACGCTACTGAGATTTTACGAAAGGTATCGGTTTGTGGTAGTAAAGAAGGCACATACTACCACACTCTTCGTTAAGACGAGCCATCATATGTGGTGGAATCCTTCTCCCAACCATGGTAAAAGGTTATTTTTGTAGTAGTGTTTATTGTCATGCAAATACAATTATGACTAAGGGATGTTATCATAAACACCATGAATGTACGACTAAAGTAATCAAAACCCACGATAAAAGTCATGTAAAAATAGAGGAAAAATCACGAAACAAAAGTGATGATTTAGTCTCACCCCTCTTGGTATCTAGCCACTCTAGAGCATAGAAGGTGAGTCGCCATTACATCGGCCTTAAACCGAGTCTAAACTTGGGGGCAAGGAAAAGAAGCAGGCCCTTAGCTAGGTGCGCTCCTAAAAGGCGTGCAACATAACTTTAAAGCATGACCTCAGAAAAATACCATGGTAAGAGAAAAAAGCATAACTTCACAACAAAATAAGTACAACAACATATGTTCACGAAATACAAAGTAATTCCTCCAAACGATAATCATACATAGATAACCCATACAAAACCTGCAAGTCCAACTCATCACCAAGATTCACTAGCCTCACGTACACTATCTCTTACTTAAAATGAATTTTCTCCCTTGGCATTTGTACCCCAGGGTGGAAGGATTTCACCATCTTCAAAGTGTTCTCAAAAGAGGCATGCGTTACAAAGTAACAATGTTTTATAGCCATTACATACTTTTTTAAAACATTGATATTCTCAAAACCCATCTCCTAAAGTTCATCTTGAGCCTTCTTCCAAAATTTGTGAGATTCATTTAAGTATGTCTACATCTCCCTTATCTTCTTATAAAAATAATCTAAATCCTTTATCATTTTAGAAATAAGTGATGATACCCGAAAGCTCGCATCTCATCACCAATCTTTCTCAAGAGGTTATTTTCCTTGAGAAGATCATTAAGAAGTTGATCCCTCACAACAAAAGGGGTGGTAATATGCTTCTCAAGTATCTATTTCTCATACTGAAGAAGATTAGACACAAAGACATCCTTTTTACCTCAAACTCTAAAGGCCAAGATACCATAATCCTTATGCATTAGATATGACATGCCATTTTTTTTATTGCGAAACAACTTCGATCTTTCTTGAGAAATAAGCATAGTCCTCTTTAGAGATAAATGACTGAAGCTCTATAGCTATCTGACTACTAACCCACCGGTAAGTGCCAACATTATGTAAAATACGTAGGCACTTATTGACTTATTTTACAATCAATCAATACAAAACCTCGATTTTTCTATGAAAAGTGTTAAAACACCTGTTTGGACATTTTACTTGCATATTTATCAAAAACGGGTGAAAAGGACTGAAAAACCACCTAGCAACACAAAAAGTCCTTTCCAAGATCAATGTTATATAAGAAAGGCTTGCTAGGCCACATTCATGGATTCCCAAAGCGAGCATAGGAGAGAGAAGACTTCTTGGCTAAGTGACTTCACGACGAAGGAAAAGTTTGAGTGATAAGTAAAGATAGGCACTACGCCTAGAGAGCTAGAGTGACTAGGTCTAGTTGCATGGTGAGCTGAAATTTCTTGACCTATAAGAAAGTAGACACATTAGGCCAAGATGGGTGGTGCACCTAGAGAGTCTACCCTTCTCTAGCCTATAAATAGAAGGTCCGACTTTAATTCTTAGGGAGTTTGGGTAGATTCAAGGGAGTAAAGAAAAGGAGTAGGCCCACATTGGTCTCAGTAGGAGAATATGAGAGAGAGAGAGAGATAAAAGGCAGAACCTCTGCTCGTAGTGACACTTGTAGATAGCTCTACAAATTTGTCTTCTAGAAATTACCTGTAAAACTATGATGAGTAAGCGTAGCTAGAAATCTCTTTGTTAGGGTGTAGATGTAGTAATTATATATTCATGTTTCATTCGGTCATGTTGTTTTATGTAACTCTACTTAAGAGTTAATATTGATGATTCTTTGTTCTTAATGATTATTTTGGAGTACCTATCTAAAATTTGTTTTCATGGTATGGCTTGACATACATAAGGTGCTGGCTGTTACTAGATCTAAGTCTCCATCTATTGGATGCTAATGCCTAGACATATGGTTAGGTTTAATATCCGCATAATAATGATTATTGGTAATCCATGTATGTATATAAGTGTTAGAACTTAATGTTGTTGTATTTAATAATGCATGACATCACCTATTAGGTAATACAACTAATCTCACGTCGTTGACTCAGAAATGAGATACGGTGAGAGCAACAAGCAATAGTTTAATAACTGCGTAAAGGAGCATATTACTGACCAATGCTTTTTCATGAGTATAATGATGATGAAATTCAACCCTAGCAAATTTTGTCAATGTTAACACTGAAATCTCCATTTATTTTCTGTCATTTACTTTTCCGCAACCAAACATTTTAAAATGCTTACTTTGAATCATAAAAATTGTTGAATTTATCTTTAAGCATAACAACTTTTTGTGAATATGATAATATTGCATTTGATTACACCAAAACTACGCAACACCCTCAAATACTAGTGAAGAGCTTTATCCTATATCTGACCTTCGCAAGTCTAGTCCCACTCTTCGAGGACTTTTGAAAATTGGATCTTTAGCAGAACTTGCCAAAAGACCTCCATTGGTGGCATGTGGTGATTGATTTATCGTATCCTCCCCCACATGTCGGTTAAAACAGCCTCACGGCTCTGACCTCATAGGAAAAAATGAGTAGGAAAGGCTAGGTCTAAATGACTACCCAAGATAAGGATTCCATTCAGAACTGGAAAAGTAGAAACTTCAAAAGGTGAAGAAGTATTTATAGGCATCTTGAAAGATCATTTTGTGACAACCCATCTTGTCTGCAAGCGAAAGGAAAATAAACAATAAGAACACCTTATTTATAATAGAAAATACCAAGGAAGAGAAGTCTTCCATTCTCTTAACAAATATGTTACACCTTTTTTCTTTGGAAGAGGTATTTCCTAGCAGGTGAGTCTCTATATAATGTTTCTTCTGCTTCTTTAATGCTACAGTTGAAAACCCGACACCATCAGCGAAACCCAAACCTTACCAAATGGTTACCACTTTGTTCTTTAAATAAGTCTCCTCTTGGTCTAGGTCGTCAGGGAGGAAGACATAAGTTTCCAACCCGACCAGGAATATGTTTTGATGCCACAATTTTAGATATCTGTCAGAGCACCTTGGAGGAGTACCAAATTGATCATCGCATATATTCACATTAGTAACCATGGGAAGGGGCGTAACCAAGTAATACTGGCCCTTGAAATTTTCATAGTGGTGTACACCTTAGACATTTCTACCCTGCATAAGGAAAAGTAAACTTGACTGAAAGCCTGGTTTATGTCCCTTTCACTAGCAAAGATGGAAACAATGTCTAGCGTCTCTTGGTTCACCCATGATACAAGGCCTTCTTCCCCACGTACATAGTAATTTGGCGATTAATTTGGTACATCTCAGTTTCATTTCCAACACATAAAAAAGAAATACCATAAGTATAAGCATGTGATTGAGATTCAAACCACCACATTACTCCACTATTAGTATGGTCTTTGCCAAAAGCGCGATGGTGCTCCCTTACAACAGTTGGATTCGTCGAAGGCAAGGTTAGGAAAGCAAAATCCACTTCTACCTTCAGACCTAGGGTTGCATATAGGGCTTGCTCTGCTAAATGTTTCAATTACAAGGTGAACATTTCATGCGCTTGTCCTCGAGATCAACTACTCCTACTTGATAGGTTTTTCTACTCCCCATTATTAAACCGAAGATCTATTAAGGAAACTCAAAGAAGTAGAGAAGAATAGACTAGGGACCGATACCAAATCTGCCAATGCAGTCTCACTTCACTAAGCATGCTCAATCATAAAGACTCAATTCTGAGCGTCATCACGGAAGACAAGAAAATAAATGGAAACTCGTCAAAGGATTGAATAAAACAATGTTAACTCTCTATCATATTGTCATACCCAAAATTTTGATACAGACATTTTTAATATTTTTTATTCATCTGATTGTATTTCCGTTTTGTATCACCTGCATAACATATCATGTATTTCATCATGCATAATGCCCAAATTATCAGCCATAATAAATTTGTTGGATTTACAGACGAATCAGTCAAACTAAAAGTCAATTGTGAGTAAAATTAGTGGACGAAATTTTTTAAAATCGAGCTTAGAGACATCAGTTATATTAATATATGTTTCGCGTAGTTTAACCTGGTGTCTCGTTTTAATTTTTCGACTGCTTTTCGATAGCATTTTGATCCGTCTGAGTCTTTTAATGGGATAAAATTTATTTCAAAAATTGACCAAACGTTGTATTTTTCCAATACGTTTATTTCACGCCGATCATTTTAGTGCATTCATTTTCATTTTTTGAGCATTTTGATACCTAACTATTTATTCATTTTTTAATCATTTTTCTTTTAATTTTTGGCTAATTAACCATTTTATTTTTATTTTTATATTTGATTGATCAAAGATATAATACACATTGCCTTGAAAATACTTAAATATTATAATATTTCACATAAGACGATAAAAAATAATGCAATAGCAAAGTTGTAATAAAAGTACATGCGTGAGGATGAAGGAAAGAATATACCATACGTGGGTACCAAATAATGACAAAAGTTGTAATTATCAAATGACTGATTTGTAATAACATAAAGCAGATGAGGACCAACATGAGTATCAACATTGCTCAAGGGCAATTATGTAAATAGTAATCTTTTCATTTACACTACTAATAACAGTTTCGTAAATACTGGTGACAAACTTGTAATTAGAAGCTGATACTCAGGGCAACCTTGGTACTCAAGAATAAAGAAGATCAAGAACTCTATATATAGTCTTTTTGTTCTTGACTTGAAAAAAAAAGGGTGAAAAAGGAGGAAAAAAAAAGAAAAGAAAAAAGGACAAAAACAAGAAAATTATCAATCAAAACACACAAAAATCTCATTATAACATCCTTCAAGAACCAAAAACTAAACTTTCCAAAAAAATAAACTTCATTGTTACATAAGAGTCGAAACTTTGAATCTCTTAATTCTTTCACTTTTCTTGCAATTTTTTTTTCACACATACACCTCCCATACATAAAATACAACTCATCCAAAGCAAGCCAAGCATTCTAACACACTCTTGGGGAAGGGGGGGGGGGGGGGGGGGTTGGTTCTGTGATGTTGTAGGCATTATCACCTCTCATATGGAAGTGCTCTAGAAGGTGCATTGGACACACTCCAATAGGTCAACTTTCTCGATTTTCGAACGCCCTCCTTAAGGTGTCATTTTCATCCATTCTAGTTACCATTGTGTTTGTCTTGAAATGTTGAGTGAAAATCCCATGAAAATGGGTATTGGTTGATCAGATTTTATTTTATTTTATTTAAACCTAAAAAAAACATTTTAATTATTTTCTTCTTATTTTATTTTTTATATTAAAAAATCCCAAAAATATTTATTATTTAACCTTGTTTATTTTTAATTTAAACCTTAAAAATCAAAGAGAACATTTTATTCATCCTTGTTATTTGTTTCATTTTCATATTAAAAAATATTAAAAATATTTGTACTATTTTATTTATCTATTAGAGTTTCTACTTCATTTATTTTAAATGTATCTTTGGTTCTATTTTAAAAAAAAAAACACTTTGATTAATTTACTGACACACCTTTCATTGTGTTCATTCCTTGTCTATTCACATATTAACGATCTTATCACGCCTTTAGTCTGATATGTTCATCATGTATATATTTGTGAATCCATGTCCAACTTGTTTCATTATACATAATCAAAGGGAAAAAATTCATTGTTAATTTGTTAGTCATTCATATGCATTTGTACATAAGTTGTCGCATTCCTAACTCTCCCATTATCTAAACCCTAATTCAATCTTAGGACTTTTAAACCACTTTCATTTACAAACCATTAGCCTTCCCAAAAGATAGCCATTAATCTCTTGTAACCTTTAACCCTCCATAGATCGTGAACCAAGCCACGTTATAACCCTCAAAATGCCTAATTGAAGCAGAGTTCATTTCGAAAGAATACTCGATGAGATAACGTTTCTTGACTCCTATGAGCTATGCTCAAAATTGGTGTTGATTTTGTAAAAGAAAATTAATGTCAAATCCTAACTTGTGATTCAGTCACATGTCATTGCGATATATTTTCAATAAAAGACTTCAAGACTAACATGTGTGTCGTATTAGCAGTTTCAGAATAAACATTTTTTTTGCTTGCCAACATTGCTTGGTATCAAGAATGATACATATGAGCATCAACGATGAGCTTAATACTCATTAAACAGGGGCAAGTTGTTTTCTCAGTGGTTGCTTTCACAGTCTGATCATCCCTAATGGGCAAGTTTGAAGATTCAGTTGTGCCAAATATAGTTATTATGGGGCAGTTATTTCGAGATTCGATAAATCTCTCAAAGCGTTTGAAGACATTGGAGCATTTTGGATGCCAAGTTTTTCTGTAAAATCCTTTTTAGATGATTTCTTCTCATGAAATATGCAATCTGGGTGAAGCTTATTTTCAAGAATTGTTGTTTATTTGTGATGATCACCATATCGATCATCAATGCAAAACTACTTGTCTTCCTAAGCGGAGTGTTCTTTTGATCTACCATGCAAGTATCTTTAGATGATGGGTCTTTACTACAAGTTGCTACGATGTGTTAGGAGTATGACTTGTTGTTTTCCAGTTGATTTCTTTTGAACTTAGTACTCCCAAGTGATGTACTAAACCTGGTGGTGCACCCTAAAATTTGCTCAACCTATTTCACCTGGTTTATGTTTTAGTTGCATCATCATTTGCATAGCTACATCATCATATACACAGTCTAATCATTTTCATATCATAGCATGACATGCCTCCAACAAGGGATCAAGGTGTCTATCAAAAGAAGAAGCCAATATAGAGGTGTTATCTGAGCCTGAGAGCTCATCCAAGTCATCAGAAAAGGTTTGAAGTCTTGAAAAGTTTTTGAGTACCAGCAAGTGGATTTCTCTCCTAACTTGAGGTGTATTGAAGGTCATCAATAGGGTGTGAAGCATGAATTGAGGGTATGGAGTTTACAAAGCTCATGGGAATCCTAGAGAGCCCTATTGAAGCTTAGACAAGTCATTGTATCAAGTTCAAGAGCCATGGTTGAGGTGTGTACAAGTAGGGTTTCATCTGGGTAACCCTAGGTCAAGGAGAGCAAGGAAAAGGCATCAAGACCTAGCTCTAGGTCATGGAAATCATGGATTTATATGATAAATCATGTGTATGGATGAGTCAAGATCAAGTTCAAGAGAATCAAGAGTGGTTGGAGGTGTTTGGGACAGGGTTCCTAGGGTAAAATCCCCTGTATAGCACTGGACTTCCAAGCCACATAAGTCAAAATACAAGTTTCAAATGGATTCTTGGCCAACATTATACTTGTAGATATTCTCAATAGCTTTAATTTTAATACTAGAAGTCTTCAAGAAGATTTTTGGAACTCAAGTTATGGTTCTTGCAAGTTACAGGTCATCAGAGGATACTGAAATTTATCTTTGAAAGTCACTTGACTTCCAAGCAACGTTTGACCCTCAAGGAGTTTTCAAATAGATTCTTGGCCAACATAAGAGTTGTAGATCTTGATCTTAGATTTCCATAGAGTACTAGAAGTCCTCAAGGGGATTTGTAGAACTCAAGTTATGATCTTGGCAATCCAGGGGTATTTTGGGTATTGATGATTATATGTCATTTTTCAACATAGGTCAAAATCTCTATCTTCCACTCCTCAAATGAAAAAATGTTCAACATGAGATGTTCTTAGAATGGTGTTTTTAGGTCAGATAAGAATTCATGGGTGATTGAAATGGCTTGCTTCACAAAATGATCCAAAATGGCCTAAAATAAGGATGGATTTTAAATGAATCAAAGAGGGAAATTGTGATTCTTGAGCCATAGGTCCAAACCAGTCCATATGACATACCAAATTGATCAGGAAATGCATTTCAAACACAATGACATTTCCACATTTTTGAGTTGAGGCTTTATTTCATGACTTACTTTTTAAAGAGCTTACTTACATTACAAGTCACAATGCCAAAACAAAAATCAGGGCAATTCAGGCCAAGCTAGCTATCTAAACATACTCCATAACCAATTTGCAGTTGAATAGAACATTCTAGAGTAAGCTGGAAGCTCAGAATCGTGACTGTAGCATTGGAATTTCATGGCCAAATCAGAATTTTGGATCAACAGAATTGGGCCTGAATTGGATTGGATAAGCCCACAAACACTTCATATTTAAGCTCTAGAGTGAATTCAGATTCAGTTTGGTGCAGAATTCGTGGAGGAGAGGAAGATTGAAGTTGAGTTTCAAGAGCTTCAACTCAGAATCGATTTTGGAGTTCAAGGCACATTCAAGCCAAATTGAGGGTTGGAAAAGCTTTATCTTGCTTCATTGATCGTGTTTGAAGAGTTGCACAGCTTGAATCCATCATTTTCTACCTCTATTGATCTCATTTTCACAGGTATGTAATTCTTGAATTCCCTCATAATCTAGGGAGAATTAGCTTAGAATGTGCATGTGGTTAGGACCTAGGATGATTAGGGAACGTTTCTGGATTGGTTTGGAGTTGATTAGTGACAATTAAGATGGATGATCAATTTCTGTTAGAGGACGGTTATACATGATCTTGAGGTTTCAGATCAAGTTGGATAGATCATGATGATCACTGAAGAATGAGGAACATTTCTATGGTTTTAGTTTGGCCATTAGTGATAATCAGTTTGGATGTCATCTCTAAACATTGATTCGAATTTTAAAATCCTTTGAGAGTTTGGAAATTTGGATAGGAGATTTGGAATCCTGGTGAAATTCTGAGTAGAATTGATATGAAGTTTGCATTTTCTGGATCATTGGATCATGAACTCACCGGAGAAAGAGGTGGTGCAGTCACCGGACCACCACACCTGAACAGTTGGCCTCACCTGAGTTCAGAGGTAGGAGACGACCTCTTAGACGTTAGATCTAGTTTGAACCTTGACTCTTTAAACTCATCCAACGGCCACGACTTGTTTTTGATTTGGCTGACTTTGACTGCTAAACGCAGCGTTTCATTTATCCAGTCAGCTGGTGACTGGACCCTCACGTGGACACGCTCATGACTCTCAGATGCGCTTACCAGTCTCTCCATCTGATGGCTCCCATTTAATCCAGCTTTTTAATTTCTTTTATTTGATTTTCTTTTATTTTTAATCCATTTGATTTCTAAAATTCATAATAAATCCAATATTGATCCAAAAAGTATTTTAAAAATACCTCCATGATCTTGGATTTATTTGTGATTTTATGAAATTAAGAAATCTCATTTTCATCCTTTTTTTCAATTTAATTTGAGTTTTTCCATTTTATTATTTCCTTTAATTTTGTATATTTGCTATATGTTCTTGCTGATTTTCTTAAGACCAATTGGTGATTGATTTTAAGTTGATTTTTGCTGGACTGATTAGATTAGGGAAGCATTCATCCTTAGGAATTTTATCATAATTTTGTGAATAAAATTTAGGTTAGTTTGAGTGGTGAACATAAGGAGTGTTAGATTAGGGTTTCACAACATTTAGGTGTAGTTTAGCACATAGTTTTGGGGTTTAAAAATTGATTTAGGTTCTGGGATCTATATGGGGTATAGGGTACATAGTTAGGTTCCCTTAGAAATTAATCTAGGATTTTAGAATGAGTATTACTATTTTATTTGATTTTCGCAATTTGAGTGGTGTTTGTGTGTTTCCCCTTTGGGCATTTTGGCTTGTTTGTTTGGTTTGGGCTTTTCAATTGGGCATGGGGCTTGGGCTTTGCTTGTGGGAGCTTCTTGAGACTTGGAGGATGATTGGATGCAAAGGATGGAGCTTGGGGGGCATGAATACTTTCCTCTTTGAAGGTTGCTTCTGAAGACTTAGGAGATAGGAAATATAGGGAGAGCTTTAGATTAAATTGATTTCTTCTTACAATCATAGAAAGCATCTTGTGCTTCTATTCCTCCCTATGACAAAAAGTCCTTTTAGGGTATCCACATCCCTCCTTTGGAGGGATAAGTGACATACTTTAGAAGTAGAACTTTGAGGGAACCTTTCCCCTACAATGCTAAGTGCTTATAGGCTTCCTTTGGTTGTCAATAAGCTGTTTAGCATTTCAACTTCATCTGTTAATTGATTCTCTCTTGGAGATGGAGCTTATTGAAGATGGAACTTATTGAACATGAAGTTTGAAGCTTGCAGATCATTGAAGATTGAAGATGGATTGTACTTGAAGAAGTTGCTGTCAATCATTTGCTGTTAATCAACTGTAGCTGTCAAAGCTGGTGTTGTTTGTGTTGCTTACTGTAGGAGCTGGATTGTTGCTATCAGAGCTGGTGCTGGTGTTGTTTTGCTTTTTTCTGTATTGTTTGTTGGCTTGTACAGCTTTCCCCATAGGTTTGAAGTGAATACTGTTTCACTTTGCCTGTTGTTTTCCCAGGTTCGAGGTTGAGTGGGACTCCCTTGCCTCGCTTGTACTGCTGCATTGCATACATGTTTACTGTTTACTATATATATCTGTTTCTTTTCCGTTTATCCCTTAGGATCTCTATTTCCCTCTGTGCAAGAGAGAAATATGACAGACATTAGGTTCTTATCCATGCATGACAACATTAGGTTAGTTTTTTTATTCCCCTTTCGCCTTAGGTTTTTTTTAGAGCTTCTTTCTCTTCTTATCTCGAAACTAATCAAAAATACATTAATAAGGCTAATCGATGTCGTACGTTACGAGTCTTAAGCTATTTGAGAAAGGATTGCTGGAGAGTTTCTTTCCAGTAGTCTAGCTGCTTAGTGTGGTACCCTTTGGGTGACACACGATGTAGTCACCCTCAGATCATAGTCTCTAGTACGACAGAGATTGCAAACCTCATAAAAAATAGTTCTTGCGTAAAAGACTGAAAACAAACTTCAAATGTCATTTTTGTCCTCTTGGACTCGTAATCAGGAGAAAACCTTTTTTTAGAAAGATAAAAAACAGTCAGACAAGCCTGTATCTTCCGTGGCCCGAACTACGTTTGCTCTGATCTTTCATGCTGTATGAAAGTACGTAGGCATAGGATGTCGTATCCTAGCGAGCAACCTTCCCCTCCCTTCCCGTAGGTAGGCGAACTACGTTGACTCTGATTTCTCGTTCCAGACGGGAATACGTAGGCATAAAGTGCGATACTTTGCCGAGTCATTTTCTTTTCTTTTAACCCTTAACCCTTTAGAGTAGATAGAATAACAATCCTTACTAGAAAACAAGCGTGGATCCCGTCGAGTACGACGAACGTGAGAGGTGCTAATACCTTCCCCTGGCGTAACCGACTCCCGAATCCAGGATTTGGTTGCGAGGACCATTCCTTTCCCGTTTTGCGTTAAGTTTACTCTGAGCGTTTCCTTTCCATCCTTTGGGATAAATAACACACGGTGGCGACTCTTCTGTCATAGTCGGCACCGATTTTCACAGTAGCGACAGCTGGCGACTCTGTTGGGGAATTCCAACGGTTCCCTACGCGAGTCAATCCTAGCGCTTGTTTTCCCGTCGTGGGTTTTGTATGGATTTACATTTCTGTCTTTAATTTCCGCATTTTATTGTCAGCTTTATATTGTTATTGCTGTTGTGGGGAGAGGGTGATATATTGAGAGATAAGCCGGACCTGAGCTTGAGTGCACCTAGAATTAGTTGTGGAAAGTAGTGGGCGCGTGCATGCTTTGCATGTACCAGTGTCCCGCAAAATCCACGCTCGGATGAGGTTCTTCTGGTTGACTTCTTTTTCAACCCTTTGGGTTGAAGGGGTTGTTGGTTAGTTGGATTGTCGACTCCGGGGACCGATCATTTGGAAGTTGGCTAAGTGAGGCCTCTTCAGGACAGGATGATGCCACACCTTCTGGGTATCATATCGTCAATCTTGAAAGTCTGTGACGCCGACGACCGCATAGGATGCCGTACCTTGTGTCAGTTGATAGGACACCTACCTGTGAGGGGGATTGGGGCATGCAGGAAACTTGACCTCCAGACTACCCGGTCTTCTTAACAGTGGATCAGTATGTGTGGTTACTTGAGGTTCTTCACCAGAGCAGTGTTATAGGTCTGTCGAGACCAGGTTGGAGCATTGTTTTGAGCCTGTTGAGGCAAAGTGGAGCATTGTTATGGGTTTGTTGAGACCAGGTTTGAGCAGTATTGTGGGACTGTTGAGACAGATATTGTGGATGGATTTCTTCAGCAATCTATCACTTGATCCATGTTGCATGTTGCATATTGCATTATTGCATACTCATTTTGCATGTCATTAACGTGTGTCTGTGCTGCAGGTGCATTTTCATACCTCTGGTTCTAGTTGCCCGGATTTCTGTCTGCCGATATTATGGATACTCTGAAGAAGACTGTGGCGTATAAGTTGCCTACTCCAGATGTTTCTTCTTTGCTTGGTTTGATATCTCTAGCTGACGATGATGTGAAGAGAAGCTTCATGAAGAGTTACGGGAAATTACTTAGATTGGTTTATAAACCATCCATGTATGAGCGTAACGGATTGTACACGCTAATGCAGTTCTATGATCCCCCGCTGAGGTGTTTTACTTTCCCTGACTTCATTCTGGCTCCGACTATGGAGGAATATGCTGAGATCTTAGAGTTGACCATTCAGAACAGGGTACCTTTCATTCATATAGATGCTGAGCCCAAACTGGAGGATTTGGCTGCTGCCTTGCATTTAGACGCCTCAGAGTTGCTGTTAACCTCGTGGAATGGAGTGTCTGGTTTTTCTCTCAAGTTTTTGGTTGGGAAAGCACAAGAGTATGCCAAGAATGGATGTTGGACTGTGTTTAACGCTATTCTTGCTCTGTGTATCTATGGCATTGTACTGTTCCTGAACCTGCCTGACTTCGTTGATCTGGATGCGTTCTATATATTTGCTTCAGGCAATCCTGTGCCTACTTTGATTGGAGATTTCTATCACTCACTGCATTATAAGAACGAGAACAGGAGGGGCAAGAACGTCTCTTGTTGTGGGCCTTTGCTGTATATGTGGTTTGAGAGTCATCTGCCCAAGAAGGGTATCTTCGCTGAGTCTGCAGATACGGTGGATTGGTCTGAGCATCTGATGGGACTTTCTTCAGAAGACGTTGTCTGGTTTAATAAAGATTTACTGGGATCTGTGATCATCTACAGCTGCGCCGGATATCCTAACGTTCCTCTGATTGGGAGGAAAGGGTGCATTAACTACAATTCCTCATTGTTGATCAGGAAATTCGGGTATGCTTTGAAAAGCCCGCCAAAAGAGGAGGAAGTGCAGGAATCTCTGTACTTCACAGGCAATTTGAAGGGAGAACTATTGTCCAATCTTCAGCATGCTTGGAATAATGTCCACAAGAGGGGTAAGGCATTGTTGGGTAAGAACGATTGTCAAGCCTATGCCCCGTACAAAGTCTGGATCCAAGATAGAGCAAAGCAGGTGCGGATGTCGTTTCCTGTAGTATTACCTCCTGCTTCCCCCGTGATTGAGGAGCCAACTACTGTGTCTATTGAGAGATACGAGCAGGTTGTGAAGGAGAAAGAAGAGCTGATGAAAGCCAACGAGAAGCTGGAAGAAGAGCTAATGCAACTCAGGGGCGAAAGGAATGAGGCCGTATATTCCTTCAAGCAGCAAACGAAGCTGGTGAATCAACTAGGCACAGAACTGACTGAACAACGAAAGAAGCGTGAGCGTTTGGGGATAGATTTCAAGAGCTCCCATGATATGCTGGAGTCTAAGAAGAAAGCGCTTGATATAGCCTACCGGGAAATCTCTGCATTCAACAAAACCTGGAATGCCACGCTGACCGGCAATAAGGAAAGAGAAGACAAACTGAAGTTGCAGATCTCCGAGCTGGAAGGTCAGTTGAAAGCTAGCCAGAAGAGGTTGGAAGAAGAGGTTATGCGGAGGTATGATGTCCAGAATGCCTTGAACAAAGTTATCAAGCGCAGGAAAGAGTCTGCGTCCCAGAAGCGGAAGCTAGAATATTGCTTTGGGGAAGGTGTTTGGGAGGAATCCATCGGTGATCTCCAGCGCGTTATCAGGCTAAGAGACTCGCTCGTCGAAGGGTTGCTTTCTCAGCCGAATCATCCCAAGAATAAGAGATTATTAGAGGAGTACCAGGCATATGGTCGCACTTGATTATCTCATGTATTGATGTGTATGCTTTATTTGCATTGTGATGGCCATCACCATGATTGTTGGTTGAGGTCATGCCTTCCTATTGTACACTCAGTAATATTGTATTCCTGACTCGATGGGTTTTTCCGCAATATATGAGATGTTTTTCATGATTGGATTTCGAGCTTCCTATTATTGTCACTGTCACTGCACTGGCACTTTGGCACTAGAATCGGGGGGCGATATCCCTAACGCACAGACACATATTGCATCTGCATATTCATTTTGCATTGCCGTTACTTGTTGAATTTGTATCTTATTTCCTGCATCTCACAGGTTTTTCAGGATTGACAAACAAAGAGTCCACCGCTACTCAACCCGAAACAACTGCAAGAAAGTAATAGATCAAGTTCAAGTCAAGATACAGGAAATCCGCGAGAAGCTGAATCTGTTCATGCAAGCAATGGAGAACATTGCTAAGGGCCAGGAGAGCCTCCAGACTTTGGTACAGCCGCTGCTGACGCGGACTAATGGGAATGGCAATAATGACCACAACTCTGCGCACGTTGAAACTATTCCGGAGGATAGGCCCCCTACGCCTGTGGTGCCACCTGTAGTGACCCCACCTGTTGTGGTTGTAAACGATGGCGTTGGCGCTGGCAATGGCAACACAGGGAATGGAAATGGGACTGTTGTTAACAATGTTGGATTTGGGGACGCCAACCAAGGTGGTGGTAATAACAATGACGGTAATGGTTTTGGCAACAATGGTTTCAGATACAATGATCAGGGATTTGATTACGTCAATCAGGACGGGAAATTCGGCTTCAACACTCAGGGTTTCGGTTACGACGGTTTTGGTAACGCTAACCAGGGGTATGATGGATTTGGTAATATGAATGGTGCTGGGGTGATTCCTGTCAACATTGGGTTTGGACCTGTTAAGGTCAACCAGGGTTTCGGTAACGGGGGACGAGGTCCCATGATCAATCAGCAAGGGTTTGGCCGCAACACTGGTTACGACGGATACGGAAATGAAAATGTGAATTGGGGTGAAGACCGCCAGGAGGACGCCTTTTCTGGAAGAGGCATGGGATTTGAAGGACATGTTGATCCTGTTCAGAGGGTCAGAATGCTTGAAGAACAGATGAAGGGGGTAGTGAATCAGAACTCCACCGGTTTGGATATGACTACAATGGGCTTGGTACCAGGGCTGAAGGTGCCGTTGAAATTAAAGGCTCCCACTTTTGACAAATACAAAGGGGACACCTGCCCTAAGGTCCATGTGCGCTCGTATTACAGAAGGATGTCCGCGTATTCAGATGATGAAAGGATGCTCATGCATTTCTTTCAGGATAGCTTGTCAGGACCTTCACTCGAATGGTATATGGGGCTGGAGCCCACTCAGATCAAAACCTGGAAGCAGTTGGCTGATGCTTTCGTGACACATTACAAATATAACAGTGATCTGGCGCCAAACAGGGTCCAATTGCAGGGTTTGTCACAGAAGAACGGTGAAAGTTTTAAAGAGTATGCGCAAAGGTGGCGTGATATGGCAGCGAGGGTGCATCCTCCTTTAATTGAAAGGGATATGAATGACATGTTCATTGGGACATTTACGGGGGTGTTCTACAAAAAATTGTTTAGTATGTCATTGAGCAGTTTCTCAGATTTGATTCTTATGGGGGAGATGATCGAGAACGAGATTAAAGTTGGAAGGTTCCAAGCAGGTGAGTCTACTTCAACAGAAGGTGCCAGAAAAGCATTTGGTGGTAGACGACAGGGTGATACTAGTGCCGTGTTTGGTGGCAGGGGCAGGGGCAGAGGAAGAAATCAGTATGTTCAGCCGCAACAGATAGCTAGTGTCACTATCCCTTTTCCTCAGCAAGGGCAGCCTTAGCAACAACAACAACAACCACAGCAACAACAAGTACAGAATCCCGGTCAGAGAAGGGTACAAAATACAAGACCGAAAAAAGTGTTCGACGCACCTCCTTCCACGTATGCAGAACTCCTCCAGACCCTGCTAGGGTTAAACTTGGTTGAAAAGAGGACTTTGGCACCGCCTACAGGGACGGTACTTCCTTATGGGTGTGATGCCATCAAGCATTGCGAATTCCATTCTGGGGCACCCGGGCATGATGTAGAAGCTTGTCAGGCATTTAAACACAAAGTTCAGGATTTGTTGGACAGCAAAGCTATCAATTTTGGACAGGTGGGTCCAAATATCATACAACAGCCTATGCCCAATCATGGGGCAAATGCCATCTTGACAGAAGAGAATTTGAATCTAGTGATGGATGTCAATGAGTTGAAGACACCGTTGGGTGAGATTAAAAGCAGGTTGTTAAAAGGGGGTGTATTCCCGGGGTGTGATGAATTTTGCTTGGATTGTTGGACCCAGCCAGAGGGTTGTAATGAGTTGAAGCAGGGCATTCAGGCTATGATGGATGAAGGTACCTTGCAATTCGATCGAACCACGGTTGAAGAGCCTGTAGAGGCGTTATGTGATGAGCGGAACGATATTGCGACGGTAACAATTCCGAGGAAAACAATAACGATAACGGCGCCCGCCAGGCGGCCGACGATCACAATTACCAAAGCAGGACCAGTCCCTTTTGAGAGTACTAAAGCAGTGCCGTGGACTTACGGATTGGAAGTATATTGTGACGGTGAGAAAATTAAAGCCAATGGACAACCAGCTGGGGCTGTAGATAATGTTGTCGGAACATGGGGTATGACCAGAAGCGGAAGAATCTTCACGTCACCCGAGGTAGAGGCAGAAAGATTAGCCAAGGGTAAAGCCAAGGTAACTGAGGGTGGTCCGTCTCAGTCGAATGAAAAGGAAACGTCACTTAAGGATGTGGAGGAGTTTATGAGGCTCATTCGTAAAAGTGATTACAAAATCGTTGAGCACCTCCAGCAAACGCCATCAAAAATTTCCATCTTATCATTGCTGTTATGTTCCGAGGCCCATCGGAATGCTTTGCTGAAGATTCTAGACACGTCGTTCGTTCCCCAAGAAGTTTCTGTTAATCAGTTAGAAGGGGTGATGGCGCATGTAAATGCGGGGCACAGTTTGGGCTTCACAGACTTTGATTTGACTCCGAGAGGGCGAGAGCACAATATGGCATTGCATGTGTCAGTAGAATGCCGGGGCACGGTCATGTCCCATGTTTTAGTAGACACTGGATCGTCCCTGAATGTGCTACCGAAGAAAGCCATGATGAAATTGGATATCAAGGGGATTATCTGCACCGCCCAGTGATTTAGTGGTGAGAGCGTTCGATGGAACAAGGAGGTCAGTTTTCGGATCCATAGCATTACCGTTGCAGGTGGGGCCTGAAGTATTTGAAACTGAATTCTATATAATGGACATCCATCCAGCGTATAGTTGCCTTCTAGGGCGCCCATGGATCCATGCTGCAGGGGCTGTCACGTCCACGTTGCACCAAAAGCTGAAGTATATGGTGGGAGATAGTGTCGTCACTGTTTGTGGAGAGAAAGATATTCTGGTTAGCCATTTGTCTTCGTTTAAGTATGTTGAGGTCGACGGCGAAATACACGAAACACCTTGTTAAGAATTTGAGGGGTTGCGAATTAAAGACAAAGCTCCAGTGCCCAGTAAAACATCAGAGGTGGCCGTGTCATCTTATAAGGAAGCTCAAGCTCTAGTGCAGACAGGCGAGACTAAAGGCTGGGGGCAGGTATTGGAGATTCCCATGAAGAATGACAAGTTCGGGCTAGGGTATCGACCTTCGTTATCAGCATCCTCTTCAGGAACGCCCAAGTTCAGAGGGCCGATAACAATTACACCGAATGGAGTATGCCATGAGACTATCAATGCTGTTTCCGATGCTGAAGACGGAGATAGCGACTGTGATATGGACGCGTGGATCAAGCCAAGCGTGCCAGGACAAAGTCTCTGCAATTGGTCTATCCGGGAAACTGTTCCTGTGACAACTAAACAGTAATGATTTGTTTTCTTAATTGTTGAATAATCCTGTGTCCTACCCGGGGCATAGAGATTTTGCTTAGGGCCATTTGGTTATGTACATCGCATTGTTTAATCATGAAATAAAAGGCGTTTTTTCATATACAAATATTGTGATCCCTGTTTTTCTTGTTTTACTTTAACAAAAAATGGCCATGTGGTTATTCGCTTTGTCGGTGTTTTAAAGCATTTAACCATTTTCTTTGTAGGATTACTATTTCAGATGACATCTATGAACCGCCTATGACTCACTTCGACTTTGAGCACCTGGTATTTCAGGATGAGGAAGAGATTGTTGAGGATAGCGACCTGCCAGAAGAGTTGACCTGGTTATTGAAACAAGAAGAAAGAATCATTCTGCCTCACGAGGAAGTCATTGAGATTATCAATTTGGGGTCGGAAGAGGTTGTGAGAAACATCCGTATAGGGGCTGCGCTGCAGAGCGACATCAAGCAAAGGATGGTTGAGATGCTCAAAGAGTACAGTGATATATTTGCTTGGTCGTACGAGGATATGCCTGGGTTGGATACGGATATGGTTGTTCACCGTCTGCCACTGCGAGAGGAATGTCCGCCTATTAAACAAAAGCTCAGGAGAACCAGACCGGACATGGCTGTGAAAATCAAGGAGGAAGTGCAGAAACAGTGGGATGCTGGTTTCCTAGCTGTTACAAAATATCCCTCATGGGTCGCTAATATAGTACCAGTGCCGAAGAAAGACAGTAAAGTACGAATGTGTGTAGACTACCGTGATTTGAACAAAGCGAGCCCGAAAGACGACTTTCCACTTCCTCACATTGATGTGCTAGTTGATAACACTGCTCAGTTCTCCGTATTCTCCTTCATGGATGGCTTCTCAGGATATAATCAGATCAAAATGGTGCTAGAAGATATGGAGAAGACTACTTTCATTACTCCCTGGGGAACATTGCTACAAAGTGATGCCCTTCGGGTTGAAGAATGTTGGGGCAACATATCAACGTGCTATGACAACTCTCTTTCATGACATGATGCATAAAGAGATCGAGGTTTATGTTGATGATATGATTGCCAAATCCCAGACGGAGGAGGAGCATTTGGTTAATCTGTTGAAACTGTTCAAGAGGCTTAGGAAGTTCAGGCTGAGACTGAACCCTAATAAGTGCACCTTCGGGGTGAGATCGGGTAAATTGCTGGGATTTATTGTGAGCGAAAAGGGGATAGAGGTTGATCCAGCGAAAATAAAAGCAATACAGGAAATGCCGACACCTAAAACAGAAAAAGAAGTACGTGGGTTTTTAGGGAGGTTGAACTACATTGCTCGGTTCATCTCTCACCTAATTGCGGCATGTGAGCCGTTATTCAAGTTGTTGAAAAAGGATCAGGTGTTGACCTGGAATGAAAATTGTCAAAAGGCGTTCGACAAGATAAAAGAATACTTGCAGGAACCTCCCGTTTTGATACCCCCAGTGGCCGGAAGACCTTTGATTATGTATTTGACAGTTCTTGAGGAAAGTATGGGTTGTGTTCTCGGTCAACACGACGAGACAGGACGTAAAGAGCATGCGATTTACTATTTGAGTAAGAATTTTACCGACTGTGAGTCCAGATACTCAATGCTCGAGAAGACGTGTTGCGCGCTAGCCTGGGCCGCCAAACGTTTGAGGCAATACATGCTGAATCATACAACCATGCTAATTTCAAATATGGATCCAATCAAATACGTGTTTGAAAAGCAAGCACTCTCCGAAAGAATTGCCCGATGGCAGATGGTGTTAACCGAATACGATATCCAATATGTCTCGCAAAAGGCTATTAAAGGTAGCGTTCTGTCAGAGTACCTTGCGGAGCAGCCTGTTGAGGACTACCAATCGATGAGGTTTGATTTTCCTGACGAGGATATCATGTACCTGAAGATGAAGGATTGCGAAGAACCGTTGCCGGAAGAAGGACCAGAAGTGGGTTCCAAATGGCAGTTGATATTTGACGGAGCTGTAAATTCCTATGGTAGCGGAATAGGTGCAATTATCACTACTCCTCATGGGTCGCACATCCCATTTACTGCCCGATTGACCTTTCCTGTTACCAATAATAAGGCTGAATACGAGGCTTGCATCATGGGTTTGGAAGAAGCTATTGATTTGCGAATCAAACATCTGGATGTATACGAAGACTCAGCTCTAGTGGTGAATCAGATTAAAGGAGAATGGGAGACACGGCAGCCCAATTTGATACCATATATGAATTATGCAAGGAGATTGTTGCCTTTCTTTGACAAGGTGGAATTGCATCATGTGCCGCGAGCAGAAAATCAAATGGCTGATGCCCTGGCGACATTGTCTTCAATGTATAAAGTTAACTTCTGGAACGAGGCTCCCCGGATTGTTATCTCTCGGCTCGACAGGCCATCATTCATATTTGCTATTGACGAAGCATTCGATGACAAACCCTGGTACTTTGACATCTAAAATTTCCTAAAGAATAAGGAGTATCCGGCTGGGGCATCCAGTCGAGATCAGAAGACTCTTAGGAGATTGGCTGGTAATTTCTATCTGAATCTGGACGGTGTCTTATACAAGAGAAATCACGACTTGGTGTTGTTACGCTGTGTAGACGAGAAAGAGGCGAAATTGCTCATGAAGGAGATACATGAGGGTACATTTGGTACACATGTTGGTGGGCGCGCAATGGCGAGAAAACTGTTGCGGGCAGGTTATTATTGGCTAACTATGGAAACAGACTGTTTCAGGTTTGCAAAAAGATGTCATAAATGCTAAATTTATGCGGACAAGATCCATGTGCCTCCAAGTCCTCTGAATGTGATGTCATCACTATGGTCTTTCTCGATGTGGGGAATTGATATGATTGGTAAGATCGAGCCTACGACATCCAATGGACACCGGTTCATCTTGGTAGCAATTGATTACTTCACCAAATGGGTGAAAGCAGCGTCATATGCCAATGTGACCAAACAAGTGGTAGCCAAATTTATCAAAAGAGATATTATCTGCAGATATGGAATCCCTGAGCGGATTATCACCGACAATGGTTCGAACTTGAATAACAAGATGATGAAAGAGCTGTGTCAGAATTTCAAGATTGAACATCACAACTCTTCTCCTTACCGATCCAAGATGAATGGCGCTGTTGAAGCAGCCAATAAGAACATAAAGAAGATTGTCCAGAAGATGGTTGTGACGTATAAGGATTGGCACGAGATGCTACCTTTCGCTTTGCACGGTTATCGTACGACGGTACGCACATCAACCGGGGCAACCCCTTTCTCATTGGTATACGGAATGGAGGCAGTGTTACCGTTGGAGGTCGAGATTCCTTCCTTGAGAGTGTTACGAGATGTCCAACTGGACGAGGCAGAATGGGTTAAGGATAGACTGAATCAGCTCAGTTTAATGGATGAGAAGAGGCTAGCTTCTCTCGCATATGGTCGGTTGTATCAGAGCCGGATGAAGAAAGCGTACGATAAGAGGATATGTCCGTGAAGCTTTCAGACGGGCGACCTTGTGCTGAAAAGGATGCTCCCGCCACAAACAGATCACAGGGGCAAATGGACGCCGAACTACGAAGGCCCCTACATTGTTAGAAAAGTCTTTTCCGGAGGAGCTTTGTTGTTGTCCACCATGGACGGTGAAGACTTTATGTCGCCTGTGAATTCGGACGCAGTTAAAAAATATTTTGCTTGAAATTGACCCGCTGGACAGGAAAAAGAAAGTCTAGGCAAAAATGGGACATCCCGGCGAACCATAAAAAATGAATAAAGGGTTCGGTCAAAAATTAGGGATAAAATTGAAAAGATGTACACCCGCGAAGCCGAAAACCTGCAAAGGGCGACTTCGGCACAAAAGGGTATCCCGATGAATTGAAAACCCGCAAAGGGCGGTTCACGCAAAAGTTAGGGATTGAAAAAGCAAATGACTGCGGTCCGAATTTGATACTACATTGCTTAGTGGTTTGGGAGTACCCGAGGGGTCGTCTATCCAGCACAATCTATTCTGAAAATTGAATATCGGGAAAGCGCCAGAGTCAAGCGAGTCATAGGAGGATCAGGTCATGATGTTTGTCTGCACCACGTTGCCGACATGTGTACAAGTTTGATTTGTATTTGTATTAATGCTTCTTTGTATATTTTTTGTACGTAACTTCCTCTTTTCAGGAGTTACATCCGGTGTACAAAGCTTCGCCTATTTACAAGCTCAATCAATAAAACATGTTATTCAGTATTTGATGTTTGTGCTTTACTGTTTTGTATGTGAAAAACGCCGATGTGTTGATAAACTCGCATTTGCATAACTTTGCTGGCCCTTGCCAATGATTGATAAAACTTCGAATTGACTGAGGGGATGTCATGGGTATTAACCCGAATAGATTTGGTTGCATATAATTTTTTTGTTTCGTTTGTGTTTTGCAGGGTTCTCACCCTTGAAATGGATGATCGGAAAATTGTGGCCCCAGCCAGAGGCTCTTGATGAAACACTTGACGTTGTTCGACGCCAATCCCCATGTAGGTCGCACCTCATCCCTAGAGGTTGAGATGATGTTATCCCTCTCCGAAGGAGGGATTATTTTCCCTAGAAGAGTATCCTCATGGAAGTTGTCCACAGGATATCCCCAGCAAGACAAGATCAGTGTCCCATGCAAAGGTTATACTCCCCAGAGAGTCGAGTAGGTGCACGTCCAATCCCCAGCTGGGGGGATTTCTGCATCACGTAACCAAGGTAGTAGGTTCAGAAGGATTATCCCCTCCGAGGATGGTTTTCTTTCTCCCCACAGGTTGTCATGCCTTCGTCAGGATGATCATCCCCAGCGGAGTGGTAGTTCCGAGTTTGTAAACTGTACCCAGACAGTTGTCTCCCAGAAGGTTCGCTTCTTCCCCCAGCTGAGTTAATCTTCCCAGCAGGTGTTGTTCTGTCCTCCCAGTGGAAATCGATGTGTAATCTCTCCCCGGCAGAGTTGGTTGTATTTCCGGCATTTATTTTGCCCGAATACTTTGCGATACCCGTTCATCCCCAACAGGGTGGTATTTGTCCTCAATAGCCGTGTTGAAGCAAGCCTGTCAGAGCTTCCCCAGCAGCCTGAACCTGCATTTGCATTTGCATACATTACTATAGTTTCATCTACCCAAGAAACGCGTAGCATTTCTATGCCGTGTGGAGCATTGCGCCATTGCAAAACATACGCATTTTGAAACATAAATCAGGTTGGTTAACCTTTTGCTTTCATGTGTATTTCTCAGCAGGAGTATGAAGTTGCAGCTCAGATCTATTACCAGACGATCAAGGTCTCGCTGTGAGACATATGACGATGAAGTTCTTGTTATTATTCCCCACAGAGTTACTGGCTGAAGTTTCTCTTATCCGACCAGCGGAGTGTTTTTCTTCAGGTTTGCTGTTGCGACGACATTGCAGGGTTTCATAAATCAAAAGTTCAGAAGTGGTCACTTGTTATCGAAACAGGTGTCGGGCAGTTATTTTCAGAATATCCCCAGTGGAGTTAACTACTGCAAAGAATAGGCAAAGAAGCTATATCTAGGATTAATGCTCCTGTAATCAGGCAGATGAATTTTCCTGTAAGAATCAGGCAGATGTATTTTCCCGTATGAAGCAGGCAGATGAATATTCCTGTAAGAATCAGGCAGATGTGTTTTCCCGTATGAAGCAGGCGGATGAACTTTCCTGTAAGAATCAGGCAGATGTGTTTTCCCGTATGAAGCAGGCGGATGAACTTTCCTGTAATCAGGCAGATGTGTTTTCCCGTATGAAGCAGGCGGATGAATTATTCCTGTAAGAATCAGGCAGATGTGTTTTCCCGTATAAAGCAGGCGGGTGAACTTTTCTGTAATCAGGCAGATGTGTTTTCCCGTATGAAGCAGGCAGATGGATTTTCCTGTAATCAGGCAGAGGGATTTTCCCGTATCAAGCAGACGGATGAACGTTCCGGTATCCAGATAGATGATTCTCTCGTGATCGACAAAGCATGTGAGTTGCGTTCCGATATTTGACAAAAGTATTTTCCCCAAGGAAGTCGCCGTGATTTCCTCGTGTTGACGAACTATTCCTGCCCCCAGTGGAGTCCTCCTCGAAGTCGTTTGTGGGTTGTGTAACACGGTGGGAGAACTGACTTTAAACAATGTTGCGGATAGCAAGAGTCGCCACCGACTTTTATTTTATCCATAAGGAAAGGTTATAAAAGAACAGGAAAGACCTTAGAGAATATTTTGGGTCCGGGGGGTAGGTTATGAAAAGGGAAGGTGTTAGCACCCTTTTCATCCATGGTTATCCATAGGCTCTTAGGTACTTAAGCTCACTTTTGAATTGTTTTGAAAGTGTAGTGTGTGAATAGCAAAAAATTTCAGAATAGTTTAATAATAATCCGTGTATGGATGTGAAAAAAACTTGTTTGAAAATTTTGTTGGAAATTTGTTTAAGTGTGAAAAAGTTTTGAAGTGAGCAAGTATCTAGGAGTAGCCTACCCTAATGTTTTAAGGTCTTTCTTATTCTTTATCCTTCCCTTAGTAAGACTATCCCTACTAAAATGGAGTAGGTAGTCCTTACTTTGGATGTTAAGGGACATGTGAGGGACAATTGGATTTTTGAAAGCCATTGTGGGGTGTAATAAGCAAACTGGAGGGACTATCATCATTTTTCGAAAGGGACTCGATTCGTAAAGGCAACCATAAGGGACTTTGATGATTTTCTTTTTGAGGGACTTGCTTTATACACCCCACTTAACCAATATTCATAGGCAACTTGAGGGATATCCTTAGGAAGTGAGACGGCGATTAAAATCGACTTACGTGTGTGACGTGTTTATTTTAATTATCTTTATTTAAAAGTGATCTAAATTTATTTTAATATTACATACATGTTGTTACACTCCCTAATTACTAACCATAATAATAATTAAATAATTAAACAACTTTACATCCAAGAAACAATTACAAAATAATAAGCAAAATAATTAAATAGCAAAGATAAATAAAATATAAATAAGCAATAATAAATAATAAAGGGGGGTTAGTAAGCAATATTTAACAAAATAATAAGCATGATTAGAATATAAATGGGTTAGTAAATAAGAATAAACAGAATTAATCCAAATATTATAATAATAAGGAATTAACAATTTTTTAATATAATCAACTAAAAAAAACAAATATGAATAAACAATTGTTTTAATTTACAAATTATTAAATTATATTTTAATCATGAAGTTACTACAAAAAATCTAATTATTATAAGCACAATTATTTATAAACTAAAGTTATGTAAAAAAATATTTATAAGTATATTTACAAAAATTTGTAAGAATTATAGTAAACATACATACATAATAATTATATTAGAAAATAACATTAAAAAAAAAATAGGATTAGATCTGTATTAAAAAATATTTTTAGAGTTTTATGAAATTAGGGTTTATATGAGAAATAAATTTTTAGGGTTTATATAAAAAAAATAGGATTTAGTTATATACAAAAATTTTCTAATTTATACATATTACAATTTAGACATAAAATATAGAAACAAAATTTGTGAAAAAAAACATATTTTTTAAAATTAAAGAAAACAGACATATTTTATTATTATTTATTTATTATTAATATTATAATATTTAAATCAAATAAAAGGAAAGAAAAAAAAAAGCGGAAACTTACCTGGCTGAGGTTTGAACCCAGGCCAGCTTGATTTCCAGGAAGCACAACAACCATCAGGCTGCGGATTTTGCAACGTTTTCTCCTACGAATATTGTTACGAGTTCTTCCACCCTGCGAAACACAAACTTCATCCAAACGGCAAAATTTCACAAAATTGATTGCACCATTGTATTGCTACTGAGTTTTTCAATCGTCCTATGTTTTTCAAATCCATTTATCATTTGAAAATCGTGAAACCCTAAAGAGGGCCGAAAACCCTAATCATGGTGAATTCTTGTTCCTGCAATGAAAATCCAATTGAACCACCCAGAATCGTTCTAGAGCTCATTCTAAACATCCTTGCAATGCTCTGAATTTGAGAACTCGAATATGACTTTTTGAAAGATTTTTGTGCTTTTGATCTTACCTTTAGGCTGCTGCAAATTCGTGTCTAGGGTTATGTTTGTGCTTAGTATATATGTGTGATGGATTTAGGTCAGAATCATTGATGTGTTGTGTGGATATTTGATCCAAAAAATATTCAAAAAGATCATTGTATAAATTTCAAATATTTGATCATGAGTGCTTGCTATTTTGGGAGAGATCACATGATTTCCTTCTCATTCTAATTCAATCAATGATTATGAATTTCTAGAAACAAAATCTTCACCCAAAAATAGATTTTTATATTTTTTATTTATTTAAAATGATTTTTATGAATTAAATCAATAATAAATAAATAAAAAAATAATAATTTAGGAGAGATCACATGATTTCCTTCTCATTCTAATTCAATCAATGATTATGAATTTCTAGAAACAAAATCTTCACCCAAAAATAGATTTTTATATTTTTTATTTATTTAAAATGATTTTTATGAATTAAATCAATAATAAATAAATAAAAAATAATAATTTGGGAGAGATCTCATGATTTCCTTCTCATTCTAATTCAATCAATGATTATGAATTTCTAGAAACAAAATCTTCACCCAAAAATAGATTTTTATATTTTTTATTTATTTAAAATGATTTTTATGAATTAAATCAATAATAAATAAATAAAAAATAATAATTTGGGAGAGATCACATGATTTCCTTCTCATTCTAATTCAATCAATGATTATGAATTTCTAGAAACAAAATCTTCACCCAAAAATAGATTTTTATATTTTTTATTTATTTAAAATGATTTTTATGAATTAAATCAATAATAAATAAATAAAAAATAATAATTTGGGAGAGATCACATGATTTCCTTCTCATTCTAATTCAATCAATGATTATGAATTTCTAGAAACAAAATCTTCACCCAAAAATAGATTTTTATATTTTTTATTTATTTAAAATGATTTTTATGAATTAAATCAATAATAAATAAATAAAAATAATAATTTGGGAGAGATCACATGATTTCCTTCTCATTCTAATTCAATCAATGATTATGAATTTCTAGAAACAAAATCTTCACCCAAAAATAGATTTTTATATTTTTTATTTATTTAAAATGATTTTTATGAATTAAATCAATAATAAATAAATAAAAAATAATAATTTGGGAGAGATCACATGATTTCCTTCTCATTCTAATTCAATCAATGATTATGAATTTCTAGAAACAAAATCTTCACCCAAAAATAGATTTTTATATTTTTTATTTATTTAAAATGATTTTTATGAATTAAATCAATAATAAATAAATAAAAAATAATAATTTGGGAGAGATCACATGATTTCCTTCTCATTCTAATTCAATCAATGATTATGAATTTCTAGAAACAAAATCTTCACCCAAAAATAGATTTTTATATTTTTTATTTATTTAAAATGATTTTTATGAATTAAATCAATAATAAATAAATAAAAAATAATAAAAATGATGAATTTTGGTCAATTGGGTCGTGCACCATGTTATGAGATGGATTGGGTCATAAATTAGGCAGCCCATTTGGAAAGAAATACTTCTAAGCCTCCATTTTCAACATAAACCATCACAAAATTGCCCAACTTTGCAAGGGCACATTTCTCTCAATTTTAAAGGTATGATGGTGTTCTTGGACTTTTTGGAAAGCTTGAAGAGTCCTCTAAACAACCCCATTGGTTTCAGGTCCATATCATTTACCAATCTCAAGTTATGCCCTTTTGAAGTTGTTGACTTTTTGTTGACTTTTGAAATGACCTATAATGTCTTAGATCATATCTTTCAAATAAAGCATTTTTGGGATTAACCTTCAACATCAAAGTTGTAGAGAATTCAATTTCCTTCGAAATGAGCTTTGGATGGAGACTTGGTGATGAAGTATGTGAAAGTTATGCCTGGTCAAAGTTCAGTTGACTTTTACTGAGGAAACCCTAATTTAGAAACTCCTGATTATTGATGATCTGGAATCTCCTTGATGAATCATGATCAACCCTTGATAAAATGATGAATTTTACTTCATATACTTGATGTTGGCAAAAAATCATGAAGTTTGACTTTGGTTTGACCACAGTTGACCTCAGTTTGACTTTTTAACTGCATTGACTGCTTTTGACTTATCTGATCATCTGACTGAGCAAACTTTTGAGAAAAGTCTTGAAACTTGACATGGGGGTTCTTATACACATATAAGATGTTATGAAGCTCACTTGAAGTCTTGGAAGTCCATTTAGCCTGATTAAAGTCAAAACCCTAGTTTTGGATGCACTGCTTAGGAGGTGCATTGTCTGAGGGAATTGTCAACTCTTCTGACCAATTGTGAACTTTGTGAACCTTGTGAATCTTAATAAGATATCTTGTGATACTCATGGGAGGTATTGTGAAGCTTGTGAACCTTGTGAACATCATGAAGTGGCTTTGTAGACCTCATGACCCTTAGGAAAGCTTTGTAAACATTGTGAATCTTGTGAACCTTGTGAACCTTCAAGAAGCAACCTATGGACTTCATGAACCTCATGAAAGGTCTTGTAGATGTTGAGAAGTTTGTGAACCTTGTGAACCTTCAAGAAGCAACCTATGGACTTCATGAACCTCATGAAAGGTATTGAAAGCACTGTGGGACTTGTGAACCTTGTGAACTTTCATAAAGTAGCTTGTGGACTTTATGAACTTCATGAAAGGTTATGCAAGTTGTTGGAGAACTTGTGAACCTTGTGAACCTTCTTAGAACACAAAGTCTTGTATTGTGAGGGCAAATTTTGGGGTGCAACAGCTGCCCCTGTTCAATTTTCTGAAACCTGAGGGGTTAGATTGGTATATTTGCCAGTCGTAACCTGGAAGGTTGAAGGGGATTGAACACAAAAGCCCAAAAATTTGCACTCACCAGTGCACCAGAGTGGTACAGATGGCTAGTTGAATATGATTGAGTGGGCTTAAAGATGCCACTAGGGGAAAGTTCTTCAGTAGTATAATGAGAACTGTCAAGAGTCTGGAGTAATACTGATGTAACAGCATGTCTTCATGAGGATAGAGCAATCAATAATGATAACCCTAAAGCAGTCTTGAAGTGATAAATCTGACCTCAGGAGGATAGAGCAATCAATAGCTCTAAAGCAGTCTTGAAATAATAATGTGATATGTCTTCAGGAGGATAGAGCAATCAATAGCCCTAAAGCAGTCTTGAAGTAATGATTTCAGGAGGATAGAGCAATGGATAGCTCTAAAGCAGTCTTGAAATAATAATGTAATTTCAGGAGGATAGAGCAATGGATAACTCTAAAACAGTCTTGAAATAATTAGATGGCTTCAGGAGGATAGAGCAATGAATAGCTCTAAAGCAGTCTTGAAGTAGTAATATGACCTCATGAGGATAGAGCAATGAATAGCTCTAAAGCAGTCTTGAAATAATAATGTGATATGTCTTCAGGAGGATAGAGCAATCAATAGCTCTAAAGCAGTCTTGAAGTAATAATGTGATATGTCTTCAGGAGGATAGAGCAATCAAGAGCCCTAAAGCAGTCTTGAAGTAATGATTTCAGGAGGATAGAGCAATGGATAGCTCTAAAGCAGTCTTGAAATAATAATGTAATTTCAGGAGGATAGAGCAATGGATAACTCTAAAGCAGTCTTGAAATAATTAGATGGCTTCAGGAGGATAGAGCAATGAATAGCTCTAAAGCAGTCTTGAAGTAGTAATATGACCTCATGAGGATAGAGCAATGAATAGCTCTAAAGCAGTCTTGAAATAATAATGTGATATGTCTTCAGGAGGATAGAGCAATCAATAGCTCTAAAGCAGTCTTGAAGTAATGATTTCAGGAGGATAGAGCAATGGATAACTCTAAAGCAGTCTTGAAATAATTAGATGGCTTCAGGAGGATAGAGCAATGAATAGCTCTAAAGCAGTCTTGAAGTAGTAATATGACCTCATGAGGATAGAGCAATGAATAGCTCTAAAGCAGTCTTGAAGTAATAGGATGATTTCAGGAAGATAGAGCAATCAGTAGCTCTAAAGCAGTCTTGAAGTCATGAGAGACTATCAGGAGGATAAAATAACCCTGAGGTTACAATAAAGCAGTCCCAAAGTAATAAGAAGCTCATCAGGAGGATAAAGTAACCCTGAGGTTACAATAAAGCAGTCCCAAAGATCATAAGCTTGTTTGTTGGATAATTAACCTGAAAACAAGGTAGCATTCTGTATAACAACATTAGTTTAGGCTTTATGTATGCATGTATGACATGATGCACTTAGGTAATGTACTATAGATATATATGTTATGGTATGATGTAAATGATGTATGTATGATATGACACTGCTGGAAGTGTCTGGATATCCTTGTATAACAACTGCTGGCCAAGGAAAATAAATCCCGATTCGTTGTTGAAGAATATATAACCCTCCGTCTGCTGGGAATAACAAGGTATAGATAACCTCCCGTTGTTGGGGATAACAAGGTATAGATAACCTCCCGTTGTTGGGGATAGTAGGGTATAGATAACCTTCGTTTTCGTTTGATAGTAGGATAAGTATAACATCCCGTCTTCGTTCATCGTGCCCTTATTGGAAAGTAATTTCCCGTATATCCGTATGAGGATAAAAGAGATGGATATAAATTCCAGGGGAGATTAGACTTTGTGAAAATGGATTAGTCCTACTGATGGTTTGTAACTGTCTTGTAAAGATGAACCGGCGAAGCTTCGTTGAAATCCTTCCCTCGTTCGTCCTTAGTAAATACTATTACTGCATTTTCATGCATTTCTGGTAAACATCAATCATATTAAAAGCATACATGCATTTCTGGTAAACATCAATCATATTCAAAGGCATACATACATTCAAACACAACCAATGGACGTTTCGCTTATGTAAATAGGGTAAAAGTAAATCTGGATTCAAAAGATGGAATTTATTTATATCAAAAGTGACCCATACACGGGTAAGTTTGTACAAGGAGACATAAACCCTAGTAAGAGAATTTTGTCATGAAGTTTTACAAAAAGAATCAGCTATGTGGGAAATAATCCTATTGAGTTTCAATTCTACTATTGCCACTCAAGTATCTCATCTTCTTGCTGTTGAGACGGAAACGATTGGATTGAGCTTTATCTGTTTGAGCTTGAGTAAGTAGTACAACTGGTTGCAGTTTCATGAGTGATCCAAAAGAGACATAGTCATACGCTTTAATCCCTAACTTTTGCCTGGATTGCCCTTTCAGGTTTTCAATCCACCGGGATACCCTTTTTTGCCCAAGCCGCCTTTTCAGGTTTTCGACTTGCCGGGTGTACATCTTTTTATATATATATCCCTAATTTTTGCCCAAACCCTTTTGGTTTGCCGGGATGCCCTTATTTTTGCCTAGGCCTGTCAACCTAGCGGGTCTCTTTTTATGCGTAGTATTTTTTAACTATGTCTGCGTTTACAGTTTGTGGGAAGTCTTCACCATCCATTGTAGTCAGTATCATGGCACCTCCTGAGAACACTGTCTTGACTACAAATGGTCCCTCATATGTTGGAGTCCACTTACCCCTAGGATCACCCTGTGGTAATATGATACGCTTGATTACCAAGTCACCAGCCTGATATACCTTTGGCTTAACCTTCTTGTTAAAAGCTTTGATCATCCGTTTCTGGTACATCTGGCCATGACAAACTGCTGCTAACCTTTTCTCATCAATCAAATTTATCTGGTCAAGTCGAGTCTGAATCCACTCATCTTCATCCAAGCCTGCATCCTTCATAATTCTCAAGGAGGGGATCTGAACTTCAATAGGCAGAACTGCTTCCATACCATAGACTAAGGAGAATGGGGTTGCCCCTGTTGAAGTACGTATTGTAGTACGATAACCATGCAGAGCAAATGGTAACATCTCGTGCCAATCCTTGTAAGTAACAGTCATCTTCTGTACAATCTTCTTAATGTTCTTATTAGCAGCTTCAACTGCCCCATTCATCTTTGGACGATACGGAGAAGAGTTGTGATGCTTAATCTTGAACTGCGTACAGAGATCAGTAATCATAGTGTTGTTCAGATTAGAGCCATTGTCAGTGATAATCCTTTCAGGGATACCATACCTACATATGAGATTATTCTTAATGAACCGAGCCACAACATTCTTAGTCACAGATGCAAATGAAGCTGCCTCTACCCACTTCGTGAAGTAATCAATAGCAACCAGGATGAAACGATGCCCATTAGAAGCAGTAGGCTTGATCTCACCAATCATATCAATGCCCCACATGGCAAAGGGCCAAGGAGCAGTCAACACATTCAATGGAGATGGAGGTACATGTACTTTATCAGCATAGATTTGACATTTGTGACATGTTCTGGAGTGTTGATAGCAATCAGCTTCCATGGTAGACCAATAGTAACCTGCTCTCAAAATCTTCTTTGCCATGGTATGACCACTAGAATGAGTGCCAAAGGTCCCATCATGCATCTCTTCCATAATTTCTGTAGCTTCCTTCTTATCCACACAACGAAGCATAGTTGAATCATGATTACGCTTATACAGAATGCCATTACTCAGAAAGAACTTAGCAGAAAACCTTCTCAGAAACTTCCTATCTTTGACAGATGCCCCTTCAGGGAACTCCTGAGCTTCAAGATAGTTTTTCACTTCATAGAACCAAGGCTTCTCCTCTGCCCCTTCAGTGTCAATCTCATTGCAGTATGCAGGCTTTTCAAATCTATCAATGGTAATCTTGGGAGCTTCATCATCCCAGCTGATCTCAAACATAGATGCCATGGTGGCCAATGCGTCTGCCAACTGATTCTCTCTTCGTGGAATATGTCCAAAAGTAATCTCTTTGAAATGTGGGATCAAAGACAACACATGTTCTCTGTAAGGAATGAGATTATCATGCTTTGTATCCCAATCTCCTTTAATCTGACTTACTACCAGAGCTGAATCTCCATACACCTCAAGGAACTGAATCTTCATATCAATAGCAACTTGCATACCCATGATACATGCCTCATACTCAGCCATGTTATTGGTACAATAGAAACAAAGTCTGGCAGTAATCGGGGTATGACAACCTTCAGGGGAACTAATCACAACACCAACACCATTACCATGTGCATTGGAGGCACCATCAAAAACCATAGTCCATCGGGATCCTTGTTCAGGTCCGTCATATTGTCCAGGTTCTTTGGTAACAGACATAATGTCTTCATCAGGGAACTCAAAATTCATTGACTGGTAATCATCTACTGCTTGATGAGCCAAATGATCAGCAACAACACTCCCCTTAATGGCCTTCTGAGTAGTATACTGTATATCATATTCCGTCAAGATCATTTGCCATCTTGCAATTCTTCCGGAGAGAGCAGGTTTCTCAAATATGTACTTGATTGGATCCATCTTCGAAATCAACAAGGTAGTATGGGTCAACATATACTGTCTTAGTCGGCGAGCAGCCCATGCCAAAGCGCAGCAAGTTTTCTCGAGCAGTGAGTATCTTGTTTCACAGTCGGTAAACTTTTTGCTAAGGTAGTATATTGCCTGCTCTTTTCGACCAGACTCGTCATGTTGCCCCAATACACACCCCATTGAGTTGTCTAATACTGTTAAATACATAATCAAGGGTCTTCCATCAACTGGTGGCATTAAAATTGGAGGTTCTAGCAAATATCTCTTGATTTCATCAAAGGCAGTCTGGCACTCATCATTCCATTCCATGACCTGATCTTTCTTCAACAACTTGAAGATTGGCTCACAGATGGTAGTTAATTGGGAAATAAATCTTGCAATGTAGTTCAATCGTCCCAAGAAACCTCTAACCTCCTTCTCAGTACGGGGAGCTGGCATCTCTCGTATAGCTTTCACTTTTGCAGGATCCACTTCAATACCTTTTCCACTGACAATGAAACCCAAGAGTTTTCCAGATCTAACTCCAAAAGTACACTTGTTTGGGTTCAATCTCAACTTGTATCTCTTCAACCTCTCAAACAACTTGTGCAGATGATCAAGATGTTGTTCTTCATTCTGAGACCTGGCTATCATATCATCCACATATACCTCTATCTCATGATGAATCATATCATGAAACAAAGCCACCATAGCACGCTGATATGTTGCCCCTGCATTCTTCAAACCAAATGGCATTACCTTATAGCAAAAGGTGCCCCACTGTGTCACAAATGTAGTCTTCTCCATATCTTCAGGTGCCATCTTGATTTGATTGTAACCAGAGAAACCATCCATAAAAGAGAATACCTTATGCTGAGCAGTGTTGTCTACCAGAATATCAATATGAGGAAGTGGAAAGTCATCTTTAGGGCTAGCCTTGTTCAGATCTCTGTAGTCTACACACATACGTACCTTACCATCTTTCTTAGGAACTGGTACCACATTTGCAACCCACTGAGGATAAGAAGTTACGGCCAAGAACCCTGCATTGAACTGTTTCATTACCTCTGCTTTGATCTTTTCTGACATTTCAGGACGCATACGACGAACCTTCTGCTTCTTTGGACGACAATCTTCTTTCACTGGCAAACGGTGAACCACAATGTCCGTATCCAACCCTGGCATATCTTCATAAGACCAAGCAAAGATCTCCACATAGTCACGTAGCATCTGAATCAACCTGCTCTTGACACTGTCCTCTAAATCAGCCCCTATCTTGACCTCTTTTCTGTTTTCTTCAGTTCCCAGATTCACAACTTCGACTGGCTCTTCATGTGGCTGTATAGCTTTCTCTTCTTGTTGTAACAACCTAGCAAGCTCTACAGGTATTTCACAATCGTCCTCGTTTCCGTCTTCAGTTTGATAGATCGGATTCTCGAAATTGTAATTGGCAATAGTAGAACTGTTATCAACTGGATCCAGAATGGATGAGGATCTGCATTTTAGTGACGTGGGTGTGTGTAAGAACACATAGCTGATAAAGCAAAAATAAAAGAAAAAGAAAGACAAGGAACACAATATTTACGAAAATGAAACGTCCACTGATTTTATGGAATGAAGTATGCAAATGAAATGACAACCCGTAACAAGCACACCATTGTGCCCCGGGTAAGGCACATGGCTCGAAAGTTTTAATTGTTCCAGAAATTACAAATTTAAAAACATAACACAGTAATAGTATTTACTCCTGACTAAAGGAGATAGGGATAACATCTTCAGCTTTCCAATTATTGAGTCCAGCACCCACAGTAGGAAAAATCCATGCCTCCAAGTTGTAGTCTTCATCTTGATCTCCCACAGCATTGATAACCCCTTGATTGGTGATACGAACAGCACGAGCACGACGAACAGCCTTTTGGGACTCTGCAGTGAAACCCAAACCAAACTTGTCAGACTTGTATGGAATATCAGGAAGCTGACCCCAAATAGTACAACCACCTTCTTCCACCACAGCTTTTGCATCATTGAGGGAGGCCATTGCCATTGTTGGAGGGTTTCTGATGACCACAGGAACCTTCTTCACAGCAGGAGGAGTCACACAATCCTTAACAGCCCAGGGAACCACTTCAAATGACTGACATGGAGTTTCAATGTATTCACCTTCTACTTCCAGATACTTGAAAGTGTTTACATGGCTGACAAAGTATTCTTCCTCTCCAAAGACAGTAACAACTTTTCCATTCACCGGATATCTCAACTTTTGATGTAATGTGGAGGTCACAGCACCTGCCCCATGGATCCAGGGACGACCAAGCAGACATGAGTACGAAGGACGAATATCCATCACATAGAATGTAGCAGTAAACACCTGAGAGCCAACCTTGATTGGAAGATCAATTTCCCCATGCACTACTCTTCTAGAACCATCAAAAGCCTTTACCACAATATTACTGGGCTTCAATACCGTATCTTCAGGACTCAGCTTGTTCAGGACTTCCTTAGGCAACACATTCAGAGAGGAACCATTGTCTATCAGCACATGAGACAGGGTAGTGCCCCTGCATTCAATTGAAATATGCAAGGCCCTGTTATGATCCCTCTTGGCAGGGGTCAAGTCAGCATCAGAAAATCCTAACCCGTTGTCATAGGTCAGGTGAGCAACACAATTCTCAAACTGGTCCACAGAAATTGCACTGGGTACATGAGCCATTTTTAGAAACTTGATCAATGACTTGGCATGAGCCTCAGAACATAATAACAGGGAGAGCATAGAAATCTTTGAGGGAGTATGCCCCAGCTGATCAACAATATCATAATCACTCTTGCGAATGATTTTCAATACTTCTTCCATCTGCTTAGAGAGGTCATCAGCAGCTGGCACATCAGTAGATACAGGCTCAATAACAGAACCCTTGCCCCGAGCATCAGTGGTGGAAGTAACAGCAGGAGTAACTGCACTCTTAGAAGCAACTGGAGGAGAGAAGACTCTTCCACTACGAGTGATCTTGCTAGATCCAGCAATATTATCAATGTCAACAGGCATATCAGGTAAAGGCTCCTGCTTGACACCATGGATGTAAACATCAGACCCATAGTGCCAAGGCACAGCTTTGTCAGATGTATAAGGAATAGGACCAGGAGTGGTAATGATCAGAGGAGCTACTCTGGCTTCAGTGACAACTTTCACAGGACCTTCAGCAGTAATCTTGATTGGGCCCTGATGAGTGATTTTAATGGGACCCTTTGAAGTGATTCTTAGTGGTACTTTGTCAACCATATCAACCTCTTCAATCTTCTTACCCTGAGTCAGATGATCTACCATACTTTCTACAGATGCTGGTCTTCTTTCAAACACTATAGTATACTTATCCATGAGACGTTGAATCCCATCTCTCAAAATGAAGCAACTATCCGGCTCATAGGTACAATACAAACAATCTTCACGACAACCTGGAAAGATCCCAGCTTGTACTAACCTCTTTTTGATAACAGACAATGGTGTGCTCAACTCCATAACCGAATAGACATGCAGATCTTCATCAATATCTTCATCAATGGTGTTGACAGTCTTCTCGTGATTTGGCATTGGAGCTGTAATCACATTTGGAGTACCTGGTGGATCAAACTCAATTTCTCCAGCATCAATCATATCTTGAATTTTGTTCTTCAAGACCCAGCAGTTATTAGTATCATGTCCTGGACAGTTTGAATGATATGCACATCGTGCATTGGGATTGTACTTGGGAGAGGTAACATTGGGATTCTGAGGGGCCTCCCTCAGGGTAATAAGTTCAGCTTTCAACAAGTGTTGCAATGCCTGAGCCATTGACATGTTGATCTTCGTGAACTGTCTTCTAGCCCTCTGTTGGTTGCCTTGAGGCTGCTCTGTTGTTGCAGGAGTTGGATTTGAAATATGAACTGCACTAACAGACTGATGCCTTCTGTTACGATCAGGCTGACCATACACAGCATTAGATTCTTTCTTCCCAGTGGGAGGCTTCTTTGCAGCACCTGATGAAGAAGTGCCCACTTGGATCTTACCACTCTTGATACCATTCTCTACTCGCTCTCCTGTCATGATCAACTCAGTGAAGCCAGATGATGAGCTTCCAATGAGATGACTGTAAAACGGACCATTCAGCGTACACATGAACATATCAACCAACTCCCTATCAGTTAAAGGGGGTTGAACTCTTCCGGCTAAGTCTCTCCACTTCTGAGCATACTCCTTAAAGCTTTCTTTGGCTCCCATAGACATGCTTTGAAGCTGCATGCGAGTTGGGGCTAAGTCAGCATTGTATTGATACTGCTTGTAGAAAGCTTCAGCAAGGTCATTCCAATCTCTGATGTTGACACTCTCCAACTGATAATACCACTCTAGCTGAGCTCCAGATAAACTCTCTTGAAAGAAATGGATCCACAACTTTTTATCAGCAGTGTGGGGTTGAATTCTTCTGACATAAGACCTCAGATGCAATTTGGGACAAGAGACCCCATCATAGACAACAAATGTAGGAACTTTGAACCCAATGGGTATGACCACCCCAGATATCAAGCTCAAATCCTCAAAATCCAGCCCAGATGATTTCTGTAATTCCATAGCATCCATTCTATCCACCAGCATCTTGAATTTGTCTTCGTTAGGCTCATGGTAGTAGTTAGCCTCAGAATCAGAGTCCCCCATAGTATTGTGGAGACTGCCTCTCTCCTGCTCAAATTCTTCAGATTCATAGTCTTCAACCTGTTCCTTGGTCTTGGCAGGACCTTTGAACCTTCTTCCCATGTTGAGCAACCCAGCAGACCTTCTAGCCTTCTTAGTCTTCTTGGCCAGCAGTGTCTTCAATTCATCCTGCCCCTTGGATAGGTTCAGAATCAGCTCTTGGAACTGTGCATTCTGTGCCTGGAGATCCTTAACTGATTGTTCAAGAGCCATTGCTGAAATAAACGGCGAGAAGATGAGAAACCTGTGCACAATTATAAACCTGTGATGCAATGATATGGGAATGCATATGCAATGTTTTCAAGGACCGCAGGATTTAAGTTTGCTTAAACAATCAAGAAAGTAACTTTTTATTAGTAATAACTTGTTTTGCCTTTTAGGCTTACAAAAAATGAAAACGAAATAAGTACAAAAGATGGGGTTTTAAGTCTCCCATGGACGTTTCCTCTTTGTGTTGAGGTATGAGTTGAGGTTTCGTTCCTCATGAAGTAGCTTTGTTAGCTCTAGGATCCTTGCTTGGCTTGCTTTGTAATGAGCCTCGAAAGTATCCCTTTGCTCTTTCAGTTGGATCCATGATCTCTGCAAGTCTTCCATATCAGTAGGCATGTCTGGGTGAAGGATGGTATAAGCTGTGTCTCCTTCAGCAACAGGTTCCATGGTAACTGGTAGGATGGCAGGATATGGCATCATGAGTGTCTGAGCACGAAATCGTACCCATCTGAGATAAGCCTCCATAGGAATGGTGTACTTAGGCTCCAGTGTCTTGCTGTCAATCCTGTTTACCTTTCCCCAAGCTCGGATGAATCTCTGACGGTAACCCTGGAGATCGTTGTCGTAGTCAAACACAATGCCCTGAATCAACATGTCATGTGGACCATCGCTCCGGGCGTAACCAAACTGTCGTAAAGCTAGAGATGGGTTGTAGGTGATGCCTCCTCTTATGCCTAGAAGTGGTACATTAGGAAACTCCCCACAACGGTCAATGATGGTGACATTCTCCATAGATCTGGAGCACCAATGGATGTCTGAGTGAGAAAGTGACATGATCCTCTTGGACCATCTGAACCCTTGCTCATTCTTCATTACTGAGCGAGGAAGGTGAGAAATAAACCACCTAGAAAGTAAAGGTATGCGGCACATCAAAGTTCCTCTTGCCCTTGTAGTACGGGTGTGAAGAGAATGTAGGATGTCTCCAAGTAAGGTAGGCACTGGATTGTGACTCAGGAATATGTTGATGGCATGAACGTCTATGAACTGATCAGGATTGGGGAACAACACTAAGCCATAAATCAATAAGGCTAAGATCTCCTCAAAAGCATCGTAGCTCATAGCCTTCAAGAACATTTGAGCTTTATCCACTAATACCTTGGCAAGAATACCTTTAACTCCACTTCTCGTCTCTAGAACAATGTCAGACTTCTTCAGATGTAGAGCTGCAGCAATAACTTCTGGTTTAAGCTCCTTTTCTAAGCCTGTGAATGGCTTCTGATCAAGAACAGGTATACCCAGAAGTTTAGAGAACTCCTCCATGGTTGGAACCAGCTGATAATCAGGAAATGTAAAGCAATGGTGCTTAGGGTCAAAGAACTGAAACAGCACACTCATCATGTCTTCACTGAACCCTGAAGTAACTAGATCCAATAAGTGACCATGTCTCTTGTTGAACTGGGAATGATCAGGCACTAGGGAAACCAACTCCTTGAGCTTAGCAGGTATCCCTACAAAGTTGATCCTGATGGTGTTTCTACGAGCAGAAGCCATGACCTGCAACAAAGAACAAAGATAAATCCTTTGGTCCTTGAAATGGTTAGGGAAAATGATATGCTTATGATGCATGATGATGTCATGATGTCATGCTCAATCACAAACATGTGGCACACGCAAACAAGTCACACCATAGCCCTAGGTTTAAAGGCTTGCATGAGGTTCAAAGGCAAGTACCCTCCCCTGAAGTTAGATGGTTCATCCTGTCCTACAAAAGTAACCAGGTTCTAAGGGATCTCAATATCATTGATCCTTCACAAGGGTGGTTGTTCAGAAGGCAACTTACTTGCCAACCAAAACCCTCCAAGTTTAAGATCTCAATGAGCGTAGTATCGAGTGTCAACCAACTTCAGTCTGCACCAAAGCCGGTTACCTCACTACCTTCTAAAGGCCAAGATGAGTTAACTAGGGTTCTAAAAGTCAGTTAGTGCATTGACAACATATGGCAGCCTCAATATTATCCTCAACTTGACTTAAGGAATATAAGCACCAACCAAGAAGTCGCACTAACTATGGCCACCAGATCAACCGTATCGATATACGTTGTACAGTTTCCTTGGTCTATTGCCATTTACCTAAGGTACACTAGATCCGGGTTAGGACCTTTCACACATAAGAGCACCCCAACAATATAATAATAAAGCAAACAAGGCAAACAATTTAAAGTGATCTTAATTCCTAAGGGTACCCCTCTTAAATAAATCCCCAGCAGAGTCGCCAGTTCTGTAACACGGTGGGAGAACTGACTTTAAACAATGTTGCGGATAGCAAGAGTCGCCACCGACTTTTATTTTATCCATAAGGAAAGGTTATAAAAGAACAGGAAAGACCTTAGAGAATATTTTGGGTCCGGGGGGTAGGTTATGAAAAGGGAAGGTGTTAGCACCCTTTTCATCCATGGTTATCCATGGGCTCTTAGGTACTTAAGCTCACTTTTGAATTGTTTTGAAAGTGTAGTGTGTGAATAGCAAAAAATTTCAGAATAGTTTAATAATAATCCGTGTATGGATGTGAAAAAAACTTGTTTGAAAATTTTGTTGGAAATTTGTTTAAGTGTGAAAAAGTTTTGAAGTGAGCAAGTATCTAGGAGTAGCCTACCCTAATGTTTTAAGGTCTTTCTTATTCTTTATCCTTCCCTTAGTAAGACTATCCCTACTAAAATGGAGTAGGTAGTCCTTACTTTGGATGTTAAGGGACATGTGAGGGACAATTGGATTTTTGAAAGCCATTGTGGGGTGTAATAAGCAAACTGGAGGGACTATCATCATTTTTCGAAAGGGACTCGATTCGTAAAGGCAACCATAAGGGACTTTGATGATTTTCTTTTTGAGGGACTTGCTTTATACACCCCACTTAACCAATATTCATAGGCAACTTGAGGGATATCCTTAGGAAGTGAGACGGCGATTAAAATCGACTTACGTGTGTGACGTGTTTATTTTAATTATCTTTATTTAAAAGTGATCTAAATTTATTTTAATATTACATACATGTTGTTACACTCCCTAATTACTAACCATAATAATAATTAAATAATTAAACAACTTTACATCCAAGAAACAATTACAAAATAATAAGCAAAATAATTAAATAGCAAAGATAAATAAAATATAAATAAGCAATAATAAATAATAAAGGGGGGTTAGTAAGCAATATTTAACAAAATAATAAGCATGATTAGAATATAAATGGGTTAGTAAATAAGAATAAACAGAATTAATCCAAATATTATAATAATAAGGAATTAACAATTTTTTAATATAATCAACTAAAAAAAACAAATATGAATAAACAATTGTTTTAATTTACAAATTATTAAATTATATTTTAATCATGAAGTTACTACAAAAAATCTAATTATTATAAGCACAATTATTTATAAACTAAAGTTATGTAAAAAAATATTTATAAGTATATTTACAAATATTTGTAAGAATTATAGTAAACATACATACATAATAATTATATTAGAAAATAACATTAAAAAAAAATAGGATTAGATCTGTATTAAAAAATATTTTTAGAGTTTTATGAAATTAGGGTTTATATGAGAAATAAATTTTTAGGGTTTATATAAAAAAAATAGGATTTAGTTATATACAAAAATTTTCTAATTTATACATATTACAATTTAGACATAAAATATAGAAACAAAATTTGTGAAAAAAAACATATTTTTTAAAATTAAAGAAAACAGACATATTTTATTATTATTTATTTATTATTGAGAAATATACATAATATATTTAATTTTTAATATTATAATATTTAAATCAAATAAAAGGAAAGAAAAAAAAAAGCGGAAACTTACCTGGCTGAGGTTTGAACCCAGGCCAGCTTGATTTCCAGGAAGCACAACAACCATCAGGCTGCGGATTTTGCAACGTTTTCTCCTACGAATATTGTTACGAGTTCTTCCACCCTGCGAAACACAAACTTCATCCAAACGGCAAAATTTCACAAAATTGATTGCACCATTGTATTGCTACTGAGTTTTTCAATCGTCCTATGTTTTTCAAATCCATTTATCATTTGAAAATCGTGAAACCCTAAAGAGGGCCGAAAACCCTAATCATGGTGAATTCTTGTTCCTGCAATGAAAATCCAATTGAACCACCCAGAATCGTTCTAGAGCTCATTCTAAACATCCTTGCAATGCTCTGAATTTGAGAACCCGAATATGACTTTTTGAAAGATTTTTGTGCTTTTGATCTTACCTTTAGGCTGCTGCAAATTCGTGTCTAGGGTTATGTTTGTGCTTAGTATATATGTGTGATGGATTTAGGTCAGAATCATTGATGTGTTGTGTGGATATTTGATCCAAAAAATATTCAAAAAGATCATTGTATAAATTTCAAATATTTGATCATGAGTGCTTGCTATTTTGGGAGAGATCACATGATTTCCTTCTCATTCTAATTCAATCAATGATTATGAATTTCTAGAAACAAAATCTTCACCCAAAAATAGATTTTTATATTTTTTATTTATTTAAAATGATTTTTATGAATTAAATCAATAATAAATAAATAAAAAAATAATAATTTGGGAGAGATCACATGATTTCCTTCTCATTCTAATTCAATCAATGATTATGAATTTCTAGAAACAAAATCTTCACCCAAAAATAGATTTTTATATTTTTTATTTATTTAAAATGATTTTTATGAATTAAATCAATAATAAATAAATAAAAAATAATAATTTGGGAGAGATCTCATGATTTCCTTCTCATTCTAATTCAATCAATGATTATGAATTTCTAGAAACAAAATCTTCACCCAAAAATAGATTTTTATATTTTTTATTTATTTAAAATGATTTTTATGAATTAAATCAATAATAAATAAATAAAAAATAATAATTTGGGAGAGATCACATGATTTCCTTCTCATTCTAATTCAATCAATGATTATGAATTTCTAGAAACAAAATCTTCACCCAAAAATAGATTTTTATATTTTTTATTTATTTAAAATGATTTTTATGAATTAAATCAATAATAAATAAATAAAAAATAATAATTTGGGAGAGATCACATGATTTCCTTCTCATTCTAATTCAATCAATGATTATGAATTTCTAGAAACAAAATCTTCACCCAAAAATAGATTTTTATATTTTTTATTTATTTAAAATGATTTTTATGAATTAAATCAATAATAAATAAATAAAAATAATAATTTGGGAGAGATCACATGATTTCCTTCTCATTCTAATTCAATCAATGATTATGAATTTCTAGAAACAAAATCTTCACCCAAAAATAGATTTTTATATTTTTTATTTATTTAAAATGATTTTTATGAATTAAATCAATAATAAATAAATAAAAAATAATAATTTGGGAGAGATCACATGATTTCCTTCTCATTCTAATTCAATCAATGATTATGAATTTCTAGAAACAAAATCTTCACCCAAAAATAGATTTTTATATTTTTTATTTATTTAAAATGATTTTTATGAATTAAATCAATAATAAATAAATAAAAAATAATAATTTGGGAGAGATCACATGATTTCCTTCTCATTCTAATTCAATCAATGATTATGAATTTCTAGAAACAAAATCTTCACCCAAAAATAGATTTTTATATTTTTTATTTATTTAAAATGATTTTTATGAATTAAATCAATAATAAATAAATAAAAAATAATAAAAATGATGAATTTTGGTCAATTGGGTCGTGCACCATGTTATGAGATGGATTGGGTCATAAATTAGGCAGCCCATTTGGAAAGAAATACTTCTAAGCCTCCATTTTCAACATAAACCATCACAAAATTGCCCAACTTTGCAAGGGCACATTTCTCTCAATTTTAAAGGTATGATGGTGTTCTTGGACTTTTTGGAAAGCTTGAAGAGTCCTCTAAACAACCCCATTGGTTTCAGGTCCATATCATTTACCAATCTCAAGTTATGCCCTTTTGAAGTTGTTGACTTTTTGTTGACTTTTGAAATGACCTATAATGTCTTAGATCATATCTTTCAAATAAAGCATTTTTGGGATTAACCTTCAACATCAAAGTTGTAGAGAATTCAATTTCCTTCGAAATGAGCTTTGGATGGAGACTTGGTGATGAAGTATGTGAAAGTTATGCCTGGTCAAAGTTCAGTTGACTTTTACTGAGGAAACCCTAATTTAGAAACTCCTGATTATTGATGATCTGGAATCTCCTTGATGAATCATGATCAACCCTTGATAAAATGATGAATTTTACTTCATATACTTGATGTTGGCAAAAAATCATGAAGTTTAACTTTGGTTTGACCACAGTTGACCTCAGTTTGACTTTTTAACTGCATTGACTGCTTTTGACTTATCTGATCATCTGACTGAGCAAACTTTTGAGAAAAGTCTTGAAACTTGACATGGGGGTTCTTATACACATATAAGATGTTATGAAGCTCACTTGAAGTCTTGGAAGTCCATTTAGCCTGATTAAAGTCAAAACCCTAGTTTTGGATGCACTGCTTAGGAGGTGCATTGTCTGAGGGAATTGTCAACTCTTCTGACCAATTGTGAACTTTGTGAACCTTGTGAATCTTCATAAGATATCTTGTGATACTCATGGGAGGTATTGTGAAGCTTGTGAACCTTGTGAACATCATGAAGTGGCTTTGTAGACCTCATGACCCTTAGGAAAGCTTTGTAAACATTGTGAATCTTGTGAACCTTGTGAACCTTCAAGAAGCAACCTATGGACTTCATGAACCTCATGAAAGGTCTTGTAGATGTTGAGAAGTTTGTGAACCTTGTGAACCTTCAAGAAGCAACCTATGGACTTCATGAACCTCATGAAAGGTATTGAAAGCACTGTGGGACTTGTGAACCTTGTGAACTTTCATAAAGTAGCTTGTGGACTTTATGAACTTCATGAAAGGTTATGCAAGTTGTTGGAGAACTTGTGAACCTTGTGAACCTTCTTAGAACACAAAGTCTTGTATTGTGAGGGCAAATTTTGGGGTGCAACAGGTTGGGACCAACGAAGTTAGCTACTGTAGAGATAGGCAGAAAAACGGTATTCAGAGTGTTCTCGTATGAAGCAGGCGGATGAACTTTCCTGTGTTTAGGTAGATGATTTGCCTGTATGGATAGGTAGATGAGTTCCCTGTTGTCGCTACTGCGAAAATCGGCGCCGGCTGAACAGAAGAGTCGCCACCGTGCGTTATTTATCCCAACGGAGGGAAAGGAAACGCTCGAAGTAAACCTCGCGAAAAAAGGGAAAGGTATGGTCATCGCAACCAAAACCTGGGTTCGGGAGTCGGTTACGCAAGGGGAAGGTATTAGCACCCCTCACGTCCGTCGTACTCGACGGGATCCACGCTTGTTTTCGGGTATGGATTGTTATTCTATCTACTCTACAGGTCAAGGGTTAAAAGAAGAGAAAATGACTCGGCAAAGTATCGCACTTTATGCCTACGTATTCCCGTCTGGAACGAGAAATCAGAGTCAACGTAGTTCGCCTACCTACGGGAAAGGAGGGGAAGGTTGCTCGCTAGGATATCGCATCCTATGCCTACGTACTTCCATACAGCATGAAAGATCAGAGCAAACGTAGTTCGGGCCACGTACGACACGAGTCTGTCTTGATTGCTTTTATCTCCTTCTGAAAAAGGGTTTTTTCTGATTAACGGTCCAAGCGGACAAAAATGACGTTTTGATGAGTTCACATTCTTTTACGGAAGAAGTGTCTTTTATAGTGTTTGAAATGTTTATTGTGTTTTTCTGTTTGTTTTGAGAAAGAAGAGACAGAACTCTAGCCTATGGTTGCGAAGAGAATCAAACTATCCTAATGTTATCATGCATGGGTTAAGACCTAATGTCTATCATGCTCCTCTCTTGCACAGAGAGAAACAGAGATCCTAAGGGAATAACGGAAACAGAAACAAATAGCATATATACAGTAAAGCAGTAAAATGCATGGATGCAACAATACAAGCGAGGAAAGGGAGTCCCACTCAACCTCGAACCTAGAAAACAACAGGCAAAAGTGAACAGAATTCACTTTCAACCTAACAGGTTAAACATCAAGCAATACAGTCCGGGAAATTCACACAATACATCAAGAATTATAAACAGCAAAAAATAAACAGCCAGCAGCAGCTCTGCATCAACATCTGTCTTCAAGTCATCTTCAACCATCTACCAGCTTCAAGCAAGCCTCAGTCTTCATCTTCACAGCCTTCAAGCAAGGTCTTTGTCTTCATCTCCAATGGCTTTTCTTCAAGTCTCAATCTCCCAGCTGAGGAACCAATCACAAGAATGAACTGGGGTGTTAAGCAATTAGTTGACCACCAAAGGTGGCAAACAGACTGCTAACAGCGCATAGAATATTTCTCTCAAGAGTTCTATCTCTTGGACACTATCACCAAGCCTTCCAAAGGAAGGGGGTGAATGTCTTAGAGAGACTCTGCATCATAGAGAGGGATGGAGGCAAACAAGACCTTCCATGTTTGTGAATCAAGTTGCTATTCTAGAGCTCTACCTAACTCCTAGTTCCTATAACCTTCAACAGCTGCCAGCAAGAGATACTCCTCATCAACTCTGGAAGTTGTTCTTCATTCTTTAATCTTCAATGGGCTTCATCAGCACAGTCTTCAGCTCAAACCCCAAACCCCAAGCAGGCCCAATACCCCACACAGTCAAATAATAACCCTAGAGAGGGCACACCACACAAGCAAGCAAGCACAAGCAATATACTAATAGTAATAGTAGAATAGGGGAAGCCTAATAATTTCTAAGGGATCTATTATCTACCCCATAATACCCCTATAGTCCCATACCCCAAAATTCAAACTACAACTCCTAAAAGAAATGATTTGTTACACCTATGTTATCTCTAAACCCCAGTTTTGATTCTCCTAATCACACCTAAACAAACCCTCTAAAAATAAGTCCTAAAATCATGAATTAAAATCCTACATACAAGCTAAAGTTCTAAGTGAAATACCCTAAAAAGAATAGGTCCAAAATATAAAAGGAAAGTCCTAAACTAAAATGAACAAAATCAAGTATCAAACTAAATCACTTAAAAAGCTATTTAAAAGAAAAATATACTAAAAATGCAAAAATAAAATAAAATGCTCATTTTATTGGATGACAATTTTCTTAACAGAATTATGAAAAATATGCAAAAACAACCATTTAAAAACATTCAATTTTCAATTTGTTATGATTTTTTAAAGAATTAAAAATAAATGGATGAAATTAATATGAATTAGATTGGGTGAGGGGTGCAATCAGTAATTAAAATCATTTAAAAAAATGGACAATGGGCCCAGACTGGGGGTGCGCATAGCAAGGTGCGTCTGGGCCCAGCTAACCAGGAAAAAAACACAAAAGAGAAATGACCAAAAACGGTGCAGGAAGTAAAAATAATAGTGCAATTGGTTTTGGGCCTTGAAAGCAGGGGTGTGGTTAGCAACGGTGACTTGAGCCCAGGCGTTTCCATTAATGAAACGCAGCGTATTGCTGTGTAATACTTCCCTCTAAATTTCGTTTTGAATCGTGGCCATTAGATCAGATTGAGAGTCAAAGTCAAATGAATCATCCAACGCTGGGAAAGTCATCATCTCCAAAGTTAGGGTTTCAGCCATTGATGAACCCTGCATGCAGCTCGCGCGAACCAGAATTCCACATACTCCTACCCCTTCATTTCTCCATGAAACTCACATCTGTAAAAAGCAAAAACGCTCCATTTCTTCTCCTCTACACAACCATGGCCTTGGTTTTCTCTGAAACTCCCTCTAGGTCCAAACCCGATAGGTAGAAGGTCTAGATTCCACCATTTTACACTGAGATCAACCTTGCCAATTCTTGCTAACTCTTACACTAATACAATCTACGTGCTATGCTGATCATTCTTATATATCTAACCAAGATTATCACGCTTTAACCTAAGAGTTCTAAGCCAAAACAGTTTTGGTACTCCAATGGTAACCTTCATGAAATGCCTCCAAATTCATCAGAAATGATCCTTTACCTATTCTTAACCATTCTAACCTAATGATTCTCCATTATTCTAACTAATTCATGCTAATTCGATGAGATTACTAACCTGGTATAATCTTGAAAACAGAGGTAGAAATCTTTGGATCCAAAGCTTGCAATGCTTGCTACTTGCTCAATAAACTTGGTTCTTGATTCTGTATGCAGTAGTTCTTGCTCAAACTCCTTGGATTGCCATAACCACTTCCTTTTTCACTTTGGATGATGCACTTGAATAGCACGAATTCCTCTTCAATTCAAACAGATTTTGATGGAAACTTGATCTATGATGGATGTAGATGATGATAGGATCAAGAATTTTGGGAAATGATGAAGATTGGATAGAGTTCTTGTGTGATTTGCAAAATGGAAGAATGAGATAAAACTTGGTGTTTTGATCAAAATGAAATGCCAACCCTTGAATGAAGCCACCCTACTCAATATATAGACACTCATAGAACACTCTAGAACTTGGTAGAAACTTCTTGTGCACACTTTCCTTGAATTTTGGATATGTTACTTCATTTGTAAGCCAACTAGCATAACTTCCAAACTTTGAACCAAACTCAAAAAACTACTTTTTCCAATGTTCTTAAAACATTTTTTCCAATCAAAATGACCTATAATTTCATCTCATTTGGCCATGTTATGAAAAATCTCAATTTTAGGTCACTTTTATTCATTAAATTCACTTTTAAATGACCAAATTTGGAACCTTGAGCTATGGACATTTCCCAACTTTCATGATCACCTTTCTAGACTCAAAATGTCATTTGGAGCAAGTTTGATGTTGTGAAGTTTTTCATTTGAAGCTTCCTTGTATGAGTTTTGGGCATAGGCTTGAAATGACCTGTAATTCTCAAATGACCAAAATACCCTTTGCTTGCCAAGGTCATAAGTAGAGTTCCACAAATCATATGAAGTCATACCATACCTTTATAGAAAGCTAAGACAATTAGGAGCAACTCTTATGTTGACCATAAATTCATTTGAAATCTCCTTGAGGGGTAAAAGTTGCTTGGAAGACAAGTAACTTTCACAGATAAAATTTCAGATACCTCAAATGACCTGTAACTTGCAAGGACCATAACTTGAGTTCTATAAATCTCCTTGATGTCTTCCACCACTCAAATTAAAGGTCTTGAGATCCTCTGCAAGTTTCATGTTGGCCAAGGATCCATTTTAAGCTTGCATTTTGACTTATCTTGCTTGGAAGTTTGACCTAAATCAGGGGATTTTACACAGAAACCCTAATTTAGAAACTCTTCTTCTTCTTGATTTCTCTTGATTTCTTCTTGGCACAACACCACATCCTTATCTACATGTCAAATGATGAACCCCACATCTCTCAAATAGACCTTGATGCCTTTCAACCAATCATTCGACCTAGGGTTGACCCAGGGTTGACCCAGATGAAACCCTAGTTGACTGTCTTCAACTGCAACTCTTGTGATCACATCAATGACTTATCTCTCTTTCAAAATGACTCTCCATGTCCTCCATGATGTCCATATACCCTCCATGCTCAATCCATAGCTCACAACTTCTTTGATGATCTTCAAATACACTCAAGATAGGAGAGAGGTTCACTGCTTGGTCCAATGACCTCTCTGGATTTCAATTTCTTTCTGATGACTTGGATATGCTTGAACTTGAACAATAACCTCTTGATAGGATCATAGAGATGAGAATAGTGCTTGGTCCCTTGTTGGATGACTTGCTATGCTATGCTATGCAGATGATTAGACTATGTACATGACTCTATACGCAAATGCTACTGCAATGGAAACATAAACCAAGTGAATTAGGTTGAGCAAATTTTAGGGTGCAACAGCTGCCCCTATTCAAGCGACTTGGACCCGACTAGGTGAAATGCCCGGAGCCTTCATACATTCGAGGTACAAGACGGTTGAATACTAAGAACCCGGAAATTTGCCAACCGCAGAAATAAACTGCACCACTGCTTGAATAACAACATCTGCTGACTGGATCTGGTTGTTACGACAATCAACTGATCCATTAGCGACCGTGCTGGGGATTATTTTCATCAGCCTGAAAAAGATTCTATCATCGCAGGGATAGAACTTTGTCCATGTTAGGACGCCTGATTCGTCAACACGAAGAAATTTCAACTAAACTTGTCCACGTTAGGACTCCACCTGCCGTCAGCACGGAAAAATCTCGACGACTTCACTGGGGATGACTCGTCTGCATTTTGTCAGCGCGAGGGGATCCTATCAACATGGGGATGAATTGTCCACGTCAGGAATAAATCGTCAACGTCAGGAATAAACTGTCCGCGTTAGGAGTAACCTTTCCACGCTAGGAATAACCTTGTCCACGTTAGGACTAAATTGTCCACGTAAGGAATACGTCTTTCCACGTAAGGAATACATCTTCCCCGTAAGGAATACATCTTTCCACGTAAGGAATAACCTCTTTCCACGTTAGGAATAAGACTTCGTCAGGATCTGTCCTCGTCAGGACTAAACTTTTCCACGTTAGGAATAACCTTTCCACGTTAGGAATAACCTTTCCACGTTAGGAATAAGCTTTTCCATGTTAGGAATAACTTCGTCCACGTTAGGACTACATCTTTCCACGTAAGGAATACATCTTTCCCCGTAAGGAATACAACCTTCCACATAAGGAATACAACTTTCCACGTAAGGAATACATCTCGTCTTGATTTGTCCACGTCAGGACTCACATCTTCGACCCGCTGAGGAAATAAAACTTGTCCACGTCAGGACTCACGCCTCGCCAACACGAATAACTATAAACTTGTCCACGTTAGGACTCGCGCATCTTGACAACATGAAGAACTATAAACTTGTCCACGTTAGGACTCGCGCATCTTGACAACACGAAGAACTATAAACTTGTCCACGTCAGGACTCGCGCATCTTGACAACACGAAGAACTATAAACTTGTCCAGGTCAGGACACACATTCCACCATTACGAAGAAAGATATCTGCTAGAAATAAATGGTCCACGTCAGGACACCAACACGAAGAGTAATCAATTTTGTCCACGTCAGGACTTCACATTCAATCAATACGGAGAAATTGAATCTGTCCACGTTAGAACTAGCACATCTCGTCAACCCGAGGAAATAAATCTGTCCACGTTAGGACACCCATTTCTCTAGCACGAAGACATCCCGTCAATATAGGAATAAATTGTCCACGTTAGGACTCATATCTCGTCGACGCAAGGAACTCCGATCAATATAGGCAATAAAATTTTGACGACTCTGGGGAAATACTCCTGTCAACCAGTAAGAAAATACATCCGTCTGTTCTTACGGGAAGACTCTGAATACAGTTTCTCTGCTTACCTCCACAGTAACTAACTCCATTGGTCCCAACCCACAAACCTTCTAGCACTGACGTGACAGCGACTTTGAGGCGGACTCTACTGGGGATATTTGGAAACCAAACTACCGGACGCCTGTTCTGATAACCGGCGGCAGCCTCTGAAATTCTGATTCATACAACCCCTTGATGCTGACGTAACAACAGATTTGAAGAAGATAATCCGCTGGCCGGACTAGAGAAATTTCAACAAGCCACTCTGGCGGGGAAAACAAGAGAAATTTACACAAGTAACTCTGCTCGGGGACAAAGAGAAACTTAACCCTAATAACTCTGTGGGGAATAATGCCACGATAGACATTATCATTGAATGTCTCACACCGAGGTCTTGAATGTTTAGTAATTCATTTGAGAAAGAGCTCTCTCCACCTGCAAGAGAAACAACATTTGAAAATAAACGGGTAACCAACCTGGCTTATGTTTCAAAATGCATATGTTTGACAATGGCGTAATGCTCCATTCGACATGGAAATGCTACGCGTTTTTTTTTTATTCGGTGGATGCAAGTATGACACCATATGCCGATGCAAATACAGACTCGAACCGCTGAGCTACAGAAACCGCTTCAGCAAAATAAATGCTGAAGACAACGCCAACTCTGCTGGGGGTAACCAGGTGCCACTGAATTATTCCAGCAAAATAAATGTTGGGAGAGTGAAGCCCGCTCCGCTGAGGAATAACTGAATGCGCCAATCCTGATTGGACTTCTGCTGGGGAGTGAACAGGTATCACACGGTATTCCGACAAACCAAATGTCGGGACACACAACCAACTCTACCGGGGAGAGTCTTCTTTTTGAGTTCCACTGGGAGGAAAGAAACACTTGCTGAAAAGAGAACTCCACTGGGGACGAAACGATTCTCTTGGGGAAAATCAACTGACTCCGCTGGGGGAGAGTAAATGACCCTACTGGGAAGGGTAAACTGCCTGAGTGCAGCTCACAAATTGGAAATATTAATCTTCTGAGGCTAAACCACTCTGCTTGAGATAAGGGATCCTTCTGGGGGACACCACACTGTCTGAATACAGTCTACAATCTTGGAATCGCCAAACTCCTGCTGAAGATAAACCGACTTTGCTGGAGAATGTCTTTCGGCTAAGCTGCGACTAGCTGGGGGAATTCGATCCTTCTTCAGTAAGGAACCATGCTATCTTGGAAGCACGACCTGCGTGGGGATCGAGTCCTTCGTTACGAGCTTCTGGACCATACTGCAATCTTTTGATCATCCACTTCATACGGCTATGAACCCTGCAACACCACAAACAAGACAAGACAAGTCTACGCAACCAAATCTATTCAGGTTAGTGTTAGTGACATTATTTTCAGTTAATTCAACGTTTTGGCAATTATTGGCAAGGGCCAGCGACGTTATACACACGCTAGTTTCATTAAACCTAGGCGTTTATCACGTACAAAACAATAAAGAACCAGCATCAAATACTGAATAACATGTTTTATTGATTGGGCCCCTAAATGGGCAGAGTTTTGTACACGGGATGTAACTCCTGAAAAGAGGAAGTTACGCACAACAAGTAAGCACAAGAAGCATGAATATAATGACAAATCAAATTTGTACACATGTCGGCAACGGGATGCAGACGAACACCATGAACTAATCCTCCTATGACTCGCCCGACTCTAGTGCTTTTCCCGGTATCCACACTTCCGAAGAGATTGTATCTGATAATCGACCCCTCAGGCATATTCTCCCGCACCAATGCTCAAAGTAGTATCAAATTCGGACCGCAGTCATTTGCTTTTCAAATCCCTAACTTTTGCGTGAACCGCCCTTTACGGATTTTCAGTTCACCGGGATACCCTTTTTTGCCGAAGCCGCCCAGTGTAGGTTTTCAACTTCGCGGGTGTACATTTTTTCAATTTTATCCCTAACTTTTGCCTGAACCTTTCATTCTGTTTTTGGTTCGCCAGGATGCCCCATTTTTGCCTGGACTCTCTTTTTTTGTGTCCAGCGGGTCAATTTCAAGCAAAGTATTTTTTAACTGCGTCCGAATTCACAGACGACGTAAAGTCTTCACCGTCCATGGTGGACAACAATAAAGCTCCTCCTGAAAAGACTTTTCTGACAACGTATGGCCCTTCGTAGTTGGGGGTCCACTTGCCCCTGTGATCTGCCTGCGGCGGGAGAATCCTTTTCAGCACAAGGTCGCCCGTCTGAAAGCTCCGAGGATGTATCTTCTTATCATATGCTTTCTTCATTCGGCTCTGGTACAAACGACCGTATGCTAGAGAAGCTAGCCTCTTCTCATCCATTAAACTCAGCTGGTTCAACCTGTCTTTCACCCATTCTGCCTCGTCTAGTTGGACATCTCGTAGTACTCTCAGAGAAGGAATCTCAACTTCCAGTGGTAGCACTGCTTCCATTCCATATACCAACGAGAATGGGGTTGCCCCGGTTGATGTGCGTACCGTCGTACGATAACCGTGCAAAGCGAAAGGTAGCATCTCATGCCAGTCCTTATAGGTAACCACCATCTTCTGAACGATCTTCTTTATATTCTTATTGGCCGCTTCAACAGCGCCATTCATCTTGGGTCGGTAAGGGGAGGAGTTGTGATGCTCGATCTTGAAATTCTGACAGAGCTCCTTCATCATTTTGTTATTTAAGTTTGAACCGTTGTCGGTGATTATCCGCTCGGGGATTCCATATCTGCAAATGATATCTCTCTTGATGAATCTGGCTACCACCTGCTTAGTCACATTTGCGTAAGATGCCGCTTCCACCCACTTGGTGAAATAATCGATTGCTACTAGAATGAACCGGTGTCCATTAGAGGCCGTCGGCTCGATCTTTCCAATCATATCGATTCCCCACATCGAGAATGGCCATGGCGATGACATCACGTTTAGAGGACTCGGAGGCACATGGATCTTATCAGCATAGATCTGGCCCTTATGACACTTCCTCGCGAACTTGAAACAAACAGTTTCCATAGTCAGCCAAAAATAACCTGCCCGTAGCAGCTTCCTCGTCATAGCATGCCCACCAGCATGCGTGCCAAATGTACCTTCATGTATCTCCCCCATGAGCAGCTTCGCCTCTTTTTCGTCTACACAACGCAGCAGCACCAAGTCGTGATTTCTTCTGTATAAAACACCATCCGAATTCAAATAGAAATTACCCGCCAATCTCCTGAGAGTCTTCTGATCTTGACTGGAAGCCCCAACCGGATACTCTTTGTTTTTCAAGAAATTAAGGATATCGAAATACCACGGTTTATCATCGGATGCTTCGTCAATAGCAAATACAAAGGCAGGTCGGTCAAGCCGAGAGATGACAATGCTGGGAGCCTCATTCCAGAAGTTGACTTTGTACATGGAAGACAAAGTGGCCAGGGCGTCAGCCATCTGATTCTCTGCTCGCGGTACATGATGTAATTCAACTTTGTCAAAGAAAGGCAGCAATCTCCTTGCGTAATTCATGTACGGTATCAAATTAGGCTGACGTGTCTCCCATTCCCCTTTTATTTGATTCACCACCAGAGCTGAGTCTCCGTATACATCCAGATTTTTGATTCGCAAATCAATGGCTTCTTCAAGCCCCATGATGCAAGCTTCGTATTCGGCTTCATTATTGGTAACTGAAAAAGTCAATCGGGCGGTAAACGGGATGTGCGACCCGTGTGGAGTAGTAATGATTGCCCCTATTCCGCTACCATAGGCGTTTACAGCTCCGTCAAAGATCAACTTCCATTTGGAACCCAATTCTGGTCCTTCATCTGGCAATGGCTCTTCACAATCTTTCATCTTTAGGTACATGATATCCTCGTCAGGAAAATCAAACCTCATCAATTGGTAATCCTCAATAGGCTGCTCTGCCAAGTACTCAGACAACACACTTCCCTTTATAGCCTTCTGCGAGACATACTGGATGTCGTATTCAGTCAAGACCATCTGCCAACGGGCAATTCTCCCCGATAACGCCTGCTTTTCGAATACATATTTGATAGGATCCATCTTCGAGATGAGCATGGTTGTATGATTCAGCATGTATTGCCTCAAACGCTTGGCGGCCCAGGCTAGCGCGCAACAAGTTTTTTCAAGCATTGAATATCGAGATTCACATTCAGTGAACTTCTTACTCAAGTAGTATATTGCATGCTCTTTTCTTCCTGTCTCGTCGTGTTGACCGAGGACACAACCCATGCTTCCCTCAAGAACTGTCAAATACATAATCAAGGGTCTCCCTGCCACTGGGGGTATCAAAATAGGAGGCTCCTGCAAATACTGCTTTATTTTATCGAACGCCTTTTGACAATTTTCGTTCCACGTTACAGCTTGGTCTTTTTTCAACAGCTTGAACAATGGCTCACACGTAGCCGTTAGGTGAGATATGAACCGGGCGATGTAGTTCAACCTCCCTAAAAACCCGCGTACCTCTTTCTCTGTTTTAGGCGTCGGCATCTCTTGTATTGCTTTTATTTTTGCAGGATCAACCTCTATTCCCTTTTCACTCACAATAAACCCCAGCAATTTACCCGATCTCACCCCGAAGGTGCACTTGTTAGGGTTCAGTCTCAGCCTGAACTTCCTAAGCCTTTTGAATAACTTCAACAGATTCACCAAATGCTCTTCCTCCGTCTGGGATTTGGCAATCATATCATCGACATAAACTTCGATCTCCTTATGCATCATATCATGAAAAAGAGTCGTCATCGCACGCTGATACGTTGCCCCAACATTCTTCAATCCGAAGGGCATCACTTTATAACAAAATGTTCCCCACGGCGTTATGAAAGTAGTCTTCTCCATGTCTTCTGACGCCATTTTAATCTGATTATAGCCTGAGAAGCCATCCATGAAGGAGAATACGGAGAATTGAGCAGTGTTGTCAACTAGCACATCGATGTGAGGAAGCGGAAAATCATCTTTCGGGCTCGCTTTATTCAAATCACGGTAATCTACGCACATTCTCACTTTACCGTCTTTCTTTGGCACTGGTACAATGTTAGCGACCCATGAGGGATATTTTGTCACAGCTAGGAAACCAGCATCCCACTGCTTTTGAACCTCCTCTTTAATTTTCACAGCCATATCAGGTCTAGTTCTGCGAAGCTTTTGCTTAACCGGCGGACATTCTTCTTTTAACGGCAGGAGGTGCACAACCATATCTGTATCAAGCCCAGGCATGTCTTTATACGACCAAGCGAACACATCACTATACTCTCTGAGCATTTCAACCAGTCTTCGCTTGACGTCACTCTGCAGCGCGACCCCTATACGGATGTTCTTTTCGACCCCTTCCGACCCTAGGTTAATAATTTCGATGACCTCCTCGTGAGGAAGAATGACTCGTTCTTCTTTCTTCACCAACCAAGACAATTCTTCGGGAACGTCGCCATCTTCGACAATCTCTTCTTCGGCCTGAAATACCGGGTGTTCAAAGTCGAGACGAGTCATAGGCGGTTCAATGATGTCATCTGAAAATGTTATCCTGCAAAAGGAATGGTTAAATGCTTCAAAATGCGTATAAAGCGAATAACCACGTTGCCATTTTATTGTAAAACACAAAACAGGAAAAACAGAGATCGCAATATTTGTACATGAAAAAACGCCTTTTATTTAATGATTAAACAACGCAATGTATATAACAGCACGACCCTAAGCAAAATCATGATGCCCCGGGCAAGACACCAGATTGCTCAACAATTAAAAAAACAAAGTATTACTGTTTGAGAGTCACAGGAACAATCTCCTGAATAGACCAATTGCATAATCCTTGTCCTGGCACGCTCGGCTGAATCCAGGCGTCCATGTCGCAGTCACCGTCTCCTTCCTCGGAATCTGAAACAGCGCTGATGGCCTCGTGACACACTCCACTAGCAGTGATGGTTATCGGTCCTCTGAAACGGGGCGCCCCCACAGCAGGTGTTGATGACGACGGTTGATATCCCAGCCCAAATCGGTCCATCTTCACAGGAATATCCAGCACTTTGCCCCATCCCTTTGTCTCACCAGTCTCTACTAGAGCTTGAGCTTCCTTATATGACGAGACGGCTACCTCTGACGCTTTACTCGGCCCGGGACCTTTGTCTTTGACGCGCAACCCTTCAAAGGCTTGACAGGGTGTTTCATGAATCTCTCCGTCGACTTCTACATATTTGAATGATGACAGATGGCTGACCAATATATCTTCTTCTCCACAGACTGTAACCACGCTGTCCCCTACCATGTATATCCAGGGTCGTCCGAGAAGGCAACTGTATGCTGGCTGGATGTCCATGATATAAAATTCAGTTGCGAAAACCTCCGGCCCCACCTGTAGAGGTAACGTTATGGATCCAAAGACTGTTCTTCGCGTGCCATCAAATGCCCTGACTACCAAGTCGCTGGGCGTACACAAGATTCCTCTGACATCCAGTTTCATCATCGCTTTCTTGGGCAGCACGTATAAGGAAGATCCGGTATCTACCAGTACATGAGACATGACTGATCCTCTACACTCCACTGAGACGTGCAGCGCCATATTATGCTCTCTCCCCTTCGGGGTTAAATCAAAGTCTGTAAATCCTAAGCTATGGCCTGCATTCACATGCGCCAACACCCCCTCCAGCTGATTCACGAAAACATCTTGGGGTACGAAGGAAGTATCCAGAACTTTCAACAATGCATTTCTGTGAGCTTCAGAACACAATAGCAACGACAGTATAAATATCTTTGACGCGTCTGTTGCAGATGCTCAACAATCTTATAATCGCTCTTGCGAATAAGGCGCATGAACTCTTCCACATCCTTCGATGCCGTTTCTTTTCCGTTCCCCTGCACCGGGACATTCTCACTCATCTTTCCTTTTCCTTTCGCCAGCCGTTCAGCCTCTACCTCAGGCGATATGAAGATTCTCCCACTTCTTGTCATACCTCCGGTACCGACAACGTTGTCTACAACCTCCGCTGGCTGCTTACTAACATCAATTTTCACCCCGTCACAGTACACTTCCAGCCCATAGGTCCAGGGGACTGCCTTAGTGCTCTCATAAGGGATTGGTCCTGCCTTGGTGATAGTGATCGGCGGTCGCTTGGCCGGCGCCGTTATGGTTATCGTTTTTCGGGGAATCTTCACAGTAGCTACATCACTTTGCTTGTCTGCTAATACCCCCGCAGGTTCTTCAATTGCTGCTCGGTCAAATTGCAATGTGCCTCCATCTATTAAAGCCTGAATACCTTTCTTTAAGTCAGCACACCCCCCAGCTTGGGTCCAACACTCTAAGCAATACTCGTCGCAACCTGGATACACACCCCCTTGCAATAATCTGCTCTTTATTTCGCACAATGGTGTCTTTAGGTCGTCAACATTCATAATCAAGTTCAAGCCCTCCTCGATTGAAATGGCGTTTGCCCCATGGTTGGGCATGGGCTTTTGCACTATGTTCGGACCCGCCGTTCCAAAATTGATAGCCTTACTATCCAATAGATCCTGCACCACATGCTTGAACGCGTGGCAACCCTCTATATCGTGGCCAGGAGCCCCGGAGTGGAATTCACAGTGCCTGCTTGCATCATAACCGTACGGCGGAGTGCCTGTTATTGGCGCCAGAGTTCTCTTTTCCACCAAGTTCAAACCTAGTAGTGTTTGTAGCAAATCTGCATACGTTGAAGGAGGCTTTTCAAACACCCTCCTTGGTTTTCCTCCCTGGAATCTGCGCTGGGCAGGCTGTGCCCCCTGTTGTGGCTGCTGTTGTTGTTGTTGTTGTTGTTGTTGGAACGGAATAGTAACACTTGCCACCTGCTGCGGCTGATTGTACTGGTTTCGACCTCTGCCCCGGCCTCGGCCTCGGCCTCCAAACACTGCGCTTGCATCGCCTTGACGGCGCCCACCGAAAGCCCTTCTATTATTGCCAGCTGAGGTGGATTCCTCAACTTGGAATCTTCCCTGTTTAATGTTGCTTTCAATCTTCTCTCCCATCAGGATTAAGTCTGAGAAACTGCCCAAAGAGGTATGAAACAACTTGTCATAAAACATGCCAGTGAATGTTCCTATGAACATATCATTCATTTCTTTGTCCTCCAGAGGAGGATGAACTCTAGCAGCCATGTCGCGCCATCTCTGCGCATACTCTTTGAAGCTCTCGCCCTTCTTCTGGGACAACCCCTGCAATTAGACCCGGTTGGGTGCCAAGTCACTGTTGTACTTATAGTGAGCTACAAATGCTTCAGCCAACTGCTTCCATGTCTTTATCTGAGTTGGTTCCAATCTCATATACCACTCGAGGGAAGGACCAGACAAGCTATCTTGAAAGAAATGCATTAGCATCCTCTCATCGTTTGAATACGCCGACATCCTTCTGTAGTACGACCGCACGTGCACCTTTGGACAGGTGTCCCCCTTATATTTGTCGAATGTGGGAGCTTTGAATTTGATTGGCACCCTCAGGCCAGGCACCAGACCCATTGTTGTCATATCTAAGCCAACAACACTTTGATTCACGACCCCCTTCATCTGCTCCTCGAGCATCCTGATTCTCTGAGAGTCATCCATAGGACCTTCGAAACCTCCACCGGAGAAAGCATCCTCTTGTTGATCTTCTTGCCACATACCATTCCCAGCTCCGTATCCATCGTATCCGTTGTTGCGGCCAACTCTAGTCTGATTCATTACCGGGCCTCGCCCCCTGTTACCGTACCCCGAAGCAACTCCAGCAGGTCCAAAAGCCATTAACCCGGCGCCATTTCCATTTCCGAATCTGCCATAACCCTGATTAGTCATACCAAATCCGTCCTGTCCGAAGCCTTGAGCATTGAAGCCGTACTTCCCAGCATGGTCAAACCCCTGGTCATTGAAGCCAAATCCATTATTACCGAAGCCGTTACCTCCCATATTATCACCTAGGTTGACATCTCCGAGCCCAACGTTATTGACGACAGTCTCGTTCCCAATCCCAACGTTACCGTTCCCGGCGGCAGCGCCGTTGTTCACATTGACAGCAGGTATGTTGACCACAGGTGGAGCCACTGGTGTGGGGGTACCATCCCCATGAATAGTGTCGACTCGCACAGACTGATGATCCTCATTTCCGTGCCCAGCATTTCTTACCAACAGAGGCTGCACCAAAGCTTGCAAATTCTCCTGTCCTTTCGCGATGGTCTCCATTGTCTGCATGAAGAGCGCCAGCTTCTCACGCATGTCTTGCATTTCATTCTGCATTTGATCCATAATTCTTCGGCAGTTGGTACGAGTGGAGTATCGGTGCGGGCGCTGACCTTCAATCCTGAAAAAGACCTGGTACAGTGCAAGAAATGAGATACCGCTCAATAATCACCTGTAATGCAATATGAATGTGAATGCAATGCAATATGTGTCTGTGCATTAGGGAATATCATTCCCCGATTCTAGTGCGAATGTGTCAGTGTGGTGACAGTGACAGCAGTACGAAGTTCAGAGCCGAATCATAGAAAACACCTTATATATTGCAGAGAAATCCATTAAGCCAAGAATACAATATCAATGCGTGTACAAGAAGAAGGCATGACCTCAACCAACAATCCTAGTGATGGTCAGCGCTATGCAAATAAAGCATATACATTAATACATGAAATGGTCAAGTGCTCCCATATGCCTGGTACTCCTCTAGTAACTTCTTAGTCTCTGGATGACTTGGTCGGGTAAGCAGACCCTCAACAAGTAGGTCTCTTCTCTTGAGAACACGTCGCAAATCACCAGCGGATTCCTCCCATGCCCCTTCTCCGAAGCGATCCTCTAGCTTCCGCTTCTGAGATACAGCTTCTTTCTTGCCTTCGATGGCCTTGTTCAATATATTCTGGAGGCTATATCTTGCCATTACCTCTTCTTCATACTGCTTAGTGCTAGCCTTCAACTGTTCTTCGAGTTCGGAAATTTGCTGCTTCAATTTGTCTTCCCTCTTTTTGTTGTTGGTTAGCGTAGCATTCCACGTCTTGTTACAAGAAGAGATTTCCCGGTGAGCGGCATCGAGTGCTTTCTTTTTGGACTCCAACATGTCATGAGAGCTTCTGAACTCTTTACCCAGACGTTCGCGCTTCTTTTTCTCTTCAGTCAATTCAGCACCTAGCCTGTTTACTAACTCGATCTGCTGTTGGAAAGAATGCACAACCTTGTTCTTCTCACTACGCACCTGAGCCAGCTCCTTTTCCAACTCTTCATTGATCTTCATCAAGGCTTCTTTTTCTTTTACAACTCGCTCGTAGACCTCCATAGTAACAGTGGTCGGTTTTTCCACCGGAATATGAACGGGGACTGGTGCAGCTGGAAATGGCATCAGTAACTGTCTTGTTCTCTCCTGGATCCAAACTTTGTAGGGTGCATAAGCCTGACAATCGTTCTTCCCCAGCAGTGGTTTCCCTCTTCTGTTAATGCGCATCCAGGCGTGCTGAAGCTTGGCTAGTAACCCTCCATTCACAACACCGGTGAAGTACAGAGATTCCTGTACTTCTTCCTCCTTAGGTGGGTTCTTCAATGCGTATCCAAACTGGCGAACGAACAGAGATGGGTTGTAATTGATACACCCTTTTCTTCCTATCAAAGGAACATTAGGATACCCAGAACAACTGAAAATAAGCTCAGACCCCAGCAAGTCTCGGTCAAACCACTCAATGTCTTCGGAAGATAGTCTCATCATGAACTCTGGCCAGTCAGCTGTAGTTGCACTATCCACAAAAGGTCCCTTCAGGGGAAGATGGCTCTTAAACCACATGTACAACAAAGGCACGCAACAAGAGACGTTCTTGCCTCTCCTGTTCTCATTTCTGTAGTGCATCGAATGGTAGAAGTCCCCGATCAATGTAGGTACGGGGTTACCAGCAGCAAACAAATGAAATGCATCCATGTCCACGAAGTTCGGGAAATTGGGAAACAACACTATCCCATAAATGCATAGAGCCAAAACAACGTTAAAGACCACCCAACATCCATTCTTGGCGTATTCTTGAGCCTTACCAATCAGAAACTGGAGGGAGAAACCTAGAACCCCGCGCCAAGAAGTCACCAACAGCTCAGAAGCATTCATGTGCAAGGCCTTAGCTAAGTCCTCCAACTTGGGCTCAGCGGCCGAGTGAATAAAAGGAACCTTATTCTGTACTGGCAGCTCAGTAAACTCTACATACTCTTCCATGGTAGGCCCCAAAATAAAGTCAGCGAATGTGAAACATCTCAAAGCAGGGTCATAGAATTGCATCAGTGTATACAGCCCATTCAGTTCATCCTCAGTTGGTTTGCGAACCAATCTCAACAGTCTTCCGTAACTCTGCCTGAAGCTTCTACGGACATCCTCATCAGCAAGAGAAATCAGACCCAGGAGGGGAGTAATATCAGGAATAGGTAACTTGTAGGCAACTGTCATCCTCAAACCAGCCATGATCAATACTCAGAAGTCCGGGCACTAGAACCAGGGAATATGCAAATGCACCTGCAACACAGACACACGTTAATGGAATGCAATGATAATGGTTATGCAAGCAATGAAATGCAAGTAACATGCAACAGGGACCAAGTGCCATGGCTGAGAAGCCTGAACCATATCAAAAGTCTCAGATAGACCCTCCAGAATTCCTCAAACCCTGGTCTCAGATAGACCCAATACAAAGCTCCAGCACTGGTCTCTGATAGACCCCACAACATAACTCTGACTGGTCTCTGATAGACCTCATATCATAACTCCAACTGGTCTCTGACAGACCTCCAAACTATCCATAAATACCCAGGATCTCAGATCGAGAAACAACTGGTATCTGAAGGTCTAGTTACCTGCATAACCCCAAAACCCTCTCACGGGTAGGTGTCCTAGTAACTGACAAAAGTATGGCATCCTATGCGGTCGTCGGCGTCACAGACTTTCAGGGTTGATGATACGATTCCCAGAAGGAGTGACATCATCAAATCCTGAAGAGGCCTCACTTAGCCAACTTCCAACTGATCGGTTCCCAGAGTCGACAATCCAACTAACCAGCAACCCGAGCCACCCAAAGGGTAGGACATGAGGCCAACCAGAAGAACCTCGTCTGAGTGTGGATTTCGCGGGACACTAGGACATGCAAAGCACGTGCGCGCCCACTAATTTCCACTCTAATTCTAGGTGCACTCAAGCCCAGGTCCGGCTTATCTCTCAATCACAGAATCACCCGTCACAACCCCAATACAGCAATAATAACAATAATATAATGCTGAAAGTAAATGACAAAAAAAGTAAATCCATACAAAATCCTCGACGGGAAAACAAGCGCTAGGATTGACTCGCTTAAGGGACGTTGGATCCCAAACGCATAAGGAACTATCGCAGTCCTTAGCAGCCAGGGGACGTTGGGTCCCCAGCAGAGTCGCCAGCTGTCGCTACTGCGAAAATCGGCGCCGGCTGAACAGAAGAGTCGCCACCGTGCGTTATTTATCCCAACGGAGGGAAAGGAAACGCTCGAAGTAAACCTCGCGAAAAAAGGGAAAGGTATGGTCATCGCAACCAAAACCTGGGTTCGGGAGTCGGTTACGCAAGGGGAAGGTATTAGCACCCCTCACGTCCGTCGTACTCGACGGGATCCACGCTTATTTTCGGGTATGGATTGTTATTCTATCTACTCTACAGGTCAAGGGTTAAAAGAAGAGAAAATGACTCGGCAAAGTATCGCACTTTATGCCTACGTATTCCCGTCTGGAACGAGAAATCAGAGTCAACGTAGTTCGCCTACCTACGGGAAAGGAGGGGAAGGTTGCTCGCTAGGATATCGCATCCTATGCCTACGTACTTCCATACAGCATGAAAGATCAGAGCAAACGTAGTTCGGGCCACGTACGACACGAGTCTGTCTTGATTGCTTTTATCTCCTTCTGAAAAAGGGTTTTTTCTGATTAACGGTCCAAGCGGACAAAAATGACGTTTTGATGAGTTCACATTCTTTTACGGAAGAAGTGTCTTTTATAGTGTTTGAAATGTTTATTGTGTTTTTCTATTTGTTTTGAGAAAGAAGAGACAGAACTCTAGCCTATGGTTGCGAAGAGAATCAAACTATCCTAATGTTATCATGCATGGGTTAAGACCTAATGTCTATCATGCTCCTCTCTTGCACAGAGAGAAACAAAGATCCTAAGGGAATAACGGAAACAGAAACAAATAGCATATATACAGTAAAGCAGTAAAATGCATGGATGCAACAATACAAGCGAGGCAAGGGAGTCCCACTCAACCTCGAACCTAGAAAACAACAGGCAAAAGTGAACAGAATTCACTTTCAACCTAACAGGTTAAACAGCAAGCAATACAGTCCGGGAAATTCACACAATACATCAAGAATTATAAACAGCAAAAAATAAACAGCCAGCAGCAGCTCTGCATCAACATCTGTCTTCAAGTCATCTTCAACCATCTACCAGCTTCAAGCAAGCCTCAGTCTTCATCTTCACAGCCTTCAAGCAAGGTCTTTGTCTTCATCTCCAATGGCTTTTCTTCAAGTCTCAATCTCCCAGCTGAGGAACCAATCACAAGAATGAATTGGGGTGTTAAGCAATTAGTTGACCACCAAAGGTGGCAAACAGACTGCTAACAGCACATAGAATATTTCTCTCAAGAGTTCTATCTCTTGGACACTATCACCAAGCCTTCCAAAGGAAGGGGTGAATGTCTTAGAGAGACTCTGCATCATAGAGAGGGATGGAGGCAAACAAGACCTTCCATGTTTGTGAATCAAGTTGCTATTCTAGAGCTCTACCTAACTCCTAGTTCCTATAACCTTCAACAGCTGCCAACAAGAGATACTCCTCATCAACTCTGGAAGTTGGTCTTCATTCTTTAATCTTCAATGGGCTTCATCAGCACAGTCTTCAGCTCAAACCCTAAACCCCAAGCAGGCCCAATACCCCACACAGTCAAATAATAACCCTAGAGAGGGCACACCACACAAGCAAGCAAGCACAAGCAATATACTAATAGTAATAGTAGAATAGGGGAAGCCTAATAATTTCTAAGGGATCTATTATCTACCCCATAATACCCCTATAGTCCCATACCCCAAAATTCAAACTACAACTCCTAAAAGAAATGATTTATTACACCTATGTTATCTCTAAACCCCAGTTTTGATTCTCCTAATCACACCTAAACAAACCCTCTAAAAATAAGTCCTAAAATCATGAATTAAAATCCTACATACAAGCTAAAGTTCTAAGTGAAATACCCTAAAAAGAATAGGTCCAAAATATAAAAGGAAAGTCCTAAACTAAAATGAACAAAATCAACTATCAAACTAAATCACTTAAAAAGCTATTTAAAAGAAAAATATACTAAAAATGCAAAAATAAAATAAAATGCTCATTTTATTGGATGACAATTTTCTTAACAGAATTATGAAAAATATGCAAAAACAACCATTTAAAAACATTCAATTTTCAATTTGTTATGATTTTTTAAAGAATTAAAAATAAATGGATGAAATTAATATGAATTAGATTGGGTGAGGGGTGCAATCAGTAATTAAAATCATTTAAAAAAATGGACAATGGGCCCAGACTGGGGGTGCGCATAGCAAGGCGCGTCTGGGCCCAGCTAACCAGAAAAAAAACACAAAAGAGAAATGACCAAAAACGGTGCAAGAAATAAAAATAATAGTGCAATTGGTTTTGGGCCTTGAAAGCAGGGGTGTGGTTAGCAACGGTGACTTGAGCCCAGGCGTTTCCATTAATGAAATGCAGCGTATTGCTGCGTAATACTTCCCTCCAAATTTCGTTTTGAATCGTGGCCATTAGATCAGATTGAGAGTCAAAGTCAAATGAATCATCCAACGCTGGGAAAGTCATCATCTCCAAAGTTAGGGTTTCAACCATTGATGAACCCTGCATGCAGCTCGCGCAAACCAGAATTCCACATACTCCTACCCCTTCATTTCTCCATGAAACTCACATCTTTAAAAAGCAAAAACGCTCCATTTCTTCTCCTCTACACAACCATGGCCTTGGTTTTCTCTGAAACTCCCTCTAGGTCCAAACCCGATAGGTAGAAGGTCTAGATTCCACCATTTTACACTGAGATCAACCTTGCCAATTCTTGCTAACTCTTACACTAATACAATCTACGTGCTATGTTGATCATTCTTATATATCTAACCAAGATTATCACGCTTTAACCTAAGAGTTCTAAGCCAAAACAGTTTTGGTACTCCAATGGTAACCTTCATGAAATGCCTCCAAATTCATCAGAAATGATCCTTTACCTATTCTTAACCATTCTAACCTAATGATTCTCCATTATTCTAACTAATTCATGCTAATTCGATGAGATTACTAACCTGGTGTAATCTTGAAAACAGAGGTAGAAATCTTTGGATCCAAAGCTTGCAATGCTTGGTACTTGCTCAATAAATTTGGTTCTTGATTCTGTATGCAGTAGTTCTTGCTCAAACTCCTTGGATTGCCATAACCACTTCCTTTTTCACTTTGGATGATGCACTTGAATAGCACAAATTCCTCTTCAATTCAAACAGATTTTGATGGAAACTTGATCTATGATGGATGTAGATGATGATAGGATCAAGAATTTTGGGAAATGATGAAGATTTGATAGAGTTCTTGTGTGATTTGCAAAATGGAAGAATGAGATAAAACTTGGTGTTTTGATCAAAATGAAATGCCAACCCTTGAATGAAGCCACCCTAATCAATATATAGACACTCATAGAACACTCTAGAACTTGGTAGAAACTTCTTGTGCACACTTTCCTTGAATTTTGGATATGTTACTTCATTTGTAAGCCAACTAGCATAACTTCCAAACTTTGAACCAAACTCAAAAAACTACTTTTGCCAATGTTCTTAAAACATTTTTTCCAATCAAAATGACCTATAATTTCATCTCATTTGGCCATGTTATGAAAAATCTCAATTTTAGGTCACTTTTATTCATTAAATTCACTTTTAAATGACCAAATTTGGAACCTTGAGCTATGGATATTTCCCAACTTTCCTGATCACCTTTCTAGACTCAAAATGTCATTTGGAGCAAGTTTGATGTTGTGAAGTTTTTCATTTGAAGCTTCCTTGTATGAGTTTTGGGCATAGGCTTGAAATGACCTGTAATTCTCAAATGACCAAAATACCCTTTGCTTGCCAAGGTCATAAGTAGAGTTCCACAAATCATATGAAGGCATACCATACCTTTCTAGAAAGCTAAGACAATGAGGAGCAACTCCTATTTTGACCAGAAATTCATTTGAAATCTCCTTGAGGGGTAAAAGTTGCTTGGAAGACAAGTAACTTTCATAGACAAAATTTCAGATACCTCAGATGACCTGTAACTTGCAAGGACCATAACTTGAGTTCTATAAATCTCCTTGATGTCTTCCACCACTCAAATTAAAGGTATTGATATCCTCTGAAAGTTTCATGTTGGCCAAGGATCCATTTGAAGCTTGCATTTTGACTTATCTTGCTTGGAAGTTTGACCTAAATCAGGGGATTTTACACAGAAACCCTAATTTAGAAACTCTTCTTCTTCTTGATTTCTCTTGATTTCTTCTTGGCACAACACCACATCCTTATCTACATGTCAAATGATGAACCCCACATCTCTCAAATAGACCTTGATGCCTTTCAACCAATCATTCGACCTAGGGTTGACCCAGATGAAACCCTAGTTGACTGTCTTCAACTGCAACTCTTGTGATCACATCAATGACTTGTCTCTCTTTCAAAATGACTCTCCATGATGTCCATATACCCTCCATGCTCAATCCACAGCTCACAACTTCTTTGATGATCTTCAAATACACTCAAGATAGGAGAGAGGTTCACTGCTTGGTCCAATGACCTCTCTGGATTTCAATTTCTTTCTGATGACTTGGATATGCTTGAACTTGAACAATAACCTCTTGATAGGCTCATAGAGATGAGAATAGTGCTTGGTCCCTTGTTGGATGACTTGCTATGCTATGCTATGCAGATGATTAGACTATGTACATGACTCTATACGCAAATGCTACTGCAATGGAAACATAAACCAAGTGAATTAGGTTGAGCAAATTTTAGGGTGCAACACCTGTGATTAGACAGAAATGTTTCCCCAGCGAAGTCGTCGAGATTTTTCTGTGTTGACGGAATGTAGCGTCCTAACATGGACAAAGTTATATTCCTGCAATGATAGAATCTTTTTTGTGTTGATGAAAATGATTCCCAACAGGGGCACTAATTTGTTTTCTCCGTATTGGCAGAAGGCGGAGCTTTAACGTGGACAAAAGGCGGGATGGTTTTGACAAGAGGAAGTTCAAAGCCTGTGGCGTTACACAGGCGGTTGGCGTTGAATCAAATTCTGATATTGGATGACTGATCGGTTGTTGCCGTAACAACCCGATTCAGTTCTCTGGTTATCATTCCCCCAAGCAGTTGTGCAGTTTATTTCTGCGGTTGGCAAATTTCCAGGTTCTTGGTATTCAACCGTCTCGTACCTCGATTGCTTGAATGTCGTCCACTCTTCACCCAGTCGGGTCCAAACCGTTTGAATAGGGGCATCTGTTGCACCCTAAAATTTGCTCAACCTATTTCACCTGGTTTATGTTTTAGTTGCATCATCATTTGCATAGCTACATCATCATATACACAGTCTAATCATTTGCATATCATAGCATGGCATGCCTCCAACAAGGGATCAAGGTGTCTATCAAAAGAAGAAGCCTATCTAGAGGTGTTATCTGAGCCTGAGAGCTCATCCAAGTCATCAGAAAAGGTTTGAAGTCTTGAAAAGTTTTTGAGTACCAGCAAGTGGATTTCTCTCCTAACTTGAGGTGTATTGAAGGTCATCAATAGGGTGTGAAGAATGAATTGAGGGTATGGAGTTTACAAATCTCATGGGATGCCTAGATAGCCCTATTGAAGCTTATACAAGTCATTGTGTCAAGTTCAAGAGCCATGGTTGAGGTGTGTACAAGTAGGGTTTCATCTGGGTAACCCTAGGTCAAGGAGAGCAAGGAAAAGGCATCAAGACCTAGCTTTAGGTCATGGAAATCATGTATTTATATGATAAAGCATGTTTATGGATGAGTCAAGATCAATTTCAAGAGAATCAAGAGTGGTTGGAGGTGTTTGAGACAGGGTTCCTAGGGTAAAATCCTCTGTATAGCACTGGACTTCCAAGCCACATAAGTCAAAATATAAGTTTCAAATGGATTCTTGGACAACATGAAACTTGTAGAGCTTCTCAATAGCTTTAATTTGAATACTAGAAGTATTCAAGAAGATTTGTGGAACTCAAGTTATGGTTCTTGCAAGTTACAGGTCATCAGAGGATACTGAAATTTATCTGTGAAAGTCACTTGACTTCTAAGCAACTTTTGAACCTCAAGGAGTTTTCAAATGGATTGTTGGCCAATATAAGAGTTGTATATCTTGATCTTAGCTTTCCATAGAGTACTATAAGTCCTCAAGGGGATTTGTAGAACTCAAGTTATGATCTTGGCAATCCAGAGGTATTTTGGGTATTGATGATTATAGGTCATTTTTCAACATAGGTCAAAATCTCTATCTTCCACTCCTCAAATGAAAAAATGTTCAACATGAGATGTGCTTAGAATGGTGTTTTTAGGTCATATAAGAAGTCATGGGTTATTGAAATGGCTTGCTTCACAAAATGATCCAAAATGGCCTAAAATAAGGATGGATTTTAAATGAATCAAAGAGGGAAATTGTGATTCTTGAGCCATAGGTCCAAACCAGTCCATATGACATACCAAATTGATCAGGAAATGCATTTCAAAACAATGACATTTCCACATTTTTGAGTTGGGGCTTAATTTCATGACTTACTTTGTAAAGTGCTTACTTACATTACAAGTCACAATGCCAAAACAAAAATCAGGGCAATTCAGGCCAAGCTAGCTATCTAAACACACTCCATAACCAATTTGCAGTTGAATAGAACATTCTAGAGTAAGCTGGAAGCTCAGAATCGTGACTGTAGCATTGGAATTTCATGGCCAAATCAGAATTTTGGATCAACAGAATTAGGCCTGAATTGGATTGGATAAGCCCACAAGCACTTCATATTTAAGCTCTAGAGTGAATTCAGATTCAGTTTGGTGCAGAATTCGTGGAGGAGAGGAAGATTGAAGTTGAGTTTCAAGAGCTTCAACTCAGAATCGGTTTTGGAGTTCAAGGCACATTCAAGCCAAATTGAGGGTTGGAAAAGCTTCATCTTGCTTCATTGATCGTGTTTGAGGAGTTGCACAGCTTGAATCCATCATTTTCTACCTCTGTTGATCTCATTTTCACAGGTATGTAATTCTTGAATTCCCTCATAATCTAGGGAGAATTAGCTTAGAATGTGCATGTGGTTAGGACCTAGGATGATTAGGGAATGTTTCTGGATTGGTTTGGAGTTGATTAGTGACAATTAAGATGGATGATCAATTTCTGTTAGAGGACGTTTATACATGATCTTGAGGTTTCAGATCAAGTTGGATAGATCATGATGATCACTGAAGAATGAGGAACATTTCTATGGTTTCAGTTTGGCCATTAGTGATAATCAGTTTGGATGTCATCTCTGAACATTGATTCGAATTTTAAAATCCTTTGAGAGTTTGGAAATTTGGATAGGAGATTTGGAATCCTGGTGAAATTCTGAGTAGAATTGATATGAAGTTTGCATTTTCTGGATCATTGGATCATGAACTCACCGGAGAAGGAGGTGGTGCAGTCAACGGACCACCACACCTGAACAGTTGGCCTCACCTGAGTTCAAAGGTAGGAGACGACCTCTTAGACGTTAGATCTAATTTGGACCTTGACTCTTTCAACTCATCCAACGGCCACGACTTGTTTTTGATTTGGCTGACTTTGACTGCTAAACGCAACGTTTCTTTATCCAGTCAGCTGGTGACTGGACCCTCACGTGGACACGCTCATGACTCTCAGATGCGCTTACCAGTCTCTCCATCTGATGGCTCCCATTTAATCCAGCTTTTTAATTTCTTTTATTTGATTTTCTTTTATTTTTAATCCATTTGATTTCTAAAATTCATAATAAATCCAATATTGATCCAAAAAATATTTTAAAAATACCTCCATGATCTTGGATTTATTTGTGATTTTATGAAATTAAGAAATCTCATTTTCATCCTTTTTTTTCAATTTAATTTGAGTTTTTCCATTTTATTATTTCCTTTAATTTTGTATATTTGCTATATGTTCTTGCTGATTTTCTTATGACCAATTGGTGATTGATTTTAAGTTGATTCTTGCTGGACTAATTGGATTAGGGAAGCATGTACCCTTAGGAATTTTATCATAATTTTGTGAATAAAATTTAGGTTAGTTTGAGTGGTGAACATAAGGAGTGTTAGATTAGGGTTTCACAACATTTAGGTGTAGTTTAGCACATAGTTTTAGGGTTTAAAAGTTGATTTAGTTTCTGGGATCTATATGGGGTATAGGGTACATAGTTAGGTTCCCTTAGAAATTAATCTAGGATTTTAGAATGAGTATTACTATTTTATTTGATTTTCGCAATTTGAGTGGTGTTTGTGTGTTTCCCCTTTGGGCATTTTGGCTTGTTTGTTTGGTTTGGGCTTTTCAATTGGGCATGGGGCTTGGGCTTTGCTTGTGGGAGCTTCTTGAGCCTTGGAGGATGATTGGATGCAAAGGATGGAGCTTGGGGGGCATGAAGACTTTTCTCTTTGAAGGTTGATTCTGAAGACTTAGGAGATAGGAAATATAGGGAGAGCTTTAGATTAGATTAATTTCTTCTTACAATCATAGAAAGCATCTTGTGCTTCTATTCCTCCCTATGACAAAAAGTCCTTTTAGGGTATCCACATCCCTCCTTTGGAGGGATAAGTGACACACTTTAGAAGTAGAACTTTGAGGGAACCTTTCCCCTACAATGCTAAGTGCTTATAGGCTTCCTTTGGTTGTCAATAAGTTGTTTAGCATTTCAACTTCATCTGTTAATTGATTCTCTCTTGGAGATGGAGCTTATTGAAGATGGAACTTATTGAACATGAAGTTTGAAGCTTGCAGATCATTGAAGATTGAAGATGGATTGTACTTGAAGAAGTTGCCGTCAATCATTTGCTGTTAATCAACTGTAGCTGTCAGAGCTGATGTTGTTTGTGTTGCTTACTGTAGGAGCTGGATTGTTGCTGTCAGAGCTGGTGCTGGTGTTGTTTTGCTTTTTTCTGTATTGTTTGTTGGCTTGTACAACTTTCCCCATAGGTTTGAAGTGAATGCTGTTTCACTTTGCCTGTTGTTTTCCCAGGTTCGAGGTTGAGTGGGACTCCCTTGCCTCGCTTGTACTGCTGCATTGCATACATGTTTACTGTTTACTATATATATCTATTTCTTTTCCGTTTATCCCTTAGGATCTCTGTTTCCCTCTGTGCAAGAGAGAAATATGACAGACATTAGGTTCTTATCCATGCATGACAACATTAGGTTAGTTATTTTATTCCCCTTTCAACCCTAGGTTTTTTTTAGAGCTTCTTTCTCTTCTTATCTCGAAACTATTCAAAAATATAGTAATAAGGCTAATCGATGTCGTACGTTACGAGCCTTAAGCTATTTGAGAAAGGATTGCTGAAGAGTTTCTTTCCAGTAGTCTGGCTGCTTAGTGTGGTACCCTTTGGGTGACACACGATGTAGTCACCCTCAGATCATAGTCTCTAGTACGACAGAGATTGCAAACCTCATAAAAAACAGTTCTTGCGTAAAAGACTAAAAACAAACTTCAAATGTCATTTTTGTCCTCTTGGACTCGTAATCAGGAGAAAACCTTTTTTCAGAAAGATAAAAAACAGTCAGACAAGCTTGTGTCTTCCGTGGCCCGAACTACGTTTGCTCTGATCTTTCATGCTGTATGAAAGTACGTAGGCATAGGATGTTGTATCCTAGCGAGCAACCTTCCCCTCCCTTCCCGTAGGTAGGCGAACTACGTTGACTCTGATTTCTCGTTCCAGACGGGAATACGTAGGCATAAAGTGCGATACTTTGCCGAGTCATTTTCTTTTCTTTTAACCCTTAACCCTTTAGAGTAGATAGAATAACAATCCGTACTAGAAAACAAGCGTGGATCCCGTCGAGTACGACGGACGTGAGGGGTGCTAATACCTTCCCTTGGCGTAACCGACTCCCGAATCCAGGATTTGGTTGTGAGGACCATTCCTTTCCCGTTTTGTGTTAGGTTTACTCTGAGCGTTTCCTTTCCCTCCTTTGGGATAAATAACGCACAGTGGCGACTCTTCTGTCATAGCCGGCGCCGATTTTCGCAGTAGCGACACCTGGTATCCCCAATTAAGCTTTGATGCAGTTTCTTCAGCTGAATGCACTATTCTTCCCTAGCGAAATACTGAATTCACTTTATCCCCTATCAAATCCTGAGCCTGAAGTCCCTGACTGGAGCAGAATTCGTGTGGTTTTCCCTTTTGATGGATAATGGAGTTAGAGGATTAAATGGGTTTATCCCTAAGTGAAATATCTTCTTCTTCCCAGAGAGACTTAAGCCTTGTAGCAGGACTTTGTTTTATCTCCAGTAATGTTTCCATCTTGTTGAGATTGGTCGATTATCTGACTATATTATGATGTTTATTTCATCACCGGTTTATCTCTTTTACCTGTTTTGTCAGCATAAACATAACACACGTACATGCATACATGCATATATCATACATAACTGAATTCATAATTCATGTTCATGTTGCATTTCTTGATGTTGTTTACTTCTCTTACTTTCGTTGTGTTTATCCCCAAGTGATATATTTCCTCTTTTCAATAGAGTTGTCAACCTTAAGCAGAAAGTGTATATCCTTTCTAAAATTGCCATTGAGTTTATTCCTCATGGAAGATTTTGCTTTAGCTTTCCTTTTCATTACTGGATAGGATAAATTCCTAGTTTGAGCTCATTCCTCATTCATTAGTGTCTTGTTTGAAAGTTTCTCTCTGGATTATTCCTGGATTGAACCCGGTCTCTGACAATTTTGTTACTGAATCTCTAGATTGATAATGCATTTATTTTGCACCTTTGGATACTTTGTCTCCCCCAGAAGGAGTTCATTGAAGATTCCCCATCAAAGACAAACTTTGTTCCTCAATAGTGTTGTTATAACACTCTCTTGGAATTTATACCTGACAATAAATGGTGATCTCTTTATTTGAGAAACTTATTTTGTTCCCAAATTTCCTTGTGAATGAAAGATGGCAGCATCTTATTGGAGAAGTTTGTCTATCCCCATGGAGTTATCAACATGAAAATGTATTTGCTTCCATCAAATGGTTGTCTCTTCAGAAATGTTCCGTTAGAGAAGTTTGTTGAAGAATATTATAAATGTTTTCTTGGTATAAGAATTTTTTCCCTACTCAATGCAATGTTAACTGCAACCAATGGCAATCCCCCGAGTGAGTCTGCTACTAAGTTGCTTTTCATTAGATGGTTATCTCTACGGAATATTCTTGTCAGAAAAGTTTGTTGAAGATTTTATTCCATCAAATAGTTATCTCCCCAGTAAATCCCGGTGAGAAGTCCGATGAAGATCCTTACAAATGATTTTCTCTTTATTTGAGAAATCCGTTTTGCAAATTAACTGACCCACATCTCTTTGAAGATCCCCGATGAAGTTATTGATTCAACAAGTGGTTACCTTCTTATGAGCTTGTTTGCTTATCCCATTCAACAGAAAGAATTGATAAGAAGAAACTGAGACTCGTTTGTGGCATACAACCTCAAAGCATTGGGGAATTTTATTTTTACCTTTTCAAGTGGAAGACTCGATAAGAAGAAACTGAGACCCGTTCATGGCCTACAACCCGAAGCATCGGAAAAGTTTATTTACCTTTTCTAAGTGGATTACTTAGTTAAAGAAGAAGCTGAGTCATATCCTGATCGTGGAAGCTTATTACATGGACTCGTCATTTGAACTGGCGGTCATATCTACCTTTGAAACCTATTGCGATGCCATTTTCACTAAAGACTGTTAGAGCACAGATTGGTGTTTCTTATATCTCTATGTTTTGATGATAACTTTTATGGAATTTTGTATTGAGCAAATATACAATCTAAAAATTTATTCAAGTATTATTGTTTCAGGTATAAAATTAAATACTCTTAAAAGAAGAAAATAAGTACAAAGAAACTATGCAAAGATCTGAAGCATCAGATGCAAGACTATCAGAAGATTCTGAAGCACTGCCAGAAGGATCTGAAGCAGAAGCTACAGAATGATCTGAAGCGTTACTGAAAGAAGTATACAAAAGCTGAAAGCTCTGATCTTATCAGACTCTGAAGTTCTTCTCACTACAAACTCAGAGGCTTTTTATAACCATACTCTTATCATTAATATTCACGCTCAAGCACATACTGCTGCATACTCTGATGAAGACTCTGATCAAGACTGAAACTCTGATACATTAAAGATCTGATCATCTATCAAGACTCTGGACTTATCATTCATCTTAAGCTCTGATCATCTTAAAGAATTTCATACCTTTTAAGATTACTACAAGTTCTAAAGTACAGATTGTGAAGACTTCATCTTGAAGGAAGCCTGTTGAAGAAGCTGTAAAATTGATTAGACGTGGTGCTGCTTCCAAAGTAACCAACGGCTAATTTGTCCAAAGAAGTGACGTGGTGCAAATTCCAAGGATTCTACAACCATACCTTTCTGCAGAAAGCATATCTCTGCCCATACTTTTGGTGATGAAAAGTCATACAATCAAAATATTATATTCAGCTGCACATCACTCAAGGCATTTGAAAAAGCTATAAAAGGAGAACTACTTCAACAGTTTGATGCTTCTAATTCACTACTCATCTTTTGCTCATTGCTAAATTACTCAGAAAGAAATACACTCTTGATTCATAAAAGAGAAAATCTCTCAAGATCTTACTCATTTGATCTTTCATAAAACCATATAGTTTTTGTTGTACTTAATCTTAAGTGTAAATATCACAGTTGTGATACAGCTTATTAGAAGCATTCAAACACTTGTTAGTTTACATTAAATTGTAAGAAGTTCCTTAAGAAGACCAAGGTGTGGTCAGTAGTTCTTGAGAAGACTAAGACAGTTGTTCTTAGTGCTTTCTATTGTAATCAGTTGATCAATAGTGGATTAAGTCCTTGCAGAGAAAGGCAAATCATCTTTGATAAGGTGGACTGGAGTAGTTGAGTTCAACGAACCAGGATAAAAATATTGAGTTCTTTTTATTGCCATATTTCCTAAAAACTCTTATTCAACCCGCCTTCTAAGTGTTTTTCTCACCTTCAGTTAGCATCAGAGCTCCGGTTCTGTTTGTGCTATCACTTAACCGTGACCAAAAAAGATCCAGTGGGAAAAAAACTCTTGATACTCTTGGTTGATATACATTATGGCTACTGAAACTTCAACACCCAACAACAACAAATATGAAGAAAGAGTCAGCACAAAACCTCCCATGTTTGATGGAGAGAAATTTGATTATTGGAAAGATAGACTGGAAAGTTTCTTTCTAGGATTTGATGTTGATCTTTGGGACTTAGTTATTGATGGATATGTTCATCCCACTGATGGGAATGGCAAGAAAGTTGATAGAAAATCAATGAATGAGGAGCAAAAGAAGGAATTCAGAAATCACCACAAGGCTAAAACTATATTGCTAAATGCTATATCTCATACTGAGTATGAGAAAATAACCAACAGAGAAATTGCCTTTGATATATTTGAATCCCTGAAGATGACTCATGAAGGGAACTCTCGAGTCAAAGAAACCAAGGCTTTGGCGCTGATCCAGAAGTATGAAGCTTTCAAGATGGAAGAATCTGAATCTATTGAAGCAATGTTTTCCAGATTCCAGATTCTCACTGCTGGCCTAAAGGTTCTGGACAAGGGTTACTCTACAGCAGATCATGTCAAGAAAATAATCAGAAGCTTGCCAACCAGATGGAGACCCATGGTCACTGCTCTGAAGCTGGCAAAGGATCTGAACAAGATTACGCTGGAGGAACTAATCAGTTCTCTAAGGAGTCATGAGATTGAACTAGAAGAAGATGAGCCTCTAAAGAAAGGTAATTCAATTGCGTTAAAATCTAATAAAGTTGTTAAAGCATTGCAGGTATTAGAATAAAGCTCTGAAGAGTCTGCTTCTGAAGATGAAAAAGAACTATCCTTGCTATCCAAAAGAATCAATAAAATCTGGAAGAATAAGCAAAGGAAGTTCAAGAACTTTAGAAAACCAGATCAACACAAAGAATCTTCTGGGCACAGAAGATCTGGAGAACATTCTGGATACAGAAGATCTGGAGAATCCTACGGACACAGACGATCTGGAAAAAGAGAGGTTGTTTTCTATGAATGCAAAGAACCTGGGCACTACAAGAGTGATTGTCCAAAGCTTCAGAAGGAGAACCCAAAAAGAAAGTCAGATCACAAAAAGAAAGTTCTGATGGCTACCTGGGATGACTCAGATGCATCTGATTCGTCATCAGAGTCAGAAGAGGAATGTGCAAATGTAGCATTCATGGCTGACATTGAGGACAGTGCTGAATCATCTGGATCAGAATCAAAATCTGATTCTGAGGAGGTATTTGCTGAACTTTCTAGACAGGAACTTGTTGAAAGTTTATCTGATATTCTTGAAAACTATAGTAAAGTTAAACTCAAATACAAAACGCTTCTAAAGCATATTGAATTTGAGAGTAACAAGTTTGAATCAAAAATAGATGAACTAAAAACTGAAAATCTTAAATTGAAAAAGAATTTAGAATCTACTCAATTAAACTCTGATTCAAAATCTGAATCATGCCCTGAAAATATTTTACAAGAGTATGACTATAGTTTCAGGAAGTTTCTAACTAAAAGCCTAGATAGAATAAAAATGGCTTCAATGATCTATGGTATTAGCAGAAACTATAGAAAAGGTGTTGGATATAAATCTTTCTCTTATGAAGATTCAAATCCAAAATCTGTAGATAAACTGGATATCAAGTATCCTCCTTTATATTCTCAATTTACATTTGGTCACTTGAATGATATTAAACACACAAGTTCTAATCAGAACAAACCTGTGTTTAATAAATCTAAAGCTAATCAGAACAAGTCTTATGTTGAAAGAAAGAAGTTCAGAAAAAGCTTTAAGGCAACTAACCAAAAAGGACCCAAGAAAATCTGGGTACCTAAGGATAAGATAATCTATGTTACAGACATCCTTAGCAGCAAAGTCAAGACTCCAGTCATGGTACCTGGACTCTGGATGCTCGCGACATATGACGGGAGAAAGGTCTATGTTCCAAAGTCTGAAGCTTAGATCTAGAGGAGATGTAAAGTTTGGATGGAATTAGAAAGGCAAAATTATTGGCTCTGGAACCATAGGCAATGGTAAATTTCCTTCCATAACTAATGTATTGCTTGTTGAAGGGTTATCTCATAATCTATTGTCCATAAGTCAATTAAGTGACAATGGTTATGACATTATCTTTAATCAAAAGTGTTGCAAAGCTGTTAGTCAAAAGGATGACTCAATCCTCTTTAATGGTAAAAGGAAAAACAACATTTATAAAATTAGTCTTTCAGAACTTAAGGTTCAGAATGTTAAATGCCTTATGTCTGTTAATGAGGAGCAATGGGTCTGGCACAGAAGATTGGGTCATATTAATATGAGACGTATATCTCAGATTAATAAGCTTAATCTGGTCAGAGGACTTCCTAATCTGAAATTCAACTCAGATGCTCTTTGTGAAGCATGTCAGAAAGGAAAATTTTCAAAATCATCTTTTAAATCCAAAAGTGTTGTTTCAACTTCAAAACCATTAGAGTTACTTCACATTGATCTGTTTGGACCAGTGAAAACTGCATCCATCATAGGTAAGAAGTATGGATTAGTCATTATTGATGACTACAGCAGATGGACATGGGTAAAATTCCTAAAACACAAGGATGAGTCACATTATGTGTTCTTTGACTTCTGCAAACAAGTCCAAACTGAAAAAGATTTCAAAATTGTTAAAGTCAGAAGTGATCATGGTGGTGAATTTGAAAACAAACATTTTGAAAAATATTTTAATGAAAATGGCATTGCTCATGATTTCTCCTGTCCTAGAACTCCACAACAGAATGGAGTTGTAGAAAGGAAAAATAGAACTTTGCAAGAGATGGCCAGAACCATGATCAATGAGACTAACATGGCAAAACATTTTTGGGCAGAGGCAATTAACACAACATGTTACGTCCAGAACAGAGTGTCAATTAGACCTCTTCTGGAAAAGACTCCCTATGAATTGTGGAGGAATAGAAAGCCAAACATTTCTTATTTCCATCCTTTTGGATGTATTTGTTTTATATTAAACACTAAAGACAATCTTAACAAGTTTGATTCTAAAGCACAAAAGTGTTTCATGCTTGGATATTCTGAACACTCTAAAGGCTACAGAGTGTACAATACTGAGACACAGATTGTGGAGGAATCTATACATGTTAGATTTGATGATAAGCTTGACAATCAAAAGCCAAAGCAGATTGAAAACTCTGCAGATGGAGAAGTTATTCTCATAGAATCTGAGAAACCAGAGGTAAAGAAAGCTCAAGAAGAAGCTACGACATATGCAACTCCATTAGCTGCTCAGATGAATAACATGAATATTTCTGAAGAACCAACAATTAAAGGATCATCCAGAATGAAGGCTTCTCATCCAGAAGGAATGATTATTGGAAAGAAAGATGACCCTATAAGAACAAGGTCGTTTATCAGATCATCTGGAACATCACTTCTTGGGTTGGTGTCTATTATTGAACCAACATCTGTGGATGAGGCTCTGAGTGACAATGATTGGATACTTGCAATGCAAGATGAGCTAAATCAATTTACAAGAAATGATATGTGGGATCTGGTTCCTAGACCAAAAGTTTTCAACATTATTGGAACAAAGTGGGTATTCAGAAATAAACTAAATGAGCAAGGAGAAGTTGTAAGAAACAAGGCAAGGTTGGTAGCTCAAGGGTACAATCAACAAGAAGGTATTGATTACACTGAAACTTATGCTCCAGTGGCAAGGTTAGAATTTATACGCCTTCTTATTTCATTTGCTGCACAACATAACATCACTCTATATCAGATGGATGTTAAGAGTGTCTTCTTAAATGGTATTATAGAAGAAGAAGTTTATGTCCATCAACCTCCTGGTTTTGAAAGTAACAAATTTCCAGATCATGTTCTCAAACTCAAAAAATCTCTTTATGGTTTGAAACAAGCTCCCAGAGCTTGGTATGAAAGATTAAGTAATTTTCTTCTGGAAAAGAACTTTATCAGAGGCAAAGTGGACACAACTCTTTTCTGTAAAACAATTAAGAAAGATTTATTAGTTTGTCAAATTTATGTGGATGATATTATTTTTGGATCTACCAATATTATGCTGGGAAAGGAGTTTGCTTTGTCTATGCAGGCTGAATTTGAAATGAGCATGATGGGAGAACTTAGATTCTTTTTGGGATTCCAAGTAAATCAGACTCCAGAATGCACATATATTCACCAGACTAAATATGTCAAAGAGCTTCTGAAGAAATTCAATCTGAATGAAAGCAAACTGGCTAAGACTCCAATGCATCCTACAAGCACACTTGGTAAGGAAGAGGTAAGTAAGAAAGTTGATCAAAAACTTTACAGAGGTATGATTGGATCTCTCTTATATTTGACTGCTTCAAGACCTGATATTTTATTCAGTGTGTGTCTGTGTGCTAGATTCCAATCAGATCCCAGAGAATCACACTTAACAGCTGTTAAGAGGATTCTAAGGTATCTGAAAGGTACTACTAATGTGGGTCTGTATTACAGAAGATATGATGAATATAAATTAGTTGGATTTTGTGATGCTGACTATGCTGGAGACAGAGTAGAACGTAAAAGTACTTCTGGAAGTTGTCAATTTCTTGGAAGTCATCTGATTTCCTGGTTCAGCAAGAAGCAACCCACAATTGCACTTTCAACAACAGAGGCAGAATATATTTCTGCTGCTGGATGTAGCACTCAGATGCTCTGGATGAAAAGTCAACTAGAAGATTATCAGATCTTTGAGAGTAACATTTCTATCTTTTATGATAATACTTCTACTATATGCTTATCTAAAAACCCCATTTTACATTCTAAAGCTAAGCATATAGAAATTAAACATCATTTCATCAGAGACTATGTTCAGAAGGGAATTATCAATTTAAACTTTGTAGATACAAATCACCAGTGGGATGATATCTTTACAAAACCCCTTGCTGAAGATAGATTTAAATTTATTCTGAAAAATATTAGTATGGACTTCTGTCCAGAATAGAATATTCATCAGATGAAATTTCTTTCAGATGATAAATGTCTAAACTCTGAAGTATTTCGTTTGTTGAATTCTGTGTTTATTTCTTTATGTGTAAATCTGAACTAACAAGGCTCAGAGGATCTGAACGTTGTCTAACGTGTCATTTCTCAAAGAGTTTCAGAGGCACATGCAAGCAAACACGTGTAGCTCAGAATCTGGAAAGGTAGAGGGCACCATACTGAAGTGACATTTGAGGTATTGCTTTGAATATCCAAAATCTCTTGATTTCCCCCCTTTTGTCAGAATCTTAAATGTTTGATATGATTTTATTCTTTGCATTAATTGCTTGACTTGATTATGGTTCACTTCATTCAACGTTTGTGCACGCTTGAGTGTGTGTGTCTTTTTGCATGCCCTAAAATTTTTATCCTATAAATTCTCTCAACTTTTCACAAATCACACTTTACACTTATCATCTCTCATATGCATTTCTGCCTTCTCTATTGTTTCCATCTTATTTCAAAACCCAAAAATCCTCGTAAACCCAGACGCATCTCAAGAACTTCAATGGCTTCACCTTCATCAACACCTGCTCAGATGAAAACTTCAATTGTTGCATCATCTCCAAATGCTGCTGGTTCTTCCCAAACTGTTGTTGTGTACAAAGCACCAGTAAGAACTCTTCTCACTCCAATCAAAGAACTTGAGGTTCTGTGTGAGAACTTTGTGGATTTTGAATCCATCAAAGAAAATGGTTTTGATCTCCTTTCAACTATCAAAGCTCAGAACTGGGAAAAATATTTTGACAGGATGATGGGTCCTGTTTATCCAGCTTTGGTAAAAGAATTCTGGATACACGCTCAAGTATGCCCTAAGTTTATTCATTCATCTATTCTTGGAAAGGAAATTGTCATTACTGAAAAATTAATCAGACAACTACTTGAGTATAAGGAAACTGAGGGAATCACAAGTATGGCTATTGATCGTGTGGATTTGGCTGACATTTTTCAAGAAGTTTGTGTTTCTGGGGAACCATCTAACAAGGTCAGAGATCTGAAACCTATTTACAGAATCTGGGCTAAGATCTTCATGAGTTCAATCTTTCACAGGAAATTTTCTAACTCACCAAACTATGTAAATTCAGAACAAATGTACTTCATGTACTGCATGAGGAAAGGAAAGAAGGTAGATTTACCTTATCTTCTGTTCAGTCATCTTCTGAACCATATCAAAGAAACAAGAGAAGAAGTTAGGGTTAAAGCTGGAAAAATCAGAAATTGGATCCCTATGGGAAGACTGATATCAGACATTCTAACAGAGAATGGTCTTGTGAAACATCTGTTTGATGCTGGGGTGACAGAGGATCTGTCCTATGTCATAGGATCTGTCATAAATGGGAACACTTTGAAGAGAATGAAGGTTATTTCAGAGCTTGCTGGAAAACCCAAGAAATTTCAATCTGAAGACGTCAGCAGAAGGAGAATTCCTCTAGAAGATTTTCCTATGTTCAGTGCTGATGAACCTAGGCACATCATTCTGACATTCATTGCTGAATGTTTAAGAGATGGTATTCCTCTGCCTGCTAACATAGTACAGAAGGAAGGAGAAGTATTGCCAACTCTTATGAGAGAAAGGCGCAGGAAAAGAAAGGCTGAGGAAGGATCTTTTGCACAGCCCAAGAGGAAAGCCTCTGATTCTGGTGACAAGCCTTAAAAGGACAAGAAGCAAAAGGAAAATCCTCCAGAAGCTATTGTGGAAGAAATCAGAGAAACAATTCACCAGGTATTAACATCTGATCCCAAACCATATGTACCTTCATCCTCATCTTCACCTCCACCATCTTCTAGTAAACCATCTAAACCTAAATCATCGGTACCTCATTCATCTGAACCCATTTCATCTCCTAACAAACACTCTCAACCATCTTCTGTTTAACTACCATCTAAACTCCCTCAACAGAAATCGTCTGAACATCAACCTCCTCAACCAAATAAATCTGAACCACAACAACAACCATTATCTCAATCACAAAAACAACAATCCTCTGAACAACAAACACAATCAGAACAACAAAAACAATCTGAACCACTCTCATCTACTCAACCACCAGAAGAACCAAGCATCAAAAATCCTCAACCATCTGTCCAACAACCATCTGAAAACATTCTAGATATATCACCACTTGCAACTTTGTATGTCCTCTCTTCAACTTCATGTCATTCAACTAAATCATCTAATTCTGATGAATCTGAAGTCCCCTCACCAACTAGCTTACAAATTCCTGATCCCTATAAACCACTATCATCTGATCTACCTGCATCTGAAAACCCTCTTCGCTTCAAATTCAACTTCACAGATTTTATGTCATCCTCATCTGATGTTGTTATATCAACACCATCTGATACTGACACCTCCATTCCTCATCTTACCATACCACAAACATCCATACCCCAATCATCTGAACGTCCATCATCTGATCACCCACCTCCTGAACAAATTCAAACACCTCCTGAACAAATTCAAACACCTCCTGAACCATCACAACCAGTCACCATAGAAGACTTTTTCAACCCAAAACCCAGATCAGATGTTTCTACTCTGTTCAAGAATTTCAAGAAGGAACTACATAGAGGAATTGCTTATGTGGAGAGAGAATGCATGGCTAGTTTGAATCCTGCTGAATCTGAAGCCTCTTGGAATAGATTCATATCAAAATTCAACTTTGTAGCATCTGACCTCAGAACACTCTGTGCTGATGATGCAAAAGCTAAGTTTGCTGAAATGGTCAGACAAACTCTACTGAACATTATCACAACTCCAGTGCTTCTTCTAGAAGATGCTCCTGCTGAAAATTCTGCAATGATAGAAGATACTCCTGCATCTGACATGGAGATAGATCATCCAATGGCAACTGCATCTGCTTCTGAACCCTCAGCATCTGAGATGAAGACTGAGATTCCAGATGTTGTCTAAGAAGTCAAGGAAATCAGAACATGGATGATAAAACAGGAACAGACTACTGAAGAAATCAAGACTTGGATGGCCAAGCAAGAAGAATCCACTGCTAAAATTACGGATCTTCTAACACTGATTGCTTCTCGCCAGCCCTAGTTTTCTTTTTCATGTCTTTGCATTCTTGTGTTTGCACATGTTTTTTTATCATCTGCTCTACGAACTTCTTATGCTTTGTGATTTTCTGATCTGATTAAACCTGGCTATTTTGTCTTCCATTCGAATGTCATATTTTCTTCTCTTCTTCTGTTATCTTTTCTGTCTTTAAAGTTCTTTTTGATTATGACAAAAAGGGGGAGAAAGAGAAAGAGAATTTAATTGTTCAACATAAGCAAATGCTAAAAATGAAATTCAGACATTGCTTTAATCTAACATTGAATCTTAAGACTTTCAGATCTCATTATCTCATCTAACAAAATGATCTGAAGTTACCCTGAGAATTATCCAATTAGGCTCTGATCCTTGAAAATGCTCTGATCCATGAAAACGGATTCTGGAGAGCAAGCTGATACTGATTTTTTCTCTCATCAAGGATTCCTACCAGGTTCTAAAATTTACTCAAGCAAAAAGGGAAGTGTTCTCTTCTATTAGAATATTCATTTCAGGGGGAGTTATTTATTTTATTTCTTTTCATTGAACAAAATTCCCTATGTTTTGTCATCATCAAAAAGGGGGAGATTGTTAGAGCAGAAATTGGTGTTTCTTATATCTCTATGTTTAGATGATAACTTTTATAGAATTTTGTATTAAGCAAATATACACTCTAAAAATTTATTCAAGTATTATTGTTTCAGGTATAAAATTAAATACTCTTAAAAGAAGCAAATAAGTACAAAGAAACTATGCAAAGATCTGAAGCATCAGATGCAAGACTATCAAAAGATTCTGAAGCACTGCCAGAAGGATCTGAAGCAGAAGCTACAGAATGATCTGAAGCGTTACTGAAAGAAGTATACAAAAGCTGAAAGCTCTGATCTTATCAGACTCTGAAGTTCTTCTCACTACAAACTCAGAGGCTTTTTATAACCAGACTCTTATCATTAATATTCACGCTCAAAGCACATACTGCTGCATACTCTGATGAAGATTCTGATCAAGACTGAAACTCTGATACATTAAAGATCTGATCATCTATCAAGACTCTGGACTTATCATTCATCTTAAGCTCTGATCATTTTAAAGAATTTCATACCTTTTAAGATTACTACAAGTTCTAAAGTACAGATTGTGAAGACTTCATCTTGAAGGAAGCCTGTTGAAGAAGCTGTAAAATTGATTAGACGTGGTGCTGCTTCCAAAGTAACCAACGGCTAATTTGTCCAAAGAAGTGACGTGGTGCAAATCCCAAGGCTTCTACAACCATACCTTTCTACAGAAAGCATATCTTACCCATACTTTTGGTGATGAAAAGTCATACAATCAAAATATTATATTCAGCTGCACATCACTCAAGGCATTTGAAAAAGCTATAAAAGGAGAACTACTTCAACAGTTTGATGCTGCTAATTCACTACTCATCTTTTGCTCATTGCTAAATTACTCAGAAAGAAATACACTCTTGATTCATAAAAGAGAAAATCTCTCAAGATCTTACTCATTTGATCTTTCATAAAACCATATAGTTTTTGTTGTACTTAATCTTAAGTGTAAACATCACAGTTGTGATACAGCTTATTAGAAGCATTCAAACACTTGTTAGTTTACATTAAATTGTAAGAAGTTCCTTAAGAAGACCAAGGTGTGGTCAGTAGTTCTTGAGAAGACTAAGACAGTTATTCTTAGTGCTTTCTATTGTAATCAGTTGATCAATAGTGGATTAAGTCCTTGCAGAGAAAGGCAAATCATCTTTGATAAGGTGGACTGGAGTAGTTAAGTTCAACGAACCAGGATAAAAATATTGAGTTATTTTTATTGCCATATTTCCTAAAAACTCTTATTCAACCCCCCTTCTAAGTGTTTTTCTCACCTTCAAAGACTAGATTCGTCATTTGAACAGGAAGTTCATATATACTTTTGAGAAACCTGTTGCGACACCATTTCTCTGATTCATCCTCAGCATATGAGTTTCTTTGTGAAATCCTTGACTTTTGTATCAAGAGAAGAAGACGTGGACTCATTATTTGAACATGCGGTTATCTCTATTTTTGAGAAACCTGTTGCGACTCCATTAACCCTTTCAACACATGGTCATCTCTAAGAAAAAGTCCCGGTGAGCAGTACGTTGAAGGTTATTACAAGTGATCCTTTCTGGTTATGAGAATTTTATTTTCTCCAATCAATTGAAGACATGGATTCGTTATTTAAACACATGGTTATCTCTACCTTTGAGAAACCTGTTGCGATCTAATATTTTTTCTAACAGATGATTACCTTTGCTTAGGATATCACATGCTTGATAGTAGGTAATACACCTTTCCTTTTCGTCAGTTACCCTTTGATCAATAGTTACTTTCAATCAACAAACCATGGCACTAGGTCTTCTCTTTCAATTTCCAGCAAACCTCGGCAGAAGGTGGCTCTATTTCAGACTCTTTGGTTAATCTCGGTGGTAGATTCTCCGGTAAAATTTAAAAGTAGAATTTTCAGCAGACCTCGACATAAAATATTTTCTTTCCAAGAATCTTGACAGTAGATTTCTCGAATAACTTCAATAAAAAAAATTACAGCAAACTTTGGTAGAAGGTATTTCTTTCACTTCCTGGTAAGTCTCGGTAGAAGATTTCCAGTTGACCTCGGCAGAAGGTGTTTCATTTATAGATTCTTTGGTTAATCTCGGCAGTAGATCTCCAGCAGACTTCGATAGAAGATGTTTCTTTCTTTCCAAGATCTCGGTAGTAGATTTTTTGTTTAACTTTGATGCTTTTTAAAACTTTGACAGATAGTTGTTTCTTTTCAGAATCTCGGCAGTAGATTCCCTAGTTAATCTCAGCAGCAGACTCCCTAGTAAATTTTGATAGTTGACACATTTTTCAACAAAACCTTGGCAAAAGGTATTCCCAAATGAGGTCCTAAGTCTCGACAGTGGACTCCTTCAGTTGATATCTCTTGAAATCCCCATAGTTGACCTCGACAGTAGGTTCTCCGAGTGGAATTTGTTAAAAGATTTCGTTCAAATCTTTCCTCACAAGTTCATCACCTTTGTTTAAGCTATCAAATGTCTAGTAGTAGGTAATATACCTCTCTTTTTTAGGCTACCATATGTTTGGTAGTAGTTAGTATCTCTCTCCCCTTGAGTTACCCTGTGATTGGTTGTTGGTAGTCTCTTTCCCAGTGGAGTTGAGTCTCATCCCTAGTGGAGTTGGATCTTTTTTTCGTGGAGTCTTGCTTTGTTTGCTAAGTTGTTCCTCGTAGGGTATTTCATTCTTTAACTTTAGCAACATTTCCGTATACATATATCTCCAAGTTGAGTCATTCCCAGTGGTTTATTTCCCAGGTAAACCTCCTCAGTTTCTCACCAATAGCTTGTCTCTTGTGGTATCATTCCCCATAAAACTCTTACATTACATATCATACCATTTCACCTGCATTCAGTCAAAATTCTAGGTATTATGATATTTAATCCTTTTTTACCTTGAATGTTTGAAACTCATTGTCATTCATACCTTCAGGTCCAAGAAGATAAATAGGGGCATCTGTCGCACCCAAAATTTTGACCAGGCAGTTTTAATATTTTTATTCATCTGACTGTATTTTTGCTTTGCATCATCTGCATAACATATCATGTATTTCATCATGCATAATGCCTAAATTATTAGCCAGAATAAGTTTATTAGATTGACAGATGAATCGATCAAACTAAAATTCAATTGTGCGTAAAATCAGTGGACAGAAAACTTTAAAATCGAGCTTGTAGACATCAGTTATATTAATCTATGTTTCATGTAGTTTAACCTAGTGTGTCTATTTTAGTTTTTCGACTGATTTTCGCTCGTATTTTGATCAGTCTGAGCCTTTTAATCGGGTGAAATTTATTTCAAAAATTGACCAAACACTGTCTTTTTCCAATACGTGTATTTCACGCTGGTCATTTTAGTGCATTCATTTTCATTTTTTGAGCATTTTGATTCATGGCTGTTTATTTGTTTTTAAATCTTTTTCCTTTTAATTTTTAGTTAATTAACCATTTTATTTTTATTTTAATATTTGATTGATCAAAGATATGATAAGTATTTCCTTGAAAATACTTGAATATTATAATATTTCACACAAGAGGATAAAAAAATAATGCAATCATAAAGTTGTAATAAAAGTACATGCGTGAGGATCAAGGAAAGAATATATTGTTCTGGACTGGGTCGACACCTGCCCCTCAGTCGGGTAGGCCCAACCCAATATTGTGTTGATGAGGCCCAATTTCCATTTGTCGGGCACGAGCCTCAACAATGCATATATGTCGGGCAGACGACTTCCTTGACGAGGAGGCTCACACGTTTCCCCCACGAGGGGACACGTCATCAGGAAACTACTCACCTCCGAAAGAGTCGGTCAACCCACTTTTCGAAGATCACGGGGTAGTTAATCTAGGGTAAAGACCACGTGCTGGTCTTCACTACGCCACATAAGCCTTTGCAGTTACTTTGGTTGGGCATGGCAGTCTGGCCTAATACAATATAACCGTTGGCCCTGCGCTGAAGGCACACTATAAATACCCTCTTTCACTAGAGGGTCAGGTAACTTCTTTCTCATACATAATCTTTGTGCTTACCTTCTCTCTGATCCTTTACTCACTTAAGCATCAGAGTGCCTTGCAGGTACACCTCCCTCTTTCTCCACAACTCCGGTGAAATCACCAATCCAACAACGTGTGGCAGGCCATTGATTCTTTCTGATCAGGTAAGACCAGTGATGCCGTCTGTGGGAACCTTTTGCTTCCCCGTCCCTCCTCCTATCCCAACATAGCCGCCCAGGGACCAAATCAACCTCCAACATTTTCATCTCAATCATGGCCAGCCCACGTAACGACAATGCATCGGGGTCCGTCTTTATCCCTTTATCCAATAGGGACGGTCGCGACCCCAACGCTACCGCACAAAATGAAGAAGATCACCAGAGGCACGTACGCACCGCCTCCCCGTCCCCTGAGGACGTAACCTTTAATGTCGCCCAACGCTTTAACAACTCTGCGGTCTACCAGCCTTTTCCGATTTCGACGGGCGCTGACCCTACCGTCATGGCCCTGTTCGCAGCGATTAATCAAACCAACCTGATGATCTTCGGGTAGAACGAATGGATAGGGATGCTCGAGAAGGAATAATCATCATGCTCTCCCCCATGGAGACACCGCCGCCCGGTTTCTCCCAGTCCGTCTCCTCCCCTATGGAGACATCATCGACGATACTCTGTCAGCCCCTCTCCCCCGAGGAGACACCGTCGACAACACTCTTTCAGCCTCTCTCCCCTGCGAAGACACCATCGTCAGGCTTCCATCAGTCCCTCGCCTCCCCCACGGAAGACATGGTACGTAGAGGACTCTAGGAGCTCATCTCCCCAACCGGCAGGTCGTCGTCCTCGGCTTGAGCGACCCCAGCCAACGGTTCCTCACAAGAGGAATAGGTCACCTCACCGAGAAGAACGACGCTCCCCATCTCAGAAGAGGAACAAAGTCGATGCAGCCTCCTCCAGATCGAGGACCCAATCGAAGAGTCCACACCGGCGAAGAAACCACCTGGACTCAGACTCCCCCTCGTCGTCACCTGTCCGGATCGACGAAGATACCCAGCGCTCACCACTGTGCAAGGCCATCAGGGACGCAACATTTCCCATCGGGATGGAAAAGCTCTTGATTCTGGCAACCTACGATGGGAATATCGACCCGGACGACCACATCGAAAGCATAAACGCAATGCTGGACTACAGAAACGTCCAGGGAGCTATCAAGTGCAGACTGTTCCCCACCACCTTGAGGAAAAGGGCCATGGCGTGGTACAAACGCCTTGCTCACGACTCCATCGCCTCATGGGGAAAACTGAAGCGCCAGTTCTCCAGGCACTTCACAACATCTCGACGCCATCCACCAGGGGAAGAACGAGCCTTTTAGAGATTACATTGAGATGTTCAATCGCGAGGCCGTCCATGTATCCACGACATATGACATGAAGAAATTCCTGATCCAGAGAGGCATAAGGCCACACTCTGAGTTCGCCAAAGCCTTTGGCCTTGCACATCCACTTACCTTAAATGCTGTTCTCCACATGGCTTAGTCACACATCGGGTATGAGGATATAGAGGCTGCAAACACTGCCCGGGGCAGGCGCAACCAGGAAACCCCCAAAGGCACGAGGCGTGAAGAAACCCTGTCTGCTCCTCCTCGTCAACATGAGCAGAAAAGGCGCAAAGATCGACCCTGCGAGCAGAGAGGACTAGTAGGTCAATTTAATGAGTACACGCTACTCACAGCTCCCCGCGAGTGCATCCTGAGCGAGTGTATCAATTCGAAGTTTCAGAGGGGCAGTGTCTGATTCCCAAAACCGACAGCCCCGAAGCCCAACACGGACAAGTCCAAGTACTGTCGGTTCCACTGAAGCCATGGGAACATGACAGAAGATAGCATTTATCTCAAAGATACAATTGAGATTTTAATTAAAGAAGGACATTTGAAACAATACACTCGAAGAGGAGAAGCCCCCCATCCTGAAACCCGTGAGGCAAATAAGGTCGAAGAAGCGTCAAGTCCCTCTGACGAAGCGGGACTACATGTGTCCCTATGCATCTCCCGACCAAAGGATTTCTTCTTCAGCGAGCCTGCTAGATCGCTGACCACCTTCAGCCCGTGGGAGGACTTCCCAACCACAATGGTAATATCGGGTGGGGGCCAAGCCAGTTGTCAGTCGGGTCTGTCCAGAGAAAATTTGAGGAGCTCATCGACAAGAGCTCAAAGATGAACGCTACCCTCGACAGGTTCAAAGGGCAATCGAACCCGATCACCTTTTACCTCGAGGAGATTCCCGGAGGGGAACCCAACACCAACATTCCCCTCCCAATCAGAGCACAGATGGAAAACTTCGATATTCACCAAATCCTGGTCGACCAAGGAAGTTCGGTAGACATCATGTACGCCCATCTATTCACCATACTGCAGTTGGATGAGAGCCACTTGACCCCGTACATGGGCTCTGACCTCCAAGGCTTCAACGACACGACCACCAAGCCTTGGGGGTATGTGGAGCTGTTCGTTACCTTCGGGGACAAGGAGACGGCTAGTCAGGTGAAAGTCCGCTTTTTGGTGATCGAGTGTCCCTCATTTTACCAGTGCATCCTGAGACAGCCGAGCCAACAATAGTACCGTCGACAGTTCACCTAAAGATGAAGTACTACACGACCAGAGGGCGAGTCGTCACCCTCCACGGAGACATTGAAGCAGCCAGAAGATGCTTCGAGGTGGCACTCAAAGGACTCAGCTCCATCAATGTCGCCCGTAAACTGGCCAACCGTCCAGCTCGAATTGAGGAGACAAAGCCCCTCCCGCACGTCAAATCTGTCGACATCGACAGTCGTTTCTCCGGCAAGCAGGGACAAGGCAAAGACCCCGATGACACACCTCTAGAGGGAAACGGGCAGTTCCCCCATCCAACACGCCCCATCCCAGACGGAGACTTCGAGCTCATCATTCTAGGAGATAACCCTGAAAGAGGCGTGAAGATTGGCACGGGCCTGCCCGACCTAGAGAGGAAACAGCTTAAGGCCTGCCTCTAGGAGAATGCAGACCTCTTTGCATGAAGCGCTGCCGAGATGCCCGGGCTCCAGTCCGACATGGCATGCCACTACCTCTCCATAGGCCCGGCCGCTAGGACCATAGTTCAACGTAGGCGTAGGCAATCTCCCGAGAAATCGGAGGCTGCTGAAAAGGATGTAAAAGACCTCATAGAGGAAATTTTTATTTCGGAAGCCTGATACACAACCTGGTTGTCCAACATTGTACTTGTTAAGAAAACTAATAGAAAATGGAGAATGGCCATTGATTATACTGATCTCAACCGGGCGTGTCCCAAGGACGTTTACCGGTTGTCTAACATCGAGAAACTCGTCGACAATTCTGTAGGTTTCAAGCTCTTGTCGTTCATGGACGCATACTCGGGATACAATCAAATCCCCATGGCGAAGTTCGACAAGCAACATACAACCTTCATGACCGAGTCGGGCAACGACTACTACAACGTAATGCCTTTCGGCCTGAAGAACACCGGGGTGACCTATCAAAGGATGATGAACAGAGTCTTCCAAGAAGAAATTGGTGACATGCTTAAAGTCTACATGGACGAAATGACCGTGAAGTCCCGAGACGAGGTCGACCATACCGCTCACCTCCAGAGAGTCTTCGAAACGGCGAGGAAGTGCAGGATGAGGTTCAACCCCGACAAATGCACCTTCACCGTACAAGCAGGTAAGTTCCTTGGCTTCTACCTAACGGAACGAGGAATATAAGCCAATCCGGACAAGTGCCGAGCCTTCTCTGAGTTCTTCACTCCAAACCCAAAGAGGTTCATCCAGTCACTAAACAGGATACTTGCGTCCTTATCGCAATTTGTCGCCAAGTCCGCACAACACACAGACCCTCTCGGAGCCACAGGTACTATCAAGACCAGAGATCGAGAAAACCTTATACTTGTATCTCGCAGTCGCCACGGAGGCCATCAGCGCAACATTGATTCGCGAAACACCGAAAGGGCAGAAGCCGATATACTTCATGAGCAAAGCTCTCCAAGGCCCCGAGCTCAGGTACCAGCAGATCGAGAAGGTCGCCCTGGCCCCTAGAAACGCGCCCAGGAGGTTGCAACATTACTTCTTGGTCCACACGGTCGTAGTCAGATCTAACCAGCCCGTCAAATAATTACTCGGACGGCCAGATATGTCGGGACAAATGCTCAAATGGTCGCTCAAGCTATCCGAGTTTGACATGCAGTACGAAAGCAATAAGGCCCTCAAAGCCCAAGTACTGTCCGAATTTGTTGCCGAAATAACTTCCGCATACTCCCTGACACCCGGGGCGTACAAATGGACCATCTTCGTCGATGGCGCCTCTAGCTCGACGGGAAGTGGAGCAAGAATTATCTTAGAAAACAAAAAAGGTATCCTGATAGAAGTCTCACCCGCCTTATTGTTTCCAACATCGAATAATCAGGCCGAATACGAAGCGTTTCTTACGAGCCTACGTCTGGCCGAAGATCTGGGTATCATAGAGGTGAAGATTTTCACAGACTCCCAGCTCGTGGCATCCTAGGTGCGAGGGGAGTATCAAGCCAAAAATGATAACCTCTCCGAGTATCTGTCCTTGGTAAAAGAAAAAATGAAGGGCTTCGACCCCATGGAGGTAAGACATGTCCCGCACGAACACAACACCCGAGCAGATATCTTGTCCAAACTAGCCAGCACGAAGAGGAAGGGCGGGAACAAATCGATGATCCATGAGGTCCTCCCTTTCCCCAACATCAAGAGGGACGCAACACCCGCCGAGGTAAACTCTGTCGGCAACAACGACTGTTGGATGACCCCCGGTGTATACATACCTTCGTACGAGGTACCTTTCCAACAATTCCAAGGAAGAAAGCATAGTTAGGCGTCGGGCATGTTCTTACGTCCTGGTCGAAGACAAACTGTACAGGCGGGGATTCTCCATTCCCCTCCTTAAGTGTGTCAACGAATCTCAGATGTCGGGCATACTCCAAGAGATCCACGAGGGGATCAACGCCCAACACCTAGGCGAAAGAGCGCTCGCCCGCAAGGCGTTGCAAGCAGGATACTATTGGCCCAATATGCAGCAGGACGCAAAAGAGCATATCAAGAAGTGTGATAGATGCCAATGGCATGGGGACATGCACCTCGTCCCACCTAGCGAGCTGAAAACACTTTCATCACCGTGGTTATTCTCCTGGTGGAGAATGGACATCCTCGGACCCTTCACCATCGGGTCCTATCAAAACAAATATTTGATAGTCGGCGTTGACTACTTCACCAAGTGGATAGAAGCTGAAGCTCTGGCCAAAATCACGGCCCATAACATACTCCGCTTCTACAAATGGAACATACTTGCCCGATTCGGCGTGCCCTATGCCATCATCACCGACGACGGGATGCAATTCACCGACAAAAACTTCCAGGACTTCGTCGTCAGACTAGGCACGAAACAACACTTCACGTCGGTCGAACACCTGCAGACGAACGGGTAGGCAGAAGCAGCGAATAGGGTGATTTTGCACGAGCTGAAACGTAGGCTGGGAGACTCCAAGAAAGGATGGGTTGAGAAGCTGCACAGTGTCCTATGTGTTGCACCCTAAAATTTGCTCAACCTTATTCACTTGGTTTATGTTTCAATTGCATTAGCATTTGCATATAAAGTCATGTACATAGTCTAATCATCTGCATAGCATAGCATAGCAAGTCATACAACAAGGGATCAAGTACTATTCTCATCTCTATGGGCCTATCCAGAGGTTATTGTTCAAATTCAAGCATATTGAAGTCATCAGAGAAGAAATTGAAACCTAAGAAGTCAGTAGGTCAAGCATTGAGTCTATCTCCTATCTGAGGGTATCTGAGGATCAACAAGGAAGTTGTGAGCTGTGAATTGAAGGCACGGAGAGTATCTAGACATCATGGGAGACTTAGAAAGTTATTTGGAGAAGGAGACAAGTCATTGATGTGATCACAAGATTTGCAGTTGAAGACAGTCAACTAGGGTTTCATCTGGGTCAACCCTGGGTCAACTCTAGGTCAATTGACTGATTGAAAGGCATTGAGGTCTATTGGAGAGATGTGGGATTCATTATTTGACAGGAAAGATAAGGATATGGTGATATGCTAATAATAAATCAAGAGAAATCAAGGAGAAGAGGAGTTTCTAAATTAGGGTTTCTGGGTAAAATCCCCTAGTTTAGGTCAAATTTCCAAGCAAGATAAGTCAAAATGCAAGCTTCAAATGGATCCTTGGCCAACATGAAACTTGTAGAGGATCTCAATACCTTTAATTTGAGTGGTGGAAGACATCAAGTAGATCTATAGAACTCAAGTTATGGTCCTTGCAAGTTACAGGTCATCTGAGGTATCTGAAATTTTGTCTGTGAAAGTGACTTGACTTCCAAGCAATTTTTACCCCTCAAGGAGATTTCAAATGAATTTCTGGTCAACATAAGAAGTGTTCCTCATTGTCTTAGATTTCTAGATAGGTATGGTATGACTTCATATGATTTGTGGAACTCTACTTATGGTCTTGGCAAGCAAAGGGTATTTTGGTCATTTGAGAATTAAAGGTCATTTCAAGCCTATGCCCAAAACTCATACAAGGAAGCTTCAAATGGAAAACCTTACAACATCAAACTTGCTCCAAATGACATTTTGAGTCTAGAAAAGTGACCATGAAAGATTGGAAAGGTTCATAGCACAAGGTTTCAAAATTGGTGGATTTAATGAATGAAAAATGACCTAAAAATGAGAATTTTTCATAACTTGGCCAAATGGGGTGAAATTATAGGTCATTTTGAATGGAAAAAATGTTTTAAGAACATTGGCTAAAGTGTATTTTTGAGCTTGGTTCAAGTTTTGAAAGTTATGCATGGTTACTTACAATGAAAGTTACATAATCAAAATTCAAGGGAAAGTGTGCATGGGAAGTTTCTCCAAGGTTCTAGGAGTTTCTAAACTCATGTATATATTGCATTAAGAGACTCCATGCCATGGCTGGTGAGTCACTTTGCTCATAACACCAAGTTTCACACAATTTTTCCAATTTGCAAAATCAATTCAAACTCTCTCAAATTCTCTATCAATCTCCATTTTTCTTGATCTGGTCTTCATCAATATCACTCATAGATCAGAATTCACACAAGAATTGAGTAGAATTGAGCAAGGATCGTGCCATACAAGTTCCATCATCCAAGGTGCAAGAAGTTGGAATCACAAGATCCAAGAAGTTTGAGTCAAAATCTTTGCATACAGAATCAAGGTTTGAGTGTGTGGATCAGTTTCAAATCACTGCAAGAATTGGATCAAGGAGTTCCATAGCTGTTTCTTCATTTTGAACCAGGTTGGTATCTCTACTCGAATTGCATGATTTAGCTAGCATGTTAGTGATTTGTTAGCATAGAATGGTTAAGTTAAGTTAGATGATGAATTCCACAAAGTTTGGAGAGGTTTCATGAAGGTTGTTAATGGTGTGCACAAACTGTTAGGACTTGTAACTCATAGGTTATGGCAAGATAATCATAGATGAATCGCTCAGGTTGATTAGCATGGCTTGTAGTTCATTTTAGGGTAAAGATTGGAGAGAATTGAGATGGTTGCTGACAGGTGAAAATGGTGGAACCTAACTGTTACACCTATCGGGTTTGGAGTTTGGCTAAGTTTTAGAAGGAACTAAGGGTATGGCTGTGTAGAGGGAAGATTTTAGAGCATTTTCGCTTTTGGAATCGTGTGATTTCATGGAGAGTAGAAGGAGAACAGAGGAGTGTAAAGCTTGTGCATGGTGATGAGTTTCAGGACCTAGGGTTTGCTGGAGGTTGAAGACAACCCCTGAGCCACACGATCTGGCTTTGAACATTGACTTGGTTTTGAATCCAACGGCCGCGATCAAAAGAAAAAACGGAGGGAATTTCAAATGGTGCAACGCACCGTTTCATTAATAATTTCATACTGGGCTCAAATCACACTTGCTATTCGTACCCCTCAAACCTGGCCCAAAGCTAAAATGAACTGAATAATTCGCTATTCGCACCGTTTTCGTCCTTTTTTAATTTTTGTTATTTTCTGATGCTTCCTGGGCCCTGCGCACCTTGCTTTTCACACCCCCACTGCCTGGCCCATCCTTTATTTTCAACTGACTTTCTTACTCCCTGCACCCCATTCCATTTAATTCACATTTATTTTCTTTCATTCATTTCATTTCTTTAAAAATTCATAAAAAATTGGAAAATGCATATTTTTCATTGGTTGTTTTTGCATTCTTTTCATAATTTTGTCAAGAAAAATATCACATAAAAAATTTGGCATTTCATTTTATTTTAATATTTTTGGCATATTTTTCTTTTAAATAGGTGTAAATAATGGTTTTGTTTAATACATGATTTTGTTAATTTTAGTTTGAATAGGTGCTTTAACATTTTTAATCCATTCTTCTTAGGATGATTAGTTTAGACCCTTATCTTGTATATACAATTTAATTCACAATTTTAGAAATTAATTTTAGGAGATTTGTTTAGGTGTGAATAACATGAACAAAATTAGGGTTTAAGTGATAACATAGGTGGATTAGATCATTTCCCTTAGAAGTTGCAGATTGAATTTTTTGGGGTATGGGACTATAGGGATTATGGGTAGTTATTAGATCCCTTAGAAAATATTAGGATTCCCCTACTGCTATTAGTATACTACTGTATTTGTTTGACTGGTGTGGTGTGCCCTCTCTGGGGATTATTATGTGTTTGTGTGGGTATTGGGTTTGCTTGGGGATTGGGAGAGCTGAAGACTTGTGATGATGAAGCCATTGGAGATCAAGAGATTGAAGAACAACTTCCAGAGTTGATGAGGAGAGTTCTTTGCTGGCAGCTGTTGAGGAGTATAGGATTTAGGAGCTAGGCAGAGCTCTAGAGTAGAAAGCTTGTTTCCCAAACATGGAATGCCTTGTCTGCATCCATTCTTTCTCTATGATTCAAAGTCTCTTTCAAGTATCCACCTCCTTCCTTTGGAAGGATCAGTGAATGTATTTGAAAGATAGAACTTTTGAGAGAAACCTGTCTGTACAATGTTAACAGCTAATGAGCCACCCTTGGTAGGCATTTAACTGTTTAGCATTTAATTCCATCTTGTTGACTGATATTCATCCTGGAGATTTGAGACTTGAAGGAAAGCCATTGCAGATGGAAGACTGATAATCAAGACCTTGCTTGAAGGCTGTGGAGATGGAGATTGATGCTTGCTGAAGCTTGTAACTGATTGGTGATGACTTGAAGACAGATGTTGATGCAGAGCTGCTGTGGCTGTTTATTTTTCTGCTGTATTCCATTTCTGATGTATTGTTTGGTTTTCCCTGACTGTATTGTTTGCTGTTTAACCTGTTGGGTTGGAAGTGAATCCTGTTCACTTCTGCCTATTGTTTTCTAGGTTCGAGGTTGAGTGGGACTCCCTTGCCTCGCTTGTATTGTTGCATCCATGCATTTTACTGCTTTTGTATATATGCTATTGTTTCTGTTTCCGTCTATTCCCTTAGGATATCTGTTTCTCTCTGTGCAGGAGAGGAGCATGATAGACATTAGGTCTTAATCCATGCATGATAACATTAGGTTAGTTTGATTCCCTTCGCAACCGTAGGTTAGAGTTCTGTCTCTTCTTTCTCAAAACAAACAGAAAAACACAATAAATATTTCAAACACAATAAAAGACACTTCTTCCGTAAAAGAATGTGAACTCATCAAGACGTCATTTTTGTCCGCTTGGACTGCTAATCAGGAAACCTTTTTCAGAAGGAATAAAATCAATCAAGACAGACCTGTGTCGTACGTGGCCCAAACTACGTTTGCTCTGATCTTTCATGCTGTATGAAAGTACGTAGGCATAGGATGCGATATCCTAGCGAGCAACCTTCCCCTCCTTTCCCGTAGGTAGGCGAACTACGTTGACTCTGATTTCTCGTTCCAGACGGGAATACGTAGGCATAAAGTGCGATACTTTGCCGAGTCATTTTCTTTTCTTTTAACCCCTGACCTGTAGCGTAGATAGAATAACAATCCATACCCGAAAACAAGCGTGGATCCCGTCGAGTACGACGGACGTGAGGGGTGCTAATACCTTCCCCTTGCGTAACCGACTCCCGAATCCAGGTTTTGGTTGCGATGACCATACCTTTCCCGTCTTTGCGTTAGGTTTACTCTGAGCGTTTCCTTTCCCTCCCGTGGGATAAATAACGCACGGTGGCGACTCTTCTGTTCAGTCGGCGCCGATTTTCGCAGTAGCGACAGCTGGCGACTCTGCTGGGGATCCAACGTCCCCTGGCTGCTAAGGACTGCGATAGTCTTTATGCATTTGGGATCCAACGTCCCTTAAGCGAGTCAATCCTAGCGCTTGTTTTCCCGTCGAGGATTTTGTATGGATTTATATTTCTGACCTTTATTTTTAGCATTATATATTATTGATTATTATTGTTGTATTGGGGTGTGACGGGTGATTCTGTGATTGAGAGATAAGACGGACCTGGGCTTGAGTGCACCTAGAATTAGAGTAGAAAGTAGTGGACGCGTGCCGGCTTTGCTTGCATTAGTGTCTCATGAAATCTACACTCGGACGAGGTTCTTCTGGTTGGCTTCTTTTTCTACCCTTTGGGTCGAAGGGGTTGTTGGTCAGCTAAATTGTCGACTCCGGGGACCGATCATTTGGAAGTTGGCTAAGTGAGGCCTCTTCAGGAATTGATGATGCCACTCCTTCTGGGAATCGTATCATCAACCCTGAAAGTCTGTGACGCCGACGACCGCATAGGATGCCGTACCTTGTGCCAGTTATAGGGACATCTACCTGTGAGAGGGTTTGGGGTTATGCAGGTAACTATACCTTCAGATACCGGTTTGTTTCTTGATCTGAGATCCCGGGTATTTATGGAGAGTTCTGAGGTCTGTCAGAGACCAGTTGGAGAGTTCGGAGGTCTGTCAGAGACCAGTTGGAGATATGATCTGAGGTCTGCCAGAGACCAGTTAGAGTTATGTTGAGGGTCTATCAGAGACCAGTATTGGAGCTTTGTATGAGGTCTATCTGAGACCAGGGTTTGAGGACTTCTGGAGGGTCTATCTGAGACTTCTTGATATGGTTCAGGCTATTCAGCTATGGCATTTGGTCCCTGTTGCATGTTACTTGCATTGCATTGTTTGCATACCCATTATCATTGCATCCCATTAACGTGTGACTGTGCTGCAGGTTCATTTGCATATTCCCTGGTTCTAGTGCCCGGACTTCTGAGTATTGATTATGGCTGGATTGAGGAAGACAGTTGCGTATAAGCTGCCTACACCTGATATTACTCCTTTGCTTAGTCTGATGTCTCTTGCTGATGAGGAGGTTAGGAGAAGCTTCAGAATGAGTCATGGCAGATTGCTGAGATTAGTCTCAAGCCAACGGCTGATGAGATGAATGGGTTGTACACACTGATGCAGTTCTATGATCCTGCATTGAGATGTTTCACGTTTGCTGACTTTATTCTGGGGCCTACTATTGAGGAGTATGTGGAGTTTACCGAGCTACCAGTGCAGAACAAGGTTCCCTTCATTCACTCTGCTGCTGAGCCCAAGTTGGAGGACTTAGCTAAAGCCTTGCACATGAACGCTGCAGAACTGTTAGTGACTTCTTGGCTTGGGGTTCCAGGTTTCTCTCTGGATTTTCTGGTTGGCAAGGCTCAGGAGTATGCCAAGAGCGGATGTTGGGTGGTTTTCAATGCTATTCTGGCTCTATGCATTTATGGAATTGTGCTGTTTCCTAACTTGCCCAATTTTGTGGACTTGGACGCTTTCCATCTGTTTGCTGCTGGCAACCCAGTGCCCACTTTGATCGGAGACTTTTATCACTCATTGCACTACAAAAATGAGAACCGAAGAGGAAAGATTGTGTACTGCTGTGCGCCGCTGTTGAACATGTGGTTCAAGAGTCATCTTCCCATGAAGGGACCATTTGTGGACAGTGCAACTTCAGCTAGCTGGTCAGAGCGCCTGATGAGGCTATCTTCCGAAGACGTTGAGTGGTTTGATCGAGACTTGCTGGGGTCTGAGCTTATCTTCAGTTGTTCTGGGTATCCCAATGTTCCATTGATAGGAAGAAAAGGGTGTATCAATTACAACCCATCTCTATTCGTCCGCCAGTTTGGATATGCGCTGAAGAACCCACCTCAGGAGGAGGAAGTACAGGAATCTCTGTACTTCACCGGAGATTTGAGTGGAAAGTTACTAGCCAAGCTTCGGCATGCCTGGATGCGTATTAACAGAAAAGGGAAACCACTGTTGGGGAAGAATGACTGTCAGGCTTATGCACCATACAGAGTTTGGATCCAAGAAAGAGCAAGTCAGTTGCGGATGCCATTTCCAGATGCGCCAGTCCTTGTTCATACTCCGGTGGAAGAGCCCACTACTGTTACTAGGGAGGCCTATGAGCAAGTGGTGAAAGAAAAGGAAGCCTTAATGAAGATCAATGAAGGGTTAGAGCAAGAGCTGGCCCAGATACGCAGTGAGAAAAACAAGGCCGTGCATGCTTCCCAACAACAGATCGAGCTAGTAAACAGACTAGGGGCTGAGTTGACTGAAGAGAAGAAGAAGCGCGAACGTCTGGGGCAAGAGTTCAGAAGCTCCCATGACATGCTGGAATCCAAAAAGAAAGCACTCGACGCAGCACACCGAGAAATCTCTTCTTGCAATAAGACTTGGAATGCTACGCTGACCAACAATAAAAAGAGGGAAGATAAGTTGAAGCAGCAAATCTCCGACCTCGAAGAGCAGTTGAAGTCTAGCATCAAGAAATATGAAGAAGAAGTGATGACCAGGTATAGTCTCCAGAATGCACTGAACAAGGCCATCGAAGGCAGGAACGAAGCTGTGTCTCAGAAGCGGAAACTAGAGGATCGCTTCGGAGAAGCGGCATGGGAAGAAACTGCTGGTGACGTGCGACGTGTTCTCAAGAGAAGAAACCAGCTGGTTGAAGGGCTGCTTACCCGACCAGGTCATCCAGAGACCAAGAAGTTGATAGAAGAGTATCGGGCTTATGAGAGTACTTGATCATTTCATGTATTCACTTGTATGCTTTATTCGCATAGCGCTGACCATCACCAGGGCTGTTGGATGAGGTCATGCCTTCTTATTGTACTTAGTGATATTGTACTCTTGGCTTATTGGTTTTCCCTGCAATATATGAGGCTTTCTATGATTCAGCTCCGATCTTCGTATTGCTAGCACTGTCACCGCACTGGCACCTTTGCACTAGAACCGGGGAATGATATTCTCTAATGCACAGACACACATTGCATTGCATTCATATTCATATTGCATTACAGGTAATCATTGGATGGTATCTTATTTCCTGCTCTGTACCAGGTCTTTTCAGGATTGCAGATCAGCGCTCGCACAGATACTCCACTCGCACCAATTGCCGGAGAATCATGGATCAAATGCAGAACGAGATGCAAGATATGCGTGAGAAGTTGGCACTCTTCATGCAGACCATGGAGACTATTGCCAAAGGTCAGGAGAATTTGCAGGCTATGGTGCAGCCTCTGTTGGTCAGGAACGCTGGGCATGGAAATGAGGATCATCAGTCTGTGCGAGTCGACACTGTTCATGGGGATGGCACTCCCACACCAGTGGCTCCTCCTGTAGTCAATATACCTGCTGCTAATGTCAACAACGGTACCGCTGCTGGGAACGGTAACGTTGGAGTTGGGAACGAGACTGTTGTCCATAACGTTGGGCTTGGTGATATCAACTTGGGTGATAATATGGGAGGCAACGGCTTCGGCAATGCTGGATTCGGGTTCAATGACCAGGGATTCGATAATGCTGGGAAACATGGTTTCAATGCTCAAGGCTTTGGGCAGGACGGTTTTGGTGTGACCAATCAGGGTTACGGAGGATTCGGAAATGGAAACGGCGCTGGGTTAATGGCTTTTGGACCTGCTGGAATTACTCCGAGATACGGCAACAGGGGGCGAGTCCCGGTGATGAATCAGATGAGAGCTGGCCGTAACAACGGATATGATGGGTATGGAGCTGGGAATGGTAACTGGCAGGAAGATCAGCAGGAGGACGCCTTCTCCGGTGGAGGTTTCGAAGGGCCGATGGATGACTCCCAGAAGATCAGAATGCTAGAAGAGCAGATGAGGGGGGTCCTGAACCAAAGCGCTGTGGGCCTAGACATGTCAACAATGGGTCTGGTACCTGGCTTGAGGGTGCCAATCAAATTCAAAGCTCCTACATTTGATAAGTATAAAGGGGACACTTGTCCGAAAGTGCACGTGCGGGCTTATTACAGAAAGATGTCTGCGTATTCAACTGATGAAAGAATGCTAATGCATTTCTTTCAAGATAGCTTGTCTGGTCCTTCCCTAGAGTGGTATATGGGATTGGAACCAACTAATATAAAGACATGGAAGCAACTGGCAGAGGCATTTGTAGCTCACTATAAGTATAACAGCGACTTGGCACCCAACCGGGTCCAATTGCAAGAGCTGTCTCAGAAGAAGGGTGAGAGCTTTAAAGAGTATGCGCAAAGATGGCGCGACATGGCTGCTAGGGTCCGTCCTCCTTTAGAAGACAAGGAAATGAATGACATGTTCATAGGAACATTCACCGGTATGTTTTATGACAAGTTGTTTCACACATCTTTGGCCAGTTTCTCAGACTTAATTCTGATGGGAGAAAAGATTGAACGTAACATTAAGCAGGGAAGATTCCAAGCTGAGGAATCTACTGCATTTGGCAGTAATAGAAAGGTTTTTGGTGGGCGCCGTCAGGGCGATGCAAGCGCAGTGTTTGGAGGCCGAGGCAGAGGTCGAAACCAGTATCATCAGCCGCAGCAGGTGGCGAGTGTTACTATTCCGTTTCAGCAACAACCGTTCCAACAACAACAACAACAGCAACCGCAGCCGCAACAGGGGGCACAGCCCGCCCAGCGCAGATTCCAGGGGGGAAAACCAAGGAGAGTGTTTGAAAAGCCTCCTTCAACATATGCAGACTTGCTACAAACACTATTGGGTTTGAACTTGGTAGAGAAAAGAACTCTGGCACCGATAACAGGAACTCCTCCGTATGGCTATGATGCAAGCAGGCACTGTGAATTCCACTCCGGGGCTCCGGGCCACGATGTAGAGGGTTGCCATGCCTTTAAGCATGTTGTGCAGGATCTATTGGATAATAAGGCTATCAATTTTGGAACGGCGGGTCCGAATATAGTGCAGAAGCCCATGCCTAATCATGGGGCAAACGCCATTCTGACTGAGGAGGGTTTGAATTTGATTATGAATGTCGATGATCTAAAGACGCCGCTGAGCGAGATAAAGAGCAGATTGTTGCAAGGGGGTGTCTATCCAGGTTGTGACGAGTACTGCTTGGAATGTTGGACCCTAGCTGGGGGTTGTGATGATTTAAAGAAAGGTATTCAGGCTTTAATAGATGGCGGCACATTGCAGTTTGACCGAGCAGCAACTGAAGAACCTGCAGGGGCAGTAGCAGACAATCAGAGTGATGTAGCCACTGTAACAATTCCTCGAAAGACAATCACTATAACAGCACCAGTTCAGCGACCACCGATCACTATTACTAAGGCCGGACCAATCCCGTACGAGAGCACTAAAGCAGTCCCATGGTCATATGGGTTGGAAGTGTATTGTGACGGAATAAAAATTGATGTTAATAAGCAGCCAGCTGAGACTGTAGACAACGTTGTCGGTACCGGAGGTATGACAAGGAGTGGAAGAATCTTCATCTCGCCTGAGGTAGAGGCCGAAAGACTGGCAAAGGGAAAGGGGAAGATGATTGAGAATGTCCCTGTGCAGGCAAGCGGAAAAGAAGCGGCATCGAAGGATGTAGAAGAGTTCATGCGCTTGATTCGAAAAAGTGATTATAAGATTGTGGAGCATCTGCAACAGACCCCTTCAAAGATATCTATCCTGTCATTGCTATTGTGTTCTGAAGCTCACCGAAATGCTTTGTTGAAAGTCCTGGATACTTCCTTCGTACCCCAAGATGTTTCCGTAAATCAGCTGGAAGGAGTGTTAGCACATGTGAATGCAGGCCACAGCTTAGGCTTTACAGACTTCGATTTGACCCCGAAGGGGAGGGAGCATAATATGGCGCTGCACGTATCTGTCGAGTGTAGAGGATCGGTCATGTCGCATGTACTGGTAGACACCGGATCGTCTTTGAATGTGCTACCCAAGAAAGCGATGATGAAACTAGATGTCAGAGGAATCCTGTGCACGCCTAGTGACTTGGTGGTTAGGGCGTTTGATGGGACGCGAAGAACAGTCTTTGGATCGATAACATTGCCTTTACAGGTGGGGCCGAAGGTGTTCACAACTGAATTTTATATCATGGACATCCAGCCTGCATACAACTGCCTGCTCGGAAGACCCTGGATTCATGGGGCTGGGGCAGTCACGTCTACCCTGCATCAAAAGTTGAAATATATGGTAGGAGACAGCGTGGTCACCGTATGCGGAGAAGAGGACATCCTGGTCAGCCATCTGTCATCATTTAAATATGTGGAGGTCGATGGAGAGATTCACGAAACACCCTGGCAGGCATTTGAAGGGTTGCGCATCAAGGACAAAGGTCCCGGGCCGAGCAAAGTGTCGGAGATAGCCGTTTCATCATATAAAGAAGCTCAAGCTCTGGTAGAGACAGGAGAAACCAAGGGCTGGGGCAAAGTGCTGGATATTCCTGTGAAGATGGACCGGTTCGGGTTGGGTTATCAACCGTCGTCATCAACACCTGCTGTGGGAGCACCCCGTTTCAGAGGACCGATAATTATCACTGCCAGTGGTGTATGTCATGAGACCATCAACGCTGCTTCAGAGTCTGACGAAGGAGACAGCGATTGTGATATGGACACCTGGATTCAGCCAAGCGTGCCAGGACAAGGATTGTGCAACTGGTCTATTCAGGAGCTTGTTCCTGTGACTCTCAAGCAGTAATACTTTGTTTTATTAATTGTTGAACAATCTGGTGTCTTGCCCGGGGCATCATGATTTGCTTAGGGCTGTGCTGTTATGAACATTGCATGTTTATCATTAAATAAAAGGCGTTTTTCATGTGCAAATATTTCGATCTCTGTTTTTCATGTTTTGTATTTTTCAGTAAAATGGCAACGAGGTTATTCGCTTTATACGCATTTTGAAGCATTTAACCCTCCCTTTTGCAGGATAACATTTTCAGATGACATCCTTGAACCACCTATGACTCGTCCCGACTTTGAGCATCCGGTATTTCAGGCCGAAGAAGAGATTGTTGAAGAGGGCGACGTTCCCGATGAATTGTCTTGGTTGGTGAAGCAAGAGGAAAGAGTCATTCTGCCTCACGAAGAGGTCATCGAAATTATTAACTTGGGGTCGGAAGGGGTTGAAAAGAATATTCGTATAGGAGCCGCGTTGCAGAGCGACATCAAGCGAAGACTGGTCGAAATGCTCAGAGAGTATAGTGATGTGTTCGCTTGGTCATATGAAGACATGCCAGGGCTCGATACAGATATGGTTGTGCACCGTCTGCCGTTGAAAGAAGAATGCCCGCCGGTCAAACAAAAGCTTCGCAGAACTAGACCTGATATGGCGGTGAAGATTAAAGAAGAGGTTCAAAAACAGTGGGACGCTGGTTTCCTGGCTGTGACAAAATATCCCTCATGGGTCGCTAATATAGTACCAGTGCCCAAGAAAGACGGTAAAGTAAGAATGTGCGTCGATTACCGTGACTTAAATAAAGCGAGCCCGAAAGACGATTTTCCACTTCCTCATATCGATGTGTTAGTTGACAATACTGCTCAGTACTCCGTATTCTCCTTCATGGATGGCTTCTCAGGCTATAATCAGATCAAAATGGCGCCAGAGGACATGGAGAAGACTACTTTCATAACGCCTTGGGGAACATTTTGTTACAAAGTGATGCCCTTCGGATTAAAGAATGCTGGGGAAACGTATCAGCGTGCAATGACGACTCTTTTTCATGATATGATGCATAAAGAGATCGAAGTTTATGTTGACGATATGATTGCCAAATCCCAGACGGAGGAAGAGCATCTGGTGAATCTGCTGAAGTTATTCAAAAGGCTTAGGAAGTTCAGGCTGAGACTGAACCCTAACAAGTGCACCTTCGGGGTGAGATCGGGTAAACTGCTGGGGTTTATCGTAAGCGAAAAAGGAATAGAGATTGATCCTGCAAAAATAAAAGCAATACAAGAGATGCCGACGCCTAGAACAGAGAAAGAGGTGCGCGGGTTTTTTGGGAGGTTGAACTACATCGCCCGGTTCATATCTCACTTAACGGCTACGTGTGAACCATTGTTCAAGTTGTTGAAGAAAGATCAAACGGTAACATGGAACGAAAATTGTCAAAAGGCGTTCGACAAAATAAAGCAGTATTTGCAGGAGCCTCCTATTTTGATACCCCCAGTGGCAGGGAGACCCTTGATTATGTATTTGACAGTTCTTGAGGGAAGCATGGGTTGTGTCCTCGGTCAACACGACGAGACAGGAAGAAAAGAGCATGCGATCTATTACTTGAGTAAAAAATTCACTGAATGTGAATCTCGATATTCAATGCTGGAGAAGACTTGTTGCGCGCTAGCCTGGGCCACCAAGCGTCTAAGACAATACATGCTGAATCATACAACCATGCTCATCTCGAAGATGGATCCTATCAAATATGTATTCGAAAAGCAGGCGTTATCGGGGAGAATTGCCCGTTGGCAGATGGTCTTGACTGAGTATGACATCCAATACGTCTCGCAAAAGGCTATAAAGGGGAGTGTACTGTCTGAGTATCTGGCGGAGCAGCCTATTGAAGATTACCAGTCGATGAGGTTTGATTTTCCTGACGAGGATATCATGTACCTAAAGATGAAAGATTGCGAAGAGCCGTTGCCAGACGAGGGACCAGAGTTGGGTTCCAAATGGAAGTTGATTTTTGACGGAGCTGTGAATGCTTACAGTAGCGGAATAGGGGCAATCATTACTACTCCACACGGGTCGCACATCCCATTTACTGCTCGATTGACTTTTGCAGTTACCAATAATGAAGCCGAATATGAAGCTTGTATAATGGGGCTTGAAGAAGCCATTGATTTGCGAATCAAAAATCTAGACGTATACGGAGATTCAGCTCTGGTAGTGAATCAAATCAAAGGGGAATGGGAGACACGTCAGCCCAACTTGATACCGTACATGAACTACGCAAGAAGATTGTTGCCTTTCTTCGACAAAGTTGAGTTGCATCATGTACCGCGAGCAGAAAATCAGATGGCTGACGCCCTGGCCACTTTGGCTTCCATGTACAAAGTCAATTTCTGGAACGAGGCTCCCAGCATTGTTATCTCTCGGCTTGACCGACCTGCCTTCGTGTTTGCTATTGACGAAGCATCCGATAATAAGCCGTGGTATTTTGATATCCTTAACTTCCTGAAAAACAAAGAGTATCCAGCTGGGGCATCCAGTCAGGATCAGAAGACTCTCAGGAGATTGGCGGGTAATTTCTACTTGAATCCGGATGGCGTCTTATACAGAAGAAATCACGACTTGGTGCTACTGCGTTGTGTAGACGAAAAAGAGGCAAAGCTGCTCATGGAGGAAATACATGAAGGTGCCTTTGGTACGCATGCTGGTGGGCATGCTATGACGAGAAAGCTGCTGCGGGCAGGTTATTTTTGGCTGACTATGGAAACTGATTGTTTCAAGTTTGCAAGGAAGTGCCACAAGTGCCAAATCTATGCTGATAAGATCCATGTTCCTCCGAGTCCGCTGAATGTGATGTCATCGCCATGGCCATTCTCGATGTGGGGAATCGATATGATTGGAAAGATCGAGCCGACGGCTTCTAATGGGCACCGGTTCATTCTAGTAGCAATCGATTATTTCACCAAGTGGGTGGAGGCGGCGTCTTATGCAAATGTAACCAAGCAGGTGGTAGCCAGATTCATCAAGAGAGATATCATTTGCAGATATGGGATCCCCGAACGGATAATCACTGACAACGGTTCAAACTTAAATAACAAAATGATGAAGGAGCTGTGCCAGAATTTCAAGATCGAACATCACAATTCCTCCCCTTACCGACCCAAGATGAATGGCGCTATTGAAGCGGCCAACAAGAATATAAAGAAGATTGTTCAGAAGATGGTGGTGACCTATAAGGATTGGCACGAGATGCTACCTTTTGCTTTGCACGGTTATCGTACGACGGTACGCACATCAACCGGGGCAACCCCATTCTCGTTGGTATACGGAATGGAAGCAGTACTACCATTGGAAGTTGAGATCCCTTCTCTGAGGGTATTGCGAGATGTTCAGCTAGACGAGGCAGAATGGGTGAAAGACAGGTTGAACCAGCTGAACTTAATGGATGAGAAGAGGCTAGCTTCTCTAGCATACGGTCGTTTGTACCAGAGCCGAATGAAGAAAGCATATGATAAGAAGATACATCCGAGGAGCTTTCAGACGGGCGACCTTGTGCTGAAAAGGATTCTCCCGCCGCAGGCAGATCACAGGGGCAAGTGGACCCCCAACTACGAAGGGCCATACGTTGTCAGAAAAGTCTTTTCCGGAGGAGCTTTATTGTTGTCCACCATGGACGGTGAAGACTTTACGTCGCCTGTGAATTCGGACGCAGTTAAAAAATACTTTGCTTAAAAATTGACCCGCTGGACAAAAAAAGAGAGTCCAGGCAAAAATGGGGCATCCTGGCGAACCAAAAACAGAATGAAAGGTTCGGGCAAAAATTAGGGATAAAATGAAGAAAATGTACACCCGCGAAGTTGAAAACCCACACTGGGCGGCTTCGGCAAAAAAGGGTATCTCAGTGAACTGAAAACCCGTAAAGGGCGGTTCACGCAAAAGTTAGGGATTGGAAAAGCAAATGACTGCGGTCCGAATTTGATACTGCATTGAGCACTGGTGCAGGAGAATATACTTGAGGGGGCGATTATCAGATACAATCTCTTCGAAAGTGTGAATACCGGAAAAGCATTAGAGTCGGGCGAGTCATAGAAGGATCAGCTCGTGATGTTCGTCTGCATCCCGCTGCCGACATGTATACAAATTTAATTTGTCAATATATTTATGCTTCTTGTGCATACTTGTATAGTTGTTATGCGTGGCTTCCTCTTTTCAGGAGTTACATCCCGTGTACAAAACTCCGCCCATTCAGGGGCCCAATCAATAAAATATGTTGTTCAGTACCTGATGCTGTCTCTTTACTGTTTTGTGCATGATAAACGCCTAGGTTTGATAGAACTAGCATGTGCATAACATCACTGGCCCTTGCCAACAATTGCTAAAACTTTGAATTAACTGAAAATAATGTCACTAACGCTAACCTGAATAGATTGGTTGCATAGACTTGTCTTGTCTTGTTTATGGTGTTGCAGGGTTCACAGCCGTATGAAGAGAACGATCAAAAGATTGCAGTAACGAAAGACTCGACTCCCACACAGGTCATGCTTCCGAGACAGTAATGTTCCTTACTAAAGAAGGATCAGATTTCCCAGTTAGTCGTAGCTTATCCAAAGGGCGTTCTCCAGCAAAGCCGGCTATCCTCAGCAGGATTGGCGATTCCAAAATGGTAGGCTGTATTCAGGCAGTGTGGTGTCCCCCAGAAGGATTTCTATATCTCAAGCAGAGTGGTTTAGCCGCAGGAGATTAATATTTGTGAACTGTATTCAGAAAGTTTACCTTTCCCCGCAGGGTCGTTTATTCTCCCCCAGCGGAGTCAGTTGATTATCCCCAAGAGAATCATCCCATCCTCAGCGGAGTTCTCTTTTCAGCAAGTATTTTCTTTCCTCCCAGTGGAACTCGAAGACTAAGACTCTCCCCGGCAGAGTTGGTGTGGTGCATTGGCATTTATTTTGTCGGAATACCGTGTGATACCTGTTCACTCTCCAGCAGAAGTCCAATCATACCGGGTGTATTTGCTATTTACCAGCAGAGTTATATTCCCCAGCAGGGTGTTACTTCAATGAGGTGATTGGTATTAAGTTCCCAATTTCCCAGCTGAGTCGACTTCACTCTTCCAGCATTTATTTTGTTGGAACATTCTGTAGCACCTGGCTATCCCCAGCGGAGTTGGCAGTATCTTCAGCATTTATTTTGCTAAAGCGGTTTCTGTATCCCAGCAGTTCGAGTCTGCATTTGCATTGGCATATAGTGCCCTATTTACATACACCAAATAAACACGCGCAGCATTTCCATATGCATTTTGAAACATGAACCAGGTGGGCTAACCGTTTGTTTCAAATATTGCTCTCTTGCAGGTGAAAGGAGCTCTTGCTCAAATGAATTACCAAACATTCGAGGTCTCGGCGTGAGACATTCAATGAAGTGTCAGCTTTGGCATTATTCCCCACAGAGTTATCATGATGAAGTTCTCTTTGTCTCCGAACAGACTTATTTGTGAATTTCTCTTGTCTTCCCCGCCGGAGTTAGTAGGCAAAAGCTCTCCTCATTCCCAAGCAGAGTTGTTTGTCATCAAAAGGGTTTCGTGAATCAGAATTTCAGAGGTTGCCACCGGTTATCAGAACAGGCATCCGGTAGTTTGGTTTCCAAATATCCTCAGTAGAGTCCGCCTCAAAGTCGCTGTCACGTCAGTGCTAAGAAGATCGCGGGTTGGGATCAATGGAGGAATGAGTCCTGACGTGGACAATTTTAGTGACGGGTTTTCTTCGCGCTAGAGAAGTGGGTGTCCTAACGTGGACAGATTTATTTCCTCGGGTGGACGAGATGTGCTAGTCCTAACATGGACAGGTCGATTTCTCAGAATTGATGGAATGTAGAGTCCTGACGTGGACATTTCCTCAAGTTGATGATATGTGCTAGTCCTAACGTGGACAGATTCGATTTCTGGGTATTGGTGGAATGTGAAGTCCTTACGTGGACAAAATTGGTTATTCTTCGTGTTGGTGTCCTGCTGTGGACCATGTATTCTAGCAGATATCTTTAGTCGTAGTGGTGAAATGGGCGTCCTGACGTGGACAAGTCTATAGTTCTTCGTGATGACAAGATACGCAAGTCCTGACGTGGATAAATTTATCCTTCTTCGTGTTGTTGGCGGAGTGTGTGTCCTGACGTGGACGAGTTTTATTTCCCCAGCAAGTCGAGGACGCGCAAGTCCTAACGTGGACAAATTTCATTTCCTCAGCGGGTCGGAGATGTGAGTCCTAACGTGGACGATGTAATCCTGACGTGAACCAAATCAAGACGAAATGTGAGTCCTTACGTGGGCATATCAAGTTGTATTCCTTACGTGGAAAGATTGGGTTCCTTACATGGAAAGTTTGTGATTCCTTACGTGGAAAGATGGAGTCCTTACGTGGGCAAAGCAAAAGAAGACGTATTCCTTACATGGAAGAGTTAACAAAGCAAGAAGAGAGTTATTCCTAACGGGGAAAGGTGGGAGTCCTTACGTGGACAAATCAAAGAGAGGTGATTCCTGACGTGGAAAAGCGATGTATTCCTGACGTGGAAGAGTTTAGTCCTGACGTGGACAGGTACAGAAGAGATGTTTCCTGACGTGGAAAAGCGATGTATTCCTGACGTGGAAGAGTTTATTCCTAACGTGGACGATTTATTTCTGATGAAATACAGACGAATTATCCCCAGCAAAGTTGCCGAGTTTTTTCTGGGTTAACGGCAGAGGGAGTCCTAACGTGGACAAGTTTAGTTGAGGTTTCTTTGTATTGACAGGACAGGAGTCCTAACGTGGACAAGGTTTTGATGGTGGAATCTTTTTCAGGACGATGAAGATAATCCCCAGCACGGTCACGAGATCAGTGGGTTGCTGTAAACAGTCAGATCCAGGCAGTGGATGTCGTCCCCCAAACAGTGGCGCAGTTTATTTCTGCGGTTGGCAAATTTCCGGGTTCTTAGTATTCAACCGTCTCGTACCTCGAATGTTTGAAGGCCGTTCGCTCTTCACCCAATCGGGTCCAAGTCGCTTGAATAGGGGCAGCTGTTGCACCCTAAAATTTGCTCAACCTTATTCACTTGGTTTATGTTTCAATTGCATTAGCATTTGCATATAAAGTCATGTACATAGTCTAATCATCTGCATAGCAAGTCATCCAACAAGGGATCAAGTACTATTCTCATCTCTATGGGCCTATCCAGAGGTTATTGTTCAAATTCAAGCATATTCAAGTCATCAGAGAAGAAATTGAAACCTAAGAAGTCAGTAGGTCAAGCATTGAGTCTATCTCCTATCTGAGGGTATCTGAGGATCAACAAGGAAGTTGTGAGCTGTGAATTGAAGGCACGGAGAGTATCTAGACATCATGGGAGACTTAGAAAGTTATTTGGAGAAGGAGACAAGTCATTGATGTGATCACAAGAGTTGCAGTTGAAGACAGTCAACTAGGGTTTCATCTGGGTCAACCCTGGGTCAACTCTAGGTCAATTGACTGATTGAAAGGCATTGACGTCTATTGGAGAGATGTGGGGTTCATTATTTGACAGGAAAGATAAGGATATGGTGATATGCTAAGAAGAAATCAAGAGAAATCAAGGAGAAGAAGAGTTTCTAAATTAGGGTTTCTGGGTAAAATCCCCTAGTTTAGGTCAAATTTCCAAGCAAGATAAGTCTAAATGCAAGCTTCAAATGGATCCTTGGCCAACATGAAACTTGTAGAGGATCTCAATACCTTTAATTGGAGTTGTGGAAGAAATCAAGTAGATCTATAGAACTCAAGTTATGGTCCTTGCAAGTTACAGGTCATCTGAGGTATCTGAAATTTTGTCTGTGAAAGTGACTTGACTTCCAAGCAATTTTTACCCCTCAAGGAGATTTCAAATGAATTTTTGGTCAACATAAGAAGTGTTCCTCATTGTCGTAGCTTTCTAGATAGGTATGGTATGCCTTCATATGATTTGTGGAACTCTACTTATGGTCTTGGCAAGCAAAGGGTATTTTGGTCATTTGAGAATTATAGGTCATTTCAAGCCTATGCCCAAAACTCATACAAGGAAGCTTCAAATGGAAAACTTTACAACATAAAACTTTCTCCAAATGACATTTTGAGTCTAGAAAAGTGACCATGAAAGATTGGAAAGGTTCATAGCACAAGGTTTCAAAATTGGTGGATTTAATGAATGAAAAATGACCTAAAAATGAGAATTTTTCATAACTTGGCCAAATGGGGTGAAATTATAGGTCATTTTGAATGGAAAAAATGTTTTAAGAACATTGGCTAAAGTGGATTTTTGAGCTTGGTTCAAGTTTTGAAAGTTATGCATGGTTACTTACAATGAAAGTTACATAATCAAAATTCAAGGGAAAGTGTGCATGGGAAGTTTCTCCAAGGTTCTAGGAGTTTCTAAACTCATGTATATATTGCATTAAGAGACTCCATGCCATGGTTGGTGAGTCACTTTGCTCATAACACCAAGTTTCACACAATTTTTCCAATTTGCAAAATCAATTCAAACTCTCTCAAATCTCTATCAATCTCCATTTTTCTTGATCTGGTCTTCATCAATATCACTCATAGATCAGAATTCACACAAGAATTGAGTAGAATTGAGCAAGGATCGTGCCATACAAGTTCCATCATCCAAGGTGCAAGAAGTTGGAATCACAAGATCCAAGAAGCTTGAGTCAAAATCTTTGCATACAGAATCAAGGTTTGAGTGTGTGGATCAGTTTCAAATCACTGCAAGAATTGGATCAAGGAGTTCCATAGCTGTTTCTTCATTTTGAACCAGGTTGGTATCTCTACTCGAATTGCATGATTTAGCTAGCATGTTAGTGATTTGTTAGCATAGAATGGTTAAGTTAAGTTAGATGATGAATTCCACAAAGTTTGGAGAGGTTTCATGAAGGTTGTTAATGGTGTGCACAAACTGTTAGGACTTGTAACTCATAGGTTATGGCAAGATAATCATAGATGAATCGCTCAGGTTGATTAGCATGGCTTGTAGTTCATTTTAGGGTAAAGATTGGAGAGAATTGAGATGGTTGCTGACAGGTGAAAATGGTGGAACCTAACTGTTACACCTATCGGGTTTGGAGTTTGGCTAAGTTTTAGAAGGAACTAAGGGTATGGCTGTGTAGAGGGAAGATTTTAGAGCATTTTCGCTTTTGGAATCGTGTGATTTCATGGAGAGTAGAAGGAGAACAGAGGAGTGTAAAGCTTGTGCATGGTGATGAGTTTCAGGACCTAGGGTTTGCTGGAGGTTGAAGACAACCCCTGAGCCACACGATCTGGCTTTAAACATTGACTTGGTTTTGAATCCAACGACCGCGATCAAAAGAAAAAACGGAGGGAATTTCAAATGGTGCAACGCACCGTTTCATTAATAATTTCAGACTGGGCTCAAATCACACTTGCTATTCGTACCCCTCAAACCTGGCCCAAAGCTAAAATGAACTGAATAATTCGCTATTCACACCGTTTTCGTCCTTTTTTAATTTTTGTTATTTTCTGATGCTTCCTGGGCCCTGCGCACCTTGCTTTTCACACCCCCACTGCCTGGCCCATCCTTTATTTTCAACTGACTTTCTTACTCCCTGCACCCCATTCCATTTAATTCACATTTATTTTCTTTCATTCATTTCATTTCTTTAAAAATTCATAAAAAATTGGAAAATGCATATTTTTCATTGGTTGTTTTTGCATTCTTTTCATAATTTTGTCAAGAAAAATATCACATAAAAAATTTGGCATTTCATTTTATTTTAATATTTTTGGCATATTTTTATTTTAAATAGGTGTAAATAATGGTTTTGTTTAATACATGATTTTGTTAATTTTAGTTTGAATAGGTGCTTTAACATTTTTAATCCATTATTTTTAGGATGATTAGTTTAGACCCTTATCTTGTATATACAATTTAATTCACCATTTTAGAAATTAATTTTAGGAGATTTGTTTAGGTGTGAATAACATGAACAAAATTAGGGTTTAAGTGATAACATAGGTGGATTAGATCATTTCCCTTAGAAGTTGCAGATTGAATTTTTTGGGGTATGGGACTATAGGGATTATGGGTAGTTATTAGATCCCTTAGAAAATATTAGGATTCCCCTACTGCTATTAGTATACTACTGTATTTGTTTGACTGGTGTGGTGTGCCCTCTCTGGGGATTATTATGTGTTTGTGTGGGTATTGGGTTTGCTTGGGGATTGGGAGAGCTGAAGACTTGTGATGATGAAGCCATTGGAGATCAAGAGATTGAAGAACAACTTCCAGAGTTGATGAGGAGAGTTCTTTGCTGGCAGCTGTTGAGGAGTATAGGATTTAGGAGCTAGGCAGAGCTCTAGAGTAGAAAGCTTGTTTCCCAAACATGGAATGCCTTGTCTGCATCCATTCTTTCTCTATGATTCAAAGTCTCTTTCAAGTATCCACCTCCTTCCTTTGGAAGGATCAGTGAATGTATTTGAAAGATAGAACTTTTGAGAGAAACCTGTCTGTACAATGTTAACAGCTAATGAGCCACCCTTGGTAGGCATTTAACTGTTTAGCATTTAATTCCATCTTGTTGACTGATATTCATCCTGGAGATTTGAGACTTGAAGGAAAGCCATTGCAGATGGAAGACTGATAATCAAGACCTTGCTTGAAGGCTGTGGAGATGGAGATTGATGCTTGCTGAAGCTTGTAACTGATTGGTGATGACTTGAAGACAGATGTTGATGCAGAGCTGCTGTGGCTGTTTATTTTTCTGCTGTATTCCATTTCTGATGTATTGTTTGGTTTTCCCTGACTGTATTGTTTGCTGTTTAACCTGTTGGGTTGGAAGTGAATCCTTTTCACTTCTACCTATTGTTTTCTAGGTTCGAGGTTGAGTGGGACTCCCTTGCCTCGCTTGTATTGTTGCATCCATGCATTTTACTTCTTTTGTATATATGCTATTGTTTCTGTTTCCGTCTATTCCCTTAGGATCTCTGTTTCTCTCTGTGCAGGAGAGGAGCATGATAGACATTAGGTCTTAATCCATGCATGATAACATTAGGTTAGTTTGATTCCCTTCACAACCGTAGGTTAGAGTTCTGTCTCTTCTTTCTCAAAACAAATAGAAAAACACAATAAATATTTCAAACACAATAAAAGACACTTCTTCCATAAAAGAATGTGAACTCATCAAGACGTCATTTTTGTCCGCTTGGACTGCTAATCAGGAAACCTTTTTCAGAAGGAATAAAATCAATCAAGACAGACCTGTGTCGTACGTGGCCCGAACTACGTTTGCTCTGATCTTTCATGCTGTATGAAAGTACGTAGGCATAGGATGCGATATCCTAGCGAGCAACCTTCCCCTCCTTTCCCGTAGGTAGGCGAACTACGTTGACTCTGATTTCTCGTTCCAGACGGGAATACGTAGGCATAAAGTGCGATACTTTGCCGAGTCATTTTCTTTTCTTTTAACCCCTGACCTGTAGCGTAGATAGAATAACAATCCATACCCGAAAACAAGCGTGGATCCCGTCGAGTACGACGGACGTGAGGGGTGCTAATACCTTCCCCTTGCGTAACCGACTCCCGAATCCAGGTTTTGGTTGCGATGACCATACCTTTCCCGTCTTTGCGTTAGGTTTACTCTGAGCGTTTCCTTTCCCTCCCGTGGGATAAATAACGCACGGTGGCGACTCTTCTGTTCAGCCGGCGCCGATTTTCGCAGTAGCGACACTATGGGCTTACACGACCACTCCGCACTCCACGACCGGAGAAACCCCATTCTGACTAACCTACGGAACAGAAGCAGTGATCCCTGTTGAGATAAGAGAACCCTCCAGGAGAACCGAATCCCCTTTTCCCAAGGAGGCAAACGACAAGGCGCTCAGAGAAGAACTCAACCTGGTCGAGGAGATCAGGTCGGGAGCATCCTTGCGAGAAGCTTCCCTGAAATAAAGGATAAATTTGCGCCATGGCAACAAAGTCATCAAGCACGAATTCCATACGAGCAGCTTGGTCCTACGAAGAAACCAAAAGGACTCATGCGAAGGCAAGCTCACCGCAAACTAGGAAGGCCCCTACCGCGTCCGGGACAAGATGGGCAACAAGGCCTACTACCTCGAAAACCTACAAGGGAACAAACTTGCTCGACCATGGAATACAGAAAAACTTAAATAGTATTACAGTTAAACACTGCCTGCGACCTGTCGGTGTCACGACACAGGGGCGCGACATGGTACCACTGCGACTCTTAATTTTAAAAAATAAAAAGACAAGAGTCAACCCTTTACGTGTGGGGGATGGAACTTTGCTCCAGCGGGGATCCCTCAACCGAGCTCCACCATTGTCATACCAGTAGGGTAGAACACCCAGCTCGCGATGAGAGGTTCACGCTCGGGGAAGGGCCTTTTTCCTAGGACCTTAGCCCTTAACCGGCTGGGTACCATATCCGACCACTTGACTAGTTCTCCACACAGTCGGTTACACCAAATGTCGAGCAAGTAAACAAACAACATTCATACATAAAAGAAAATAATAAACATACAAGCAAACACAGTAGAAAATATCAAGATTCATTCAAGGAAAACGGGCAGAACCCATTGTACATAGTTACATAAAAGGGCACGTCGGCCCGAAAATACATCACAAATTAAAAACAAGCGCGTAGGCCAGAAAAATCAACATGGGCACGCATGCCCTAAAATACTAAAATAAACCCTAAGAGGTCTCCTGCCTCTCTCGCTCTTCCTCCTCGGTAGTCGGGCTGTCGTCATCATCCTCGGTTCCAGTCGCTACCACCCGTCTATCGACAACCTGGTGATAGGGTCCTGTCCCTTCAGTGATGACAACAACCTCGGGGTCCACTATCTTGAGCTGCTCTACGACGCTCTCATAGCCAACCTGGACAGCCTCAAGCAATCCTGCTCGAGCTCCCGAATCCTCACCACCAGTTCAGCCCAAGAAGTCAGGAGCTTCTCCTTACCGGTCTCCTCCTCAACAGGACGAAGGGTAGCCTCCAGCTTTGTGATCTGCGCCTGCAGCTTCAACTTGTCCTTCTCGGCGACCTTCAACTACTCCTCTGCCTCGCTGTTTTGTTTGCACTGGGCGGCTTTATCTCCCCTGGATAAGTCTACCTCGACAGCCAATTTGGTCATCTTCGAATGAGTAGCTTCGAGGTCCCCCCGCGGTTTGGCAAAATCAGCAGAGAAGAAACTCTTGTCGCTCAGATCCAAGGCCATCGAGAAGACCCCCATCATCGCAGCCAAGTCCTTGGTCAGTCTTTGTCTCCTCGTCTCCCGGCTGGCACCGAGAACCGCCTTTGCCTCCATGGTAGACACAACAGGAGAACTGGCCCCGTGGAACAAACCAGGATGCAAATGGCAAGGGGGAATCAGGAACCCCTCCTCAGCGCTGCCCTAAGTAAGGTCGACGACTGTCTCTGGCCCATGGATCCTCACCCTCTTCGAAGTCCCTTGCGACAAGGGAGATTGGCTCCCCTGTGGTGACGCTGAAGAGCCTCCTCCTCCTTGCTCGGCATTAGGAAGCTGCTGCACCTGGGCGACCCTCCCTTTACCACCCTTCGTCCCACCTCTGGTGGCCTCTAGACGCTTCACACGTTCCTGCATGGTCGACATACTCCCTGCAAAACAAAAGAGCAAAGGGTTATCAAAATATAAGAATAATAGAGCCCAGAACAGGCAGAAGACAACCCCAGGACGGGTCGGACAGAAGACGACCCACTACCTAATAGACGCAAGGCCTCCTTGTCAGATGCACATTTGAGCAAGACCTTTGTATTGATGAGCCTCGACTTCTGGAGAATATTCTCGTTTCTGTCGAGGATAAAGTTGTCGTCGGGCGTCACACATTTCGCCGGGGTGAAGCTGACCATGAAGACCACCAACCTTTGATAGCCCACCTGGTCCTCCACGTCTAAAGTACCTGCCCGTACGATATAGTGATCCGTGCTCTATTTGAAGTGCTCCTCTATCCAGTCCAGTGGAACCCTCGACACCATAACCTCTTCCTGTTGCCTGTCCACCTCCCGAACCTCACGACGAAATAGCGAGGTGTAGGCCTGATGAGACACGGGCCTAACCACGAAGAATCGATCCTTGAAGGTATGGATAGAATCCATGTACGCTCTAAATAACCCCCTCGTCTGCTTTAAGGACACCCAGCCTTGTCGATCGTCGACCGTTTGCCTTTGCAGATGAAAGAGCCGAAAGAACAGAGTGAGCATGGTCTCGATCCAAAGGTGCCGGCAGACGAGCTCATATGCCCAGACAAAGGCAATCGCGTTGGAATGCAATTGCGAAGGCGCCAGCCTTAACCAGTCGAAGACACCCATTTGAAAATATGAGAAGGGAAGCTGAAGTCCCGCCTCGCGAAAGCAAAATTCATACATGGGAAATCGTATCTTCCTACAGCTCAAGCATATTTGATGGTGGGCCCGCAACCTGCACACTTGCCAATTCGCAGTGGAACCCTAACAACGATCCTCGACCGTGGCAAATGCGTCGGAGTCATCCTCGACAAAACGGGAAGGCGTACTCAAGGGCTCCTCCCCAATCCAGTCCTCGACTGTATGATTCTTCCCCTCGATGGGCGGGGCCACTAGAGACTCCGGTTCTTGGTCGACTTCTATGACTCCAGGTATTCATGCAACCATATTTCACCTGAAAAGCAGAGGAAAATGGTGAATTCGAAGTTTAAGATCAAATTCACCATTCCACCACAGCTCAAGTGAAAGGGCGAAGGGGACGACATCTACGACCTAGGCTTCTTCAACCTCGACATCCATTTCCCCGCGTTATTTACTAGCGTATTCCCCCAGGGAATTCACTTATATCCCAGGGGAATTCATCCAGACCTACCCTGGGGCATTCATCCAGACCTATCATATGTCCCCGGGGTACTCATCCAGACCTATCATATATCCCCGGGGTACTCATCTAGCCCTATCATATGTCCCTGGGGAGTCCATCTAGAACTACTATGCGTCCCCAGGAGCATCATCCTAGGCCCGCCCTTGGTTAAGGGAATCCCGCTGTAATCGCCGGAAAACCCGCAGCCTCCTCAGGACACTCATCAGTCTGTATCAAGAGTTGCCGGAAAATAAAGAAATAGAAGGAATGGAAGAAGAAACTTACTTGGTACAATAGTTTGAGTAGATATATGGCGGACTTCGCGGAGGATAGTACGACAATGACGATTGCACGAAAATGTAGACGGTGAGGGAGCAAGAGAGATTCTGTTCGTTAGAGTTGGGAGCAAAAAGTGACAAAGGGGCAGGCCCTAGCCTATTTATAAGCCTAGCACGAAACTCAAAGCGTCCTAGGCACTCAAGCACCCCTACAGTTAACCGCCCTAGGAGAGGCCATGGACGCCTGACACGTGGCAACCGTGACTGATCGCGCCCCTTCTTTTTCCCTCGAGCTCAGAAAGCTAACGCCCCAGTCATCTTTCGCCTCCCTGACATGATGTTCCACGAGCACAGCTCTCGACCCCATCTTCCGGGCACGAGACCACCTTTCCCATTTGTCCTCGACCTAGGCTTATCCTTAAGTCGTCACTCCTCCACCTCGGTGCAACAACTTAGGGGGGGCTCCTATTCTGGACTGGGCCGACACCTGCCCCTCAGTCGGGCAAGCCCAACCCAACGCCATGTTGACGAGGCCCAGCAAGGCCCAATTCCCCTCTGTTGGGCACAAGCCTCAATAATGCATATATGTCAGGCAGACGAATCCCTTGACGGGGAGGCTCACGCGTTTCCCCCACGTTCTCCACGTGCCCCCCCCCCCCCACGTTGGGATACGTCATCAGGCAACTTTCCACCTCCGAAAGAGTTGGTCAACCCACTTTCCGAAGATCATGGGGAAATTGATCTAGGGGGAAGACCACATGCTGGTATTCACTATGCCACGTAAGCCCTGGCAGTTACTTGGGTTGGGCCTGATAGTTCTGGCCCAATACAATGTAAACCTTGTCCCTGCGGTGGGGGCACACTATAAATACCCTCTTTCACTAGAGGATCAGGTAACTTCTTCCTCATACCTAATCTATGTGCTTACCTTCTCTCTGATCCTTTACTCACTTAAGCATCAAAGTGCTTGCAAGTACACCCCCTCTTTCTCCACAACTCTGGTGAAATCAACAATCCAACGACGCGTGGTATACCATTGATTCTTTCTGATCAGGTAAGATTATATACCATATGTAGGCACCAAGTAATGGCAAAAGTTGTAATTACCAAATGAAATTTTTGTAATAACATAAAGCAGATGATGATCAACATGAGTATCAACATCACTTAATGACAATTCTGTAAATAGTGATTTTGTCATTTACACTACTAATGGCAGTTTCGTAAATAGTGATGGCAAACTTGTAATTAGAAGCTAATACTCAAGGCAGCCTTGGTACTCAAGAATAAAGAAGATCAAGAACTCTATATATAGCCCTTTTGTTCTTCACTTGAAAAAAAGGAAGGGGGGGGGGGGGGGGGGTTGAAAAAGAAGAAAAAAGGAGGGAAAAAAGAAAAGAGGAGAAAAACAAGAAAATTATCAAGAGAAACACACAAAAACCTCAGTAAAACATCCTTCAAGAACCAGAAACTAAACTTTCAAAATAAAACTCCATTTTTACATAAGAGTCGAAACTTCAAATCTCTTGATTCTTCCACTTTTCTTGCAATTTTTCACACACACACACACACACACACACCTTCCATACATTAAATACAACTCATCTAAGGAAATCCAATCATTCTAACACACTCTTGGAGGGTTCAGTGAAGTTGTAGGCATTATCACCTCTCATATGGAAGTACTCTAGAAGGTGCATTGGACACACTATAATATATAAACTTTCTTGATTTTTGAACTCCCTCCTTAAGGTATCATTTTCATCTATTCAAGTTACCATTGTGTTTGTCTTGAATGTTAAGTGAAAATCCCATGAAAATGGGTATTGATTGATCATATTTGATTTCATTTTATTTAAACCTTAAAAAAACAAAAAAACATTTTAATTATTTTCTTCTTATTTTATTTTTCATATTTAAAATCCCAAAAATATTTATTATTTTTGTATTAATTATTTATTTTTAATTTAAACCTTAAAAATCAAAGAGACCATTTTATTCATCCTCGTTATTTGTTTCATTTTCATATTAAAAAATATTAAAAATATTTGTACTATTTTATTTATTTATTAGAGTTTCTACTTCATTTATTTTAAATTTACATATGGTTCTATTTAAAAAAGTACACTTTGATTAATTAATTGACACACCTTTCATTGTGTTCATTCCTTGTCTATTCACATATTAACGATCTTATCATGCCTTTAATCTCATATGTTGATCATGTATATATTTTTTGAATCCACGATCTTGTTTCATTGTACATAATCCAAGGGAAAAAAATTAATTGTTGACTTGTTAGTAACTCATATGCATTTGTACATAAGCTACCACATTCCTTACCTTCCCATTATCTAAACCCTAATTCAACCTTAGAACTTTTAAACCACTTTCATCTACAAACTATTAGCCTTCCCAAGAGATAGCCATTAATCTCTTGTAATCTTTAACCATTCTTTTAACTTTCCATAGAGATAGCTATTAACTTCTTCTCCATTTGCCACCATTGCCTTTACATTTACAATTAACCTTGTCATACAAATAGCCATTAATCTCTTCTCCCTTTACAACCTTTAACTCTTCATTCAAATTCCTTCATAAGAGATATTCATTAATCTGTTCACCTTTACAATCAATCCTCATAAGTTTTGCTTTCAAGCTTTTCACCTGTGGTTACATGAACTACGGACGCTCTGATTTCTCATTCCTGTTGAGAATACTTAGGCACAAGGGCCCCAATCCTTGGCGAACAACCTTTTCCTTTTTTTCACCCGTAGTCTTCGAATTACGATTGCTCTGATTTTTTATATATGATATGTAGACATATGATTGTGAAATCCTATCGAACTGCCTTTTTCTTTTCTACCTTTTTTTAAAAATTTTTTTTCTACCTTTCTCTTTCCTCCCCTTTCAATAAAACAAATAAAAACATTTCTCACAAATTTTCCCAAAACAAAATCAAACAAATTTTAGCAACAAAATACAAATATTACAAGAGGTTCCTATAGAATACTAGAGATACTTAGAGTGCTAGTACCTTCCTTTAGTATAAACAACTCACGTACCTTAGATCTCTTTATTGCATTGTTTTACATTGCATATTTATGAGTTATTCTTTCTTTTTTCTTTTCCTTGAATATTTTATATTTTGTGAAGTTTAACTAACCCAATAGCTACGGTTTTCAATTCTCAACGCGGCACATATATAAGTCGTGTCACGTGCCATAACATATATTTTCACTCTCACTCTTACAAATTATATCTCTCTAATTTTACTATCTTAAATATTTTAGTGTTAACATCGTAGATACATCCCACACTAACAAACACTCCTACCACCATATCAAATGTTCTTACTAACTTTTACCTATTATCCAATTCACCTTTCACCGCTTATCAATATCCAACTTTCGTTGGTTGTGATTTACTAATTCTAATATTGATTTTTTGTGACAATTGAACCTCAAATGTGCCAAAGTATGTCTACTTAATCATAATCGTACAAGATGCAATTAAATAGAAACTTGAACAAAAGAGGTTAAAAAAACTAGATCAAGAAAACCCACTCAGCCAATTTTCAAAGTATCATCATCATCATCAATATTCCTAAAACTGGCAAAAATAAAATAAAATAAATATGGGACTAGTTCCTTAAGACAGCAGCAAATGCTTATTCTCACACCTTTTTTCAGAACAATCTCAACTTACAAGTTAATGCTAAGCAATCATTGTCATCTTTTTTTGCCCACACAACCACTTGAGTTGAGATCCCCTGTTTTTGCTATCTTCCCAAGCAAAAACCAAGTGGCTATAGCAGTAATGTCTCATCTCTCACTTGACACACCACCTTTCATATAATGTCCAACACATTTCTATGCCTAATGATATTCCAATTTTCAATACTCATTGTATTCGACAGTTTTCTAGATTAAAAATTTATTAAAAAAGCAATTCTTGTTAAACTATCTTTATTAATCATTGATGATATTTTTATTGGCATGATAGAAATTGATATAATATAAAGAAAAACAATTTATTATATAATATAACATAAAAAAATTTAAACTATCTTTATTAATCATTGTTAAACTATCTTTACAAATTTGCAAGGTCTTACAACTATTGTGTCAAATTATATGATATAATATAAAGAAAAACAATAATCATAAATAATATTATATAATATAACATAAAAAAATTAATAACAAATAAATTAGTTGTATAATAAATTTTTAATAATTTAATTATAATGTTTATTAAAATATCATTATTTAAAAAATGAAAAATTATTTAATTATATTGCTTCTTAAAATGTCATTATTTAAATAAAAATTATGAAAAAACTAAACAAAATAAAATTCAAAAGATTTTTAGGTTGTAGACTAGTGGATGAGATGTAAGAGATTTACTCAATAATCTATACTCATACTATATAATAATAAAGGAAACAATTGATTAAGTTAAGGCTACAATAAATTAAAAAAATGATTACATGTGGTAGGAATTAAACCAGGTACTCTCACTATCAAAAACACCTTAAACCGCTGGGCTACAATAGAACATGTGCAATTATTTGCAACCAGTATTATATATTATTAAGTGTTATATTTAGGCAATATATATATATATATATATATATATATATATATATATATATATATATATATATATATATATATATATATATATATATATATATATATATATATATATATATATATATATATATATATATATATATATATATATATATATATATATATATATATATATATATATATATATATATATATATATTAAATATAAAAAATTATAATTTTAAAATTTATTTTTATTTTTATTTTTTTAAAATTAAATGATATTGATATAAAATTTTGCGATTAACTAACTTTATAGCTTCATTAACCAATCTTTTATATTTTATTAATCAATTTTATTTATCGCTAAAAATTATTTTTAATATTTGTACGTTTATTAACCATCTTCATTAACCAATTTTAATTTATTTTTAAAAATAGTTTTTAATATTTGGACGTTTATTAACCAACTTCATCACTTTATTAACCAACTTTTTATATTTAATTAACCAACTTCGTTTCACTACTTTAAAGACAGTTTACGGAACACTGTTCATAAATTTTTTCTAATTTAAAAAACAGTGTTCACCGTATAAATATGGTGAATAGTGTATACGGTGTAGGTATTTAGTGTAAAAAAGGGTGTAGGAATAATATTTCTAATATATATATATATATATATATATATATATATATATATATATATATATATATATATATATATATATATATATATATATATATATATATATATATATATATATATATATATATATATATATATATATATATATATATATATATATATATATATATATATATATATATATATATATATATATATATATATATATATATATATATATATATATATCATGTAAAAATATTGAAATATTATCAGATTTTAGAGATGTATATCCGAACACATCTAATTGTGACTTAACGTTAAAATATTTTAGAGATATATCTTTAAATTTATTTTAGAGATACGTCTCCAAAAAGTATTGAAGCTTAAATCGCGCCAGAACCCTTCTCCTCCTTCATTTTTAAAAAAGCTCAAAACTTTATCAAATTCTTAAAAAAATTTCTATCAAGCAAGCCCACAATCAAACAAAGAATCTTCAATCACTATGCCAAATAAGACTTTTAGCAGCGCTGTCTAAAGTGGCGCTGCTAAAAGTAAAGGCAGCGCTTTTTTTTTTATGGAAAAAACGCTGCTAAAGGCCCCCCTTAGAAGCACTTTTAGCAGCGCTTTCAGAAGCGCTGCCTATTCCCCCCTCCCCCCCTTTAGCAGCGCTTTTCTGAAGCGCTGTCTATTCCCCCCTTTAGCAGCGCTTTTTATAAGCTGCCTATTCCCCCCCTTTAGCAGCGCTTTTGGTAAGCACTGCCTATTCCCCCCCTTTAGCAGCGCTTTTTAAAAGCGCTGCCTATTCTCCCCCCTTCCCCCTCCTATAACAGCGCTTTTTTGAGCGCTGTCTATTCTTCAAGATTTTAAAAATTATTATTTTTTAAATAATAACTTTTTTTATATTTTTTTCGATAAACCTGCTTATAAAAATTACATTCCCTGCTTATAATTCAGGCCTTTAATTCAACACTTTGGCCTTATATATACATTGTAATTCAACACTTTGGCCATAATCATTGTAATTCACATACTTCACAAATACAGTCAATTTACATTATGTAATTCACATACTTCACAAATACATTATATAATTCAACACAATCCGATCCTTAGAACAACTTCACAAATATACAATCAATTTACATATAATTGCAAAACCGATAACTTTACACATAGATACGACTTCCAAAAATATTATTATACCACATCAATATTTAACGATACATATACCTTATACAATTCTCAACTCAATAATGTATTGACACCATTCCTCCTTAATTTCTTCCAATCCTGCTTTCGAGTATGTACCACACTTGAATTCATCAAAGTACTACATAATATAACAGAACATGCACGATTTAGTTTTAAAACTTATTACTCAGATGAAATATCGGTTAATTATTAAAATAAATCATATACTTATGAATTGATCCATACCATGATTGGAATATCTATTTGACCCCGAGTGAATAATTTCCTTCATAAAGCGCAATACAAAATATCCGCAATCAATCCCATTGCGCTGACGAGGACACTGTAAATGGAAAAAACAAACGATCATGTGTGAGGATATATAGTTTAAATAGTTTTATCAAGTAGAATCACTATAACAGTAAAAAATGTGAAAATATACCTGCACTCTGATCCAACTAATGTTGTTAGCCTTCCTTTTTGGCACTGTTGCTTCTCTTTGAGATCAAAATATTTGTATAGATCTAACATAATATAAACGAATATTTAGAATAATCTCACATAATAAATAAAGATAATTATTCAGAACAGTATATCTCATCACTTACGTATCTACCACAGTCTTCATATCATGATATTTTGTTTGATCGCCATCCAATGAATCCAGATAATACACCATTTCTTTCATCAGATTAATCGCGACCAACAACCAGTGTCCACTGTAAAATAAGACAAAATTTTAGACGGAAATGTTATATAGAATGGAAAAAAATGAATAATTATAATAAATGAATTTAGAATGAAATCTAACCCATGACCAGTGTTATATGGCAACAAGTACAACTTCTCTGTATCTGCGTCCATAAATGATTTGACTATGTAATCTCTGACCACATCTGGAGTGTGCTCGATTGACTGTGCGTTGATACAATTAGCAGATAAGAATGCGAATCTTGAAGTCAAACCATGCGGGACCAACATCTTGTCATACAATAACCTTAAATAAAAACATAATCAATATTAGAATATTCATTTAAATGAGCAAATAATTTGTTCAAGTATTTAATTAAAATTGATCAGAGTACTACCTTATGTAGGAATGCATAACACCAACGTCCAATTCAGAATGTTGGAAAATCTGGTCCAAATCCTCCTTGGCAATTGTTTCGGCATATTCAAAACCGATAATACCTTCCTGCATAGGTATTTGACGGATGCCACCCTCAGCCACATCTATTGTTCCTGCATATGTTTCAAGGAACAACCTAAATCGAGGAACATATGCTTTTTTTGGCTTGACCTTTTTTTTGTTGGGCACCTTGCTAGATTCAGGCATTTTACCCTTGCTGGCTTGTTGCAACTGTTGATCATGAACCTAAAAGAAATATAAATTCAGTAATTGATGTATAATAAGATCATCATGTAACTGTAATAGTACCTGTTTTTTTGATGCAGCTGAAGGAGTCTAAGATCATCATGTAAATAAGTAAATGTAAATGTAAGAATAACTGTCATGTATGGGTCGTAAAATATTTGAATACTTCATAATGGTGTTCAACTTACCTCATCATCTATGAAAATGATATTTGACGACCATGCAACAAACGATCCTATTGCGTCTTTCACCACTGTTGCGTCTGAAACATCATATGGTATAGGCAACAGCGCACCCCCTCTAACGCAATATCAACTGATACTTTCAAAAATCCAGCAGGGAGCGGTTTATGGTGAAGTAAGTCTCCCAAAGTGTTATGCATTTTTCCCTTGCCAACCATGCGATAAGTCGGTGACGATAAAAATAGCCGACAAGGTGAAATGCCCTAAACATGGTTATGATTAATGTGTCAATTAAGAAAATTGTGCTAAATTAATTTCAATGTAATATATAAAATTACCTCTGGAAGCTTCTGCGGACAATTGATACTATCTTTGTCACTAGTATCTTTACCCTCTTGACTGCGCCTTTCCGACATGTATCTCTCTTTGTCCTTCTGTAATTCACGAATCTGAGCTTTCAATTCCTCCAACTTATCCATCACTTCTTTATTGCTAGGATTTTTATTCTTTGGCTGCTTATACAGTTTTGATGGAGTGACACCGAATCCCTTACCCCTCACACGCCCAAAATACTCAGGAATATTTAGCACTCGACTCAGTAAGCTCTTGCAATCATCGTCCTCAGCTGCAGTTATAGTCTGGGATATAGTCTCTTGAAATATAAATAAAAGCATATATAAATATATTATACACTTTTGAGTTACTGACAAAACTAATGTTGTACTTACACATTGTTCATATACTTGTTGAACCTCTTCCTGAACGACTCCATCTCTTCCCACACGGGAAGCCTTCCACAAAACATGGTCTGGAACAGATATTTCATCACTTTTCTCCTCTTCTAACTACACATTAAGACAGATAATAAAGCATTCATATCCCATTATATATACTTACTATTTTTTGTAACTATATAATATTAAAGAATTTATATATACTTACTATTTTTTGTTGTAAGCGTGCATATTCCAAACACCCTTTTTTGTATGGATACGCGGGTTTTGATGCCCGTTTTCAATTTACGTTACTCACAACCTGAAAAAACAAGTTTAAGTCATATCAGAACTGTTGTGGAAGAAGTATATATATTATACATTGTTCATGATAAGTTGTACTTACGCAAAATTCTTTGACTCTTCATTTGGCAACAAATGTCTCCCATTCTTCATCTGAAATCAGATCAGTGTACTTCTTTGGACGCTCTGATTCGACAAAGTTTCCATCAGAATCTTTAAGAAACTTGTTCGTTAAAAACGCTCTAAATCCTCTCAGTCATTTTCCGGCCAATTGAAGACAATATTTTCTCCTGCAATAATCAATATTAAAAGATCTCTACAAACAAATAAACATACATATAACATGTTAGTATAATTAATTTAAAGATGTAACAGTCGACATAATTAAAAAATATCAAATATCATACCTGTATCTCGCTCCAAATTTTGTCTTTAGCCGGTTGTAACGAAGGAATTCTCCAATTATCGCAAGTAATTGGAATTTGCGAACGAACAAGTGCTCCAATGTAACTTGTCAACATCGCACCGTTAGGCTCAATTAACTGATCTCTTTCATTCCAATGCAAGTCATACTTTACACCTTTATCTCTCTTTTTTTAATGACTCTTTAGCAGCGCTTTTTCATAAAGCCCTGTCTTTTTATGTGCTGCCAAAAGTCATTTCTGGCGTAGTGAATCAACATCAAGGATATCAGAGACATCATCTAACACTGAAGCAAAGTCCAAATTTGTAAGTTTTTGTTTTTATAAGAAACGAGTATGAAATGCAAGTATATTAGTTTATACATACTGTGTAAAATATTGTGTAAATGAGTAGAAAATGATGATTTAGGTAAGAAATGAGTATGAAATGCAAGAATATTAGTTTATACATACTGTAAAACATGTTTTTCGGTTGAAAATCATGATCAAACCATTATTTTTAGGGTTTGCATGTCTGCATTGCCGCCATTGAAGGACCTGGAAAGTTGCAGAAAATTCCGGAGATGCATCTCCGGAATTTTTCAACGTTTAGTTTTTCGGTAACCGGAGATACATCTACAAAAATTCTCACTCTGTTTTTTGTTTTTGATTTTCTTGCTTGTAGTGTTGCTTGAACTAATTGTTTGGTTTACTTACAGACATTATGGCTGATAGACACGATAGACCGGGGCACGAGAGGATTGCACAACATGCATCAGTGCAGCGAGAAAATAGTCAGATTTCAGAGCCTCCTGTTCACTCTAGCCATCAGAGATATCTAGTTCTAAGGCTCATGTTTCTCCATATTCTTCTTCTCGTAGGAGACAAATATCACTTACCTATGCATTACTCCTTCCATCCTCTCGTATGCGTCAGGTTTCACCTATTTAGGCGCCAGAGGTACCCGAGTCACCAGTGGTACTGGAGGTACCAGTGCCACCTCCAACGAATGATGCTTCTGAGCTAGTGCCACCTTTGGTTGCTGATGATTTTGAGCCAGTTCCACCTCTGAATGGTGAGGCTGCTGAGGATGATGAGTCAGAGCCACCTTAGGAATTTGGAGGAGACCCTGTAGAGTTGTCACTACTGCCTCTGTACCCAGACCATACTGCCAGACATATATGGAACAGATAGGTAACATTAGTTGGAATCATTCTTTTTAATTTATGTTTATTATTATATTAAAAGTTTCTGACATTGGTTTATTTTTCTGCAGGACAATAATCCGCTGAAGATTATTAACCACGGGAGAAAGATTACTAGCTTGCCCCAACCGAATGAGGAGTGGTTTCAGGAAGCTTTGTCCTTATCTGGGATAAATGACTTGTGCATTACCGGTTATATTACGGTCAACCACAGGGTGCTTAATATATTGTGGAATATGACACACTAAGACCTCGTCATTTCATCTTCTGTTTGGTGATATGTCTATCACACTCGACGATGTATCATGTTTGTTGCATCTTCTAATCAGGGGGAAAATTTTAGATCATGGGAGGATTAGCAAGGACGAGGCACTCGAGTTGATGGTAGACTATATGAGAGTTGACCCAGAGGTTGCGATGATATATATGGAAAAAAAACCAAAGGGACTCATGCTAGGTTTGATATCTTGAAAAAAGGTATATACAAATGAGCTCCATAGAAAAGAATAGGCTTGATGTGATGATGAGCATGTGGGGCTCCATAGAACGTATGTTATGAGAGCATACCTGTTGTATTTGGATAGAACTGTGACATTTATGGACAAGAGTGCCACTTATACAGATATTGTCTACCTATGATACTTTGAGGACTTAGAGCGAATCCATGAGTATTATTGGGGGGACACTTGTTTGGTGTACTTGAACTCGAAGTTATCAGAAAGGTGTAGGTGGATGACAAAGTAGGTCACAGGAAACATCACACTATCGGCGATAATATTTATTGGTCTTTTAATGTTTTTGTGTCATTTTCATTTCATCTTTGCAACACCATTACGAATGATTCGTGTGTTCCAACACTTTTCAAGATTGGATCCTCCAACACTTCCCACACATCTCCGGTTGGGCGGATGTACCGACTTACACTGAGGATATGTCGCGTGCTTCTGCATTTGACCCACTCAGAGTGAACCAGGCGATAGAGTCGTTTATAGTGTATCTTGAAAGCTTATTTGCCGAGGGCACGCACTTCAACAGCTATGTCAATCATTGTGAGATGTATCCATTTGACGATATATTGTTATACTTAGGATGGTTAGCTTGCGGATCACGTCTCACTACTCCTCATCTGTCCGAGTGCTTGATGTAAATATTCGGCTACACTTAGAAAATTCCTAGACACTCTATTGTCTCTGCTTCTCCTGCTTTGACACCTATATAGATGGATGTCATGTTTGATGATTATGAGAGTCACATGGTACCGGAGGAGGCATGGAATACCATAGCTGAGAGCGACTGGAGCTACGTTGACAGGTAGATAGTTCTTTAGGATGTCACATCTATATATGGTGCATGCTATTCTAGAAGATCCACCAAGGCCAGCTTATCTGGAGATATTATAGGAGGAGAAAACACAGCTAGATCACGCTCATGATGTCTTACCTAGATGTTGTCGCATAATGGAGATTGCGTAGACATGCATTGACATATGTATCTTTCCTGATGGGTCTGAGGTGAGGGAGATCCTAAATTCCATCATGACGGAGGCACAAGAGGCATTAATGTACTAAAGATAGTGCAGGAGGACGTGTGACATTGAAGGTTGACGAGTCAGAGGAGATGTAGTGCGACATACACAGTAGTGCATTAGTATATAGTAGTTATACTTTGGATTCATTATGGATTGTATTTATTTTCACTTCATGCTACTTTATTGTGTATTTCAAATTTATTTATATATGTCATATTTAGACCATCTAGATTTATAAATGTCATTTTTTGCATATCGATTGTATGGTTTAAATCTTATTACATAATAAGGCACATAATGTTTGTAAATCATCATCTTCATTTGAATAAACATAACCAAAATATAGCATGCATTGTTCTGGTAGGGTATGAAGATGTATCTCCGTAAAATAAACAAAGATATCTTCGGAATAATAAACGTGTAAAATGTTTTTCAACTTGGATGGATGCTGTATTTTTTAAAATATTACAGAGATGCATCTCCAGATCAGTTAATATTTTGATTTAAGATAAGGTGCGTCCGGAGATGTTGAGGGGAATTTTGGATTTTCGAGAGGGGTTTTTTGCATCCCATAAGATGAGATAAGAAATTTCCTATATTTATATTAAGCCCCATTTTTCAAATTTGATATCCTTAAAAATTGCAGGCCATGTGCGGTAGCACTTCTTACACACCTACAGGACCAGTTTCAACTTATAATACAACATCGATCTTTTTAATTTTTTTTCACTTTTTATATAATTTTTTATTCTTTAAATTTTCAACTACATTAATTATATATTTATATGATATGACTAGGTTTTGGTAGGGAAATCATACTGATGTAATATGATCAAAAAGATCATATTAATATTAAGGACTAGGTAGTATTAACATAACATAACTAATTCTCTCATACTAATATTAACAATATAACTGTGAACAATTCTATTATTGTTATGAACAATAGTAAATATATGTGGATGTTCATTTACTCAACTTTCTATATTTCTTAACTTATATGAGTTAATTTCTTAACCTTTGTGTATTCTCTAAGTTAATGGTTATTCATTAGTCATGTACTATAAATAAGATCCACATTGCAATGTAAAAGATGTTGGAAATTTACCTCACACCCTATGAAGAATTCCCTTCAATCTTGATCTCAAGATTGATGAACAAACCCACAATATGATAATGATGGTAATAACAAGTAATTATCAAGAACAACAAAAGAGAAGAAGAATAACAAACAAGAAAGAGAAGAATGAGAGAAGAAGTATTTGGAGAGAATGTGTTACCCACAACTGTGGGATTTCTTATTGAACTTTCACTTGCTAACTGCAACTGTGAAATCTGTTCTGTTGTGATGTAGAATACAAAGCAAGGCACCCTATTTATAGTTTTAGGTTTACACTAGCCCAAAACATAAAAGGCCCAAAATATTCTAAATCAAATCTAATCATATGATATCAAATCTAATCATATGATATCTAATCATATCATATCAAATTAATCATATGATATCAAATCTAATCATATGATATCAAATCTAATTATATCAAATCACAATAAATTATATTTAACACACCACCTAATTCATTGTGTCTAAACTGTCTACATTCATCATGGCCCTTAGTCTTCTGAAGGCTTCGACCTGCACTCCCTTCGTCATGATATCTGCAATTTGATTCTCAGTTCTGCAGTGTTCCAACTTCATCTTCCCTTTTGCTACCCGCTCTCGGAGATAATGGAACCTCATTTCGATGTGCTTGCTTCGACCATGAGCTATCGGATTCTTTGCCAAGTTGATAGCTGACATGCTGTCTATCTTCATGGTAATTGCTCCATGGTTCTTCCTTGTGATTTCTTCGAACAAGTTCACCATCCAAGTTGCTTGACATGCACAAAGGGAAGCAGCTATATATTCTGCTTCGCATGATGATAATGCCACCACTGGTTCCTTTCTCGAATTCCAAGCAACTGGTGCACCACCTAACATAAACACATATCCAGCTGTGGATTTTTGATCCTCAGCATCACTACACCAACTGGAGTCTGTGTATCCCACTAACTTGCATTCTTTTCCTTCATCAGCTGCTGGAAACAAAATGCCATAGTCGAGAGTTCCTTTCAGATACCTCAGTATCCTCTTCGCCGCTGCTAGGTGTGATACCTTTGGTTTCTGCATGAATCTACATATCATACCAACACTGTATGCTAAGTCAGGCCTTGTGTGGCAAAGGTATCTAAGTGACCCAATAAGTCTTCTGTATTGGGTTGGGTCGACATCATCTTTATCTGAATCCTTCGACAGTTGCAATCTGGGCTCAGCTGGAGTAGAAGTTTGGTTGCAATCTTGCATCTCAAATCTCTTGAGTATCTTGCCTGCATATCTTCTTTGGTGCATCATCAAACCTCTACTTGTCTTGTAGAATTCGATGCCAAGGAAATATGAGAGATTTCCCAAGTCTGACATTTCAAACTCCTTACTCAGGTCATGTTTGAAATCTTCGATCTCCTTCTTGGAACTCCCTGTTATCAACAAATCATCAACATAGAGACATAGTATAAGCAATTCGCCATTGCTTCTTCTTACATATACTCCATGCTCAGTTGTACACTTCACAAATTCCTTCTCCCTTAAGAAGCTGTCAATTTTCTTATTCCAAGCTCTTGGAGCTTGCTTAAGTCCATACAGGGCTTTATGAAGCCTGTACACCTTTCTTTCTTCGCCTTGTTTCACAAACCCAGCTGGTTGTGCAACATAAACTTCTTCTTCTAAGGGGCCATTAAGGAATGCACACTTCACGTCCATCTGACATGTGTGCCAGTTGTTCATATTTGCCAGACCAACAACCAACCTGATTGTTTCGATTCTAGCAACAGGTGCGAATACTTCATCGAAGTCGATTCCTTCCTTCTGAAGAAATCCTTTCGCCACAAGTCTCGCTTTGTGTCGAGTTACTTCTCCTTTAGGATTTACCTTCACCTTGTAAACCCACCTCACATCAATTGCCTTCTTGCCTTGCGGCAATTCGACAAGTGACCAGGTATCATTAACTTTGATGGACTCTAACTCTTCAATCATTGCTTTCACCCACTTCGAATCTTTCAATGCCTCAGCTGCATTGACTGGTTCGACATCTGCGTAGAAAGCATAACGTACCAACTCACCCTCTTCATCGACTACATCATCTGATGTGATTACACATTCTTGCAACCTTGCAGGCATGTGTCTAGTTCGTCGAGGTCTGCTTGAACCTGCTTCATCTGCAACTGGTTCCTGTCGAACTTCTATTTCGACTTCAGTGGTTGCAGTTGCTAAACACTTGTGCTCCATCACATTGAGTCCAATCTTGAAGGTCCTATTCTGAGACATTGGAGCCTTCAAGATTAGTCTACCACCTGCGTCGAGGACTCTCATCATCTTGTCTTCGACAACTACCTTGTAGTTCTTTTCGACAAGCTGCCCTATACTGAGCAAATTACTCTTCATGCCTGGTATGTACAACACATTGGAAATTGTTGACCTTTTGCCATCTTTCCTCATAATCAGAACATCACCAACGCCTTCAGCTGCTAGAGTGTTGTCATTTGCAAACTTCACCGTATTCTTCGACGAGGGCTTCATGTTGACAAACCAATCTTTCCTTCCAGTCATGTGTGATGAGCATCCTGAGTCCAAGTACCACTGATCTTGGAATCTTTCTTCATCGTTTGTTGTGACCATTAGCAACGTTTCTTCTTCTTCATGTTTCGCCAGCTTTGCATCAGTCTCTTGATTTCTCTTCTTTTCTGGACAATCACTAACATAATGACCATACTTCTGGCAATTGAAACATTGAATGTGGCTTTTGTCTGTCTTTCGATCACCACCTCTTCCTTTACCTGCAGCACCACCTCTTTGGTTGCCTTGGTTCCAAGGTTTCTTTTGATTCGACTGGTTTCCTCCTTTGTTGCCATTCCAGCTACCTTTGCCTTTTCTCTCCTTTTCCGTCTGTGCCTGCAAAGCCATATCTTTCGACTTTCCTGCAGCTCTCTCAGCCATCCTCTGTTCATGAGACTCAAGAGTCCCTTGAAGCTCTTCCTTCGTCAACACTGACAGATCTTTCGACTATTCTATGGCAACTACCACGTGGTCGAATTTTGGAGCCAACGATCTCAAAATCTTTGAAACAACTGCTTTCGTCGTCAGCGTTTCTCCACATACTTTGATTTGATTCACCAACCTTGTAACTCTGGTGAAGAAATCTGTAATGCTTTCGTTGTCTTCCATCTGAAGCAACTCATAGGTTCTCTTGTGAGTTTGTAACCTCACCTCTTTCACCTTCTCTGCGCTTCCAAACGACTTTTCAAGAATCTCCCATGCTTCTTTTACTGAATCAACATCACTAACCTTTTCAAAGTTATCAGGATCAACACACTGATGAATTATAAAGAGTGCTTTATAATCCTTCTTCTTCAATTCTTTGTGCGCAGCCTTTTTCGCCTCCGTTGCGTTTTCCACCAGCGATGTTACTCCGTCCTTCACAAGATCCCAAAGATCTTGATAACAGAAGATCACCTTAACCTGCTTGCACCAATTCTCATAATTGTCTTTCTTGAGAATTAGCAGGGTCGCCGGAAAGTTTCCGTTTGGATAGTTCATCGCCATCACTATCTTCCTTCCTTGAATCTCTTAACCGGAGCTTTAGATACCAGATGTTGGAAATTCACCTCACACCCTATGAAGAATTCCCTTCAATCTTGGTCTCAAGATTGATGAACAAACACACAATATAATAATGATGGTAATAACAAGTAATTATCAAGAACAACAAAAGAGAAGAAGAATAACAAACAAGAAAGAGAAGAATGAGAGAAGAAGTATTTGGAGAGAATGTGTTACCCACAACTGTGGGATTTCTTATTGAACTTTCACTTGCTAACTGCAACTGTGAAATCTGTTCTGTTGTGATGTAGAATACAAAGCAAGGCACCCTATTTATAGTTTTAGGTTTACACTAGCCCAAAACATAAAAGGCCCAAAATATTCTAAATCAAATCTAATCATATGATATCAAATCTAATCATATGATATCAAATCTAATCATATGATATCAAATCTAATCATATGATATCAAATCTAATCATATCAAATTAATCATATGATATCAAATCTAATCATATGATATCAAATCTAATCATATCAAATCACAATGAATTATATTTAACAAAAGGGACTTTTGCATAAGATAATATAATATTACTTTCTCTTTTCTCTTCCTCTCTTTGATCTCTATATTATTTTCCTAGTTTTATAACACGTTATCATCATGAAAGTTTACCATATGAATGTTAATTAATTGTCTAAGAAGTGATACAAATAATTTGATAATGAAGATTTAACTATATGAAGCTCCAAGATTTAACTATCACGTTATTATTTTTTTGTTTCGTAACATACATTTCTAATTCAGTCTATTATGTATTAATATATTGATTAGAAGAAAAAAAATCAACGATGATTTTTATGCATCCCAGAATGATTGGATAAATAATGTTAAAATATCTGTGAAAGACTATAGAATAATGTGTTTGTTATATAGTTCCTGAAGAACTTAACAAATATCCTTGAAGAATAAAAACAAAAATTTATTATATAGTTCTTGAAGAACTTATCAAGCATCACTGAAGGAGAGCAACATAATAATTTATTATATAGTTCCTGAAGAACTTATCAAACATCCCTGAATGATAGCAAAATAATAATTTATTATATAGTTCCTGAAGAACTAATCAAGATCCCATAATGATTGAAAAATAATAATTTATATAGTTCTTGAAGAACTTACAATGCATCTCTGGAGGATTGCACGAAAACTGTTTATCTTTATCATTGTTTTAAGATCTATGATCTACCTTTTGGAATATATATATATATATATATATATATATATATATATATATATATATATATATATATATATATATATATATATATATATATATATATATATATATATATATATATATATATATATATATATATATATATATATATATATATATATATATATATATATATATATATTATAAAGGATTCCTAGAGGATTTTTCAAAGAATGAATTACTTTTATTAATTCATCAAAGAATGATTATCTCTTGATGATTAATAAGAAAATGATTATTCTGTCTCCATTGATTAGAAAACCATTGATTAGAAAAGTATCAATGACGATTTCCATGGATATTAGAAAAATTGACAATCACAGAAGGATTGCATGAATAATATTAATAATTGTAAATTTATTAAGATTGAAATATATATATATATATATATATATATATATATATATATATATATATATATATATATATATATATATATGTATATATATATATATATATATATATATATATATATATATATATATATATATATATATATATATATATATATATATATATATATATATATATGTTGTATACAAAGTATTTTATATTTACTAGATATTGATACAAATTAGAAGAATAGAATCATATGTATTATGGTAAACCATATGTTTACAAATCACTGTTAGTAAAACCGGTTGGATCATCTCAGATGTATTATGATGTGAAAACTAGTTTGAAAAAACTAGAAGTTTCTTCAATCCAATAAAATTTGTGTGTTCCTAAAAGAAAATTTGAGAAATTGAGTTTTTATGACATTAATTGTTGCATCAACTAAAAGATTGTGCATATGTGTATTCACAGCCAGAAGTCTGTGAAATTATTTTTTCAACTAATTAGACTAAGATCTTATTTTCTGGATTTTTCAAAAATTCCTTGATAAGTATCAAATATATTACTAAGATTAATATTGAACATCTTGAAAGATATGCTCATAAAAAATGGACTTGAAGATCCATTCTTTATACGTCTAAAGTTAGTTATATAGTTGATACTTGTGAGATCATCAATTCTAAATTAGATATTTGAAACACACAAAGCATGACATTAAGATATTTATTCGCATTAAGCCAACAAGTTAGTACATGATAATTATCTCCTTAACTTATAAATTATTTTAGGTTCATAATCTAATACTTCTCATTTAAGTAAACTTTTGGATGTGTTGTGATTATTCAATTGCTCCAATATGGTACCCTAAGATGAGTTTTCAAAGAATGTTGAGAAAATGCATTTTATATGAATCACGCATATGAGGTTTTATCTTGGTCCAATAATTGGATACTTTTTTGAATTCCAGTAGACTGCTTATCAATTTATAAATTAATTTTCTCAATACTAGGGGAAGAGAACAAGGAGCACAACGTGTGAACAAGAAGTTCAAGTGAACAATTCGAAATAAAATATTATTATATCATTTTGATCATCGAAATTCAAAACACAATTCATTTGCAAAAATTATGAAATAATTATTAGCTGTTAATATTTCACTCAAAGTGGATTCTCATATTGGACAATATAATATTGCAAATGAGTTATAGCCGCGCCTCAAGCGTGGTAGAAAAACCGGTTCCGATGTTAAAAGTCTTCAATCTAGAAAAGAAACTAAAGTTAAAATGACCCAAATGAGGATATGAAAAATTTAAGAGCACTTTGACATTTAATTTTGAGTTCCAGAAGAACTAACCTGGTACCTGAAATTTATGAAAATTAAGAGATCTCAATAAATTATGTTATGAATGGAATATAATGGAACTAAAATAAAGTCAATGTTGACGATGTCTTTGTATACAATATAGCGCTAAAGATGATAAATAATAATGATGATCATAAGTCAAAGTCTATCAAAGATTGTAGACAAAGTGACAGTTGACCAATATGAAAATATTCAATTAAAATTAAACTCACTTTATAAGTGACTCGATTTTGGACTAGTATTTGAAGACCTCAAGGTGTAAAACCAATTGGATATAAATGACTTTTTTGTTGTTGTAGAAAAGAAAAATAAGAATGGTGAAATTGTGAGATACAAAGCTTGAGTTGTTGTTCAATAATCTTCACAAAAGACCTACGATTTGTTTTGATGAAAGATATCCACCTGCAGTGGATGCAATTCAATTCTTGATATTTAATTAAGTTTGTAGCACATGAAGGGCTTAATTTGCACCTGATGGATGTTGTAACAATTTATCTGTATGGTTCACTTGATAGTGAAGTTCACATGAAACTCTCTAAAGGGTTCAATATACCAGATGCACACAACTCCGAATCTCGAGAAAGCTACTCCATAAGATTGAACAAGCCTCTCAATAGGCTGAAACAATCTGGACGAATGTAGTATAATCGTCTCAGTGAATATTTACTTAGAGAGTGATATACAAATAACTCTATTTGTCTTTGTATTTTTATAAAAAATTAGTAAAAGAATTTGCAATAATAGTTGTCTATGTGGATGGCATAAATATTATTGGAACTCCTGAAGAGTTTCCAAAAGCTATGAATTGTTTAAATAAAGAGTTTGAGATGAAGGACCTAGGAAAGAAAAAATTATGTCTAGGTTTGCAAATTGAACATTTGGACAAAGAAATATTTGTACATCAAGAAGGCTATATAGAAAAAGTGTTAAAATGCTTCTATATGGACAAGTGTCACCCGTTGTCTACTCCAATGGTTGTTAGATCATTAGATATGGAGAAAGATCCTCTCAGACCTCGAGAAAAGGATGAAGAGTTGCTTGGTTCTGAAGTACCATATCTCAGTGCAATTGAGCACTAATGTACCTTACTAGTTATACACATCCTGATATATCATATGTTGTCAATCTATTAGCAAGATACAATTCTTCACTTACACAAAGATATTGGAACAAAGTTAAACATATACTTCGTTACCTTAGAGGTATAATAGACAAGGTTTTGTTTTATACCAAAGTATCCAATTTCGAATTAACAGGTTATGCAGATGTAGGTTACTCGTTAGATCCTCATAGTGGTAGATCATAAACAGATTATTTGTTTACATGTGGGTACAACTATTTCATGGAGATCGGTGACACAAACCATAGAAACAACATCATCTAATCATGCATAACTTTTAGCATTACATGTGGCAAGTCGAGAATGTGTTTAGTTGGGATCCTAATTTAGCACATACAAAATACTTGTGGTTTATCTTTTGAAAAACTAAATACAACGACCATATATGAAGATAATACTGCATGCATCGCTCAATTGAAAGATCGTTACATTAAAGGAGATCGAACAAAACACATTTCTTCAAAGTTCTTTTTCACTCATGATCTTCAAAAGAGTGGTGATATAAACATCCAACAAATCTGTTCATGTGATAATCTTGAAGACCTTTTCACAAAGGCACTCCTAAGTAGAATTTTTAATCATCTAGTACAAAAGTTTGATCTTTATCTTTGAAGAAATGATCGTTCAACTGAGGGGAAGAAATGAATTTACTTTAAAAGGATATTGTACTTTTTTTCCTTCACTAGATTTTTTTTTCACTGGATTTTTTTCTAGTAAGGTGTTAACGAGGCATATCCTCAATGAACATCCAAGGGGAGTGTTATGAATAATAGTAAATAGATATGGATGTTCATTTACCTAACTTTTTATATTCCTTAACTCCTATGAGTTAATTTCTTAACCTTTGTGTATCCTTTAAATTAATGATTATTCATTGATCATGTACTATAAATAAGATCTACGTTACAATGTAAAAATGACTTTTAATTACATAAGATAATAATAATATTACTTTTTCTCTTCTCTTCTTCTTTTTGACCTCTATATTATTTTACTTAATTTTATAACAATTATAATATGTTAAAATAGAATTTCAAATTCTTTCAATAACACGGCATCATGTATTTTGGCATCTAATCTAAGTTTCATCAGATCACTAATATTCTAATGTGACCTATTCCAAAACAATTTAATACACCTTTCAATACACTTCTCTATAATGCTATACTATATCTATTAAAATTCATTCTTCTTCCATTATGTTTTTATATGATTTATGTTATTCATAGGACCAATAATAAATCGAATCAATTCAAATATAATTTAAAATTCAATTTGACAATTAAACCATCGAATTAAATATAATTTTTTTTTTAAATTTATTAACTAAATAAGTCAAATTTAAACTATACATAGTTCAACTTATTATATTTATGAAAAAAATTATATTGTCTTTAATAATAGATTTAAAGATGTAATACAAATCTTAGCCTTACTATTTTTTTTTAATCTAATAGTTTTAATTGATTTTTTTTTATGTTTTTAAAAATAATTATACAAATTAAGTCAACATCATATAAATTATGTTTTTTTAAAAAATAATTTAAAAATAAACATATACTTTCTAACTTAAAAATATCTTCTAATCTTTTTTTAATTTAAGAAAATCAAATATATCTTCTATTTTTTTTAAAATTAAAAAAATATCTTTTAAAAAAATCAACATCATATAAAAATATCTTTAAATTTTAAAAGAATACATATATTTTTAATTTTTTTAAACTATCTTTAAGAAAATAATGCTTTTTAAAAATTTGTAGCATATATCGTTTATATTATTTTTTTAAACTTATTTTAATTTAATTTAGATTGAAGAATTAAAATATAATATTTTTTAATCTTATAACTTTTATTTTATTTTAATTTTTTTTAAATATTAATTTAAAATCTCAAATATATATAAAAAAAATTGACTTAAAAAAAATATTTTTTGAAGTTTGTGAAACAACCGAGTTGAATCTAACAAAATGATCTTAACGAGTTGAATCGAGTTGTTCGTGAACTTATAATTAATTGAATTTAAGCTTAAGAAAAGTTTATATGAAACTCGAATCAAAATTTAAACTGAATTAGTTTTAACAAATCGAATCGAGATGAAATAAATTCAACTCGAATCGACATATGCTTCCATGATTTGGTTTAACTCTAATCTACTCTTCCATTCAAGTGAAGCAACTTTCTTTTTATTTATTATTATTTTAGCTTTTTTTTGGTTTGTTTTGTTTGTAGTTTCTATGATTCAATCAAATGAGTCCTGTAGCTGAGAATAAGTAGTACCATCTAAATTTTGCTAATTAAACATTCCATCCACCTAATTTCAAGATTAACCCGTTTGAATACTCAATAAATAACACCACTCCTTCCCTCACTCCCACCTCAAGGACCACTTCTCCATTCTCATTTTCTCACTTCCCTCTCAAACATTATCATGATCAACTTCAACTATCCTCTCTTCACACTCTCACTTGTTGTTCTAACAATCCTCTTCCATTCCACCACCACAACTTCAGCAGCTGATTCACCAGCACCATCACCATCATCATCAGCCCCAACAGACATCATCAGAATCCTCAAAAAAGCTGGCGGTTTCACCACCTTAATCCGTCTTCTCCAAACAACACAAGTAGCCACACAAATCAATGCTCAGCTTCTCAACTCAAACAATGGCCTAACCCTATTTGCACCAAATGATAACTCCTTCTCATCCCTCAAACCTGGTTTCCTCAATTCCCTTAATGATCAACAAAAGAATGAGCTTATTCAATTCCATGAACTACCCTCTTTTGTTTCACTCTCGAATTTCGATACTTTAAGCAACCCGGTTAGAACACAAGCTGGTGATGATCCTACGAGATTAGCATTGAACATAACAAGTTCCGGGAATCAAGTGAATTTAACAACCGGTGTTGTTAATGCTACTGTTGGTGGCAGTGTTTTCTCTGATCATCAACTTGCTATATATCAAGTTGATAAGGTTCTTCTTCCTAGAGATTTCTTCGTTCCTAAGTCTCCTCCACCTGCTCCTGCACCAGAAAAAGCTAAGGACTCTAAGAAAAAATCTGCAGAGGGTCCAGCTTCTGCAGATGATGATACTAAATCTTCTGCTATGAGTTTGAAGGACAAAACTGGAGTTATGTTCGTTGTTGCGGTTGCTTCTGTTTGTGTAGCAACTGTGTTTTCATTGTGACTGTCATGAGAGAGGTTTGAACAATGTTGCCAATTTTTGGAATGCAGGAAATTCTATTGTTGTTTGCTTCATGGATCTTGTTTTCATGTGTTGGATTGGTTGGAAATTTTTGTAGCACCTTACAATGATTGTCATTTTCTCTTTCTTTCTTTTTCTTAAGATTCAAGTAAGTTTGTGGTGACAATTGTATTCAGTTTTGAAGGCTTTAATTCTTTCTACCTGTTTCTTTCTTTGTTAGTTGTTATTCCTTGAAAAAGTATTAAGCTCATATCTTGTGTTATCATGAGTTTTGATTATTCTTATACTTTGCAATTGATGGACTTGATAGGGTAGGCGACAGAAAAATAATAATAAAGTATTATAAAAATAATATAATATAAGGGGTTGACATGGGCGGGCCAAGTATTATTAGCTGACTCACAGGTACCCGTCCTGTCTTGTATGAAACGATGTCGTTTGATAATTTACTCTTGTGGATGTGGAGTAATATCCTGAGTCTCAATTCATTCACTTGTTTCATCACCAAGAGTCTCTCACCTCACGTCAACATGTCATCAAAACCACCATTAAACCATCGTACAAAACTTCTCGCTAATGTGGACAAGCCCTAACCATCACAAAGTGTTATAAACCCACTAAGCCCTAACCATCGTACAAAACTTCTATCTAATGTGGACAAGCCCTTACAGGGATAACATGCACATCAATACTTTTTTACCAGTAGAGTACTAATTATTTTATTTGAACGTACCGTGAACTCAAATAGCGTACCAACTAAGTATATCTTTGTCTTACCTAGTTATTTGAGAGTTGTATACCGCATAGCCAAATTTGTACTATGTACTGAAGCGAAACGTGAACCACATGACTATGATCACAACAAAGATTAAGGATATATGACAAACCATAATACATTGGAAAATATAATGTGTTTTCAGAAGTTCATAACAAATAGCAGAAATGAAAGGTTATCAATTGCCCTTGGTACACAAATGAATTGAGTTGCGTGTTTATACAAAGTTCATTAAAAATAACAACCCTAAACTAACATAAGTCATAGAAGAAGATTAGCTCTTAGATAGATTATTGCTTGTGATACAAGGAATTGTTATTCATCACGCATGTGTCTATGTAATCATGCATAGTTGCTTATCATTTCATGTATCATGTGGCTTTAGGAAGATAGTTTTAAATGCTGAGGCGGCATTTGGTGGTTGGTGCAAACGTATAAGCACTTTTGTGACTACTTTTCTTTTTATTAATCAATTATTCAATCTTCACATCATCTTCTTCGTTTTTCTTTCTCTGATTTCTTATTCTCAAATGATTGATGAAAGTGCTTAGATGGTATCAGAGCAGGGTTGTCATGCTCTGCTTCTGTTGCACTATCGATAACTTTTTCTTTAATTCTTGTTTCATGGCGATAGCTTCATTTTGAAGATTCAGATTCTGTTTGGAACTTCATTCTTGAAGTTCATTCCTTTTCTGTTTCATTTGTGTGGAAGTTTTTCTTTGTTCTATGACAAGAAACAATAACAACAATAAAGATAATCAAGTTCAGGATCAGCTTGATCCTTACTGTGTTCATCCTTCAGAAGCCATGGAGACTGAGATTGATGCTCTTAACAACAATCACACATGGGAATTTGTAGATATGCCTACAGATGCTTCTCTTATAGGAAGCAAGTGGGTATATAAGATAAAGAGGCACGCAGATGGTTCTATAGAAGGATTCAAAGTGCGCCTGGTGACATAGGGGTTCAACCAAACTGAAGGTTTGGACTACTTCGAAACTTTCTCACCAGTTGCTAAGATATTTACAGTTCGAGTTTTACTTTCTTTAGCTTCATTCATGGATGGAATCTACATCAGCTTGATGTAAAAAAATGGTTTTCTTCATGGAGATTTACATGAAGTAATCTACATGAAGACACCGCAAGGAATGCTACCCCCTAAACCAGGTCAAGTCTCTTTATGACTTGAAACAAGCTAGTCAACAATGGTTTGAAAAGTTGACTACGTTTGTTCAAGCACAAGGATTCACACATGCTCATGCAGATCATACCTCATTCACTAAATCTACTTCCACTTCATTCACAACCTAACTCGTTTATGTGGATGATATCATCCTTGCAGACACTTTACTAACTGTTTTTGCAGATCTGAAACAAGTATTGGACAAAACTTTCCATATCAAAGACGTTGGTCAGCTCAAGTTCCTCCTAGGGCTCGAAGCAGCACGTTCTTCCAAAGGCATCACATTTTGGATAGATTTTTGCTTGTGATACAAGGAATTGTTATTCATCATGCCTGAATCTATCTAATCATGCATAGTTGCTTATCATTTCATGTATCATGTAGCTTTAGGAAGTTAGTTTTAAATGGTGAGGTGGCATAACTAACCTTGGTGGTTGGGGCAACTAAATAAGCACTTTTGTAACTACTTTTCTTTTTATCAATCAATTATTCAATTTTCACATCTTCTTTGTTTTTCTTTCTCTGATTTCTCTCAAATGATTGATCAAAGTGCTTAGATAAACCTTAAATCAAAAGATACAGAGTTTTTTTTACTTTTAGTAGGAATGCCAATTGATAAACAAGAAAAGAGAGAAACTCTTCAAAATTTAACAGTTTTTAGCACAAACTGACTTGATTTTTAGGAAATAGAGAAAGAAAGAAAAATGACAGAACTGACAGAAACAAAGTTCAAAGTAAAAGTAAAAGAAAAGAAACAATGCTGTTTCAGATCATTCAAATGCAGTTGCCAAACATTGCCACTGCAACAAAAGCTGCTCCAATAGCCTTCAATGTTGTTCCTTCAATTCCAATTAAACTCACTGCTCCAGAACTTTTCTGATCCTGTGTTGTTGTCTCATCCTCATCTTCTGCAGAAGATGATTTTCCCTTATCAGCTTTAGGTGTTTTTGCAGCAACAGGAGCAGAAGCAGGAGCCTTAGATCCAAAGAAATCAAGAGGAAGCAAAACCTTATCCAAACGATATATAGCAAGTTTGTTATCTTGATACACAACACCGGTCACAGTAGCGTTAACCACACCAGTTGAAATATTAACACTGTTACCCAATGATTCGAAGTTCAATGGACGCTTTAAAGGGTCTTTCCCTGCCACAGTCTCAACAGGGTTACTAAGAGAATCAAAATTATTGCTATCAACAAACTGTGGCAGGATGTGGAATTGTAAGAGTTCAATTTTTTTGTTTTCGTTTAGAGAGTTCAAGAACCCTGCTTTAAGATTTGAGAATGCTGAGTCGTCTGGTGCGAGGATTGTTAGTCCTCCGGTTTTTCCTGTTATGAGCTGTGAGTTTATGCTGCTCATGATTTCTGTAGTTTTTAGGAGGCGGGTTAGGATGGTGAATGTTTTGGCCTTTTTGAGGATTTTAGTTATGTCATCTGGGGTGGAGTCTGAGGTGTCCGGTGAATCGGGTAGTGTTGGGACTAAAGGTTTTGTTGATGTTGGTGATGCTGCTTTTGGTGCCGGGGCGTGTTTTGGTGATGCTGCAGGGGCAGTTGCTGCTATATTGGGAGAATACAATGAGGAGAGCATGAGTAGAAAAAATGAGAAGGAAAAGAGAATTTGCTTCATGTCTGTTTTTGGTGATTGGAGGTTGTAAGTAAATAAATGATTTTATTGGTTTGGAGGAATTATGTAAATGATTGAAATTATGTTGATTTGTATGTTGGATGAAGGAGGAGATGAGTATATATACAGGCGGAGGAAATGATAGGTTGGTGTAATGTTGTAATGTTGTAGTTCTATAAATAATCTGTCATGGAGAATGATTGAAGATCTCTTATATCTTATTTTTATAGGCATGACATCTCTTTTAATTAGATGAATATGGTATGATGTTTTGATGTGGTGAGCTGTTAACTCTAAAATGAGATTAGGATTACTCACTTGCATATTATCATCACTTGCATTTGCAATGTTGCATTTTAAAAAAGTGTGTAATACTTAGTGATAATAGGACACATTTTTTTTAAAATAGGTGTTCACATATAAAACAACTTATTATAACTTATAGAAGTAAAATGTTTAAAGTACTCATGGCTTTATCTTAAACATGCGTAGGAACAATATCGTACAAATAAAAACCAATAGAATTAAAATGTCTGACAATACCTAAAATTGAATAAGGAGTGACATGCAGAGGAATCAAGTGATTTGAAATAGATTCAACCGTCGAGTCTAACATCTAAGGTGACAAAGGTAGAGAAGAAAATTTAGAATCCAACTTCTGTTGATGAGTGAGTGAACAACCTTGAATTACAAGAATTTAATATTTATAAAATAAATATATTTATTGCAAAAATACAAATTACCCTCAATTTCCTAATTTTATTACTTGGCAACCCTAATTTTAATTAGTGTATGTATAATGTATGTATATCTTTCATATTTTTAAGTGTATATATTGTGTATTTCATATATTTTTTTAAGAAAATGGATTTAGTTACACAAGTATTTTTTACCAAGAGTTTCTTTGTCAAAGATCCTAAGTTAATGTATGAAATAGATAATGGATGCATAGCGTTGAGGATGACAAAGATACTATCCGAGAAAGTATAAAATTGTGACTAGTAAAGACCAATGAAAGAGTAGCAAGGGAAAATGTGTTGACACTTCTGATGAATTCAATTTTATAAAAATGTGGATTCATTGTTTAAAAAAAACTAAAACCAGTACAAAGTATTCAAGGAGTTGAAGACTGCATTTTTATATCATGGATTGTTGGGCAGAGATAAACAAGATGTCGCAATATATAGATGTTACTAATGCATAAAAACATTGAAGTGCACTATGTATATGGAATTCACCTTTACATTAAAACAATAAAGTGATAAACAAGATACATTTTCTAAAACCTCTATGATTTCAGAAACAATAATGTTAGTTTCATTTCAGAGTTAACGGTTCACCACATCAAAATTTCATACCGTAAATCATGATCACCAAAAGAGATGTCACACCAATAAAAATAAGATAAGAGATCCTTAATCATTCTCTATGACAGATTAATTATATCACCAAAAAACACAACCAGAGAACTATAACATTACCCTACAAATCATTATCTTGGCCTTCTATATAAATTCACCTCTCTTTACCCTCCAAATCACACATCAAACATACAAATCAACAAAAATTGCAATCTTTTACTTAATTCCTCCACCAAGCCAAACATGAAACAAATTCTCTTTTCCTTCTCACTTTTTCTACTCATGTTCTCCTCATTGTATTTTCCTAACACAGCAGCAACCGAACCGGTAGCATCGCCAAAACACGCCCCGGCACCAAAAGCAGCATCACCAACATCATCAAAACCATTAGTCCCGACATTACCAGATTCACCAGACACTTCTGATTCCACCCCGGATGACATAACCAAAATCCTCAAAAAGGCCAAAACCTTCACCATCCTAACCCGCCTCCTAAAAACTACAGAAATCATGAGCAGCATAAACTCACAACTCATAACAGGAAAAAGCGGCGGACTAACCATCCTCGCACCAGACGACTCAGCTTTCTCACAACTCAAAGCAGGTTTCTTGAACTCGCTAAACGAGAACAAAAAAATCGAACTCTTACAGTTCCACATCCTTCCACAGTTTGTTGATAGCAATAATTTTGATTCTCTTAGTAACCCGGTTGAGACTGTGGCAGGGAAAGACCCTTTAAAGCGTCCATTGAACTTCGAATCATTGGGTAACAGTGTTAATATTTCAACTGGTGTGGTTAACGCTACTGTGACAGGTGTTGTGTATCAAGATAACAAACTTGCTATATATCGTTTGGATAAGGTTTTGCTTCCTCTTGATTTCTTTGGAACTAAGGCTCCTGCTTCTGCTCCTGTTGCTGCAAAAACACCTAAAGCTGATAAAGGGAAATCATCTTCGGCAGAAGATGAGGATGAGACAACAACACAGGATCAGAAAAGTTCTGGAGCAGTGAGTTTAATTGGAATTCAAGGAACAACGTTGAAGGCCATTGGAGCAGCTTTTGTTGCAGTGGCAATGTTTGGCAACTGCATTTGAATGATCTGAAACAGCATTGTTTCTTTTCTTTTACTTTTACTTTGAACTTTTGTTTTGGTCTGCTCTATCATTTTTCTTTCTTTCTCCATTTCCTAAAAATCAAGTTTGTGGTGAAATATATATTCAATTTTGAAGACTTTTTTCCTTTCCTTGTTAATTACTATTTGGCATTCCTTGGAAAAGTTTAAAAAACTCATCTTTTGTTGTAATGAGATATTTTATAACCTCTTGTAAATTGCTATTTTTGATGAACTTGTGAAAATAGTTAATTCAACTGTGTTCCAAGGGTTACTGAGCCACCTAGATTTAAGTTTAATCTTACCTGAGTTGAAATTTTCTAAATTTGAAGTGTATTTTAAAAGTTGTAAGTATACTGTTTTGGGTGCAAGTCTAACGAGTTATAAAATCTCACATCCCTTATAATCAACTAAAATGTTATAGGTAAATGAGAGAATAAATGAGTTCAGTAAAGATGAATTTTCTGTAGAGAGTTGTTATGTCTTAAAGATTTTAGTTATGCGTTCTATTAAGAGGAAAATAAATTAGTTTATTATGTTTTAATTAAAAAGAAAAAATAATTCACTAGGTACTATTAATTACAAATGTGGTGATTGCGTAATACATTTTATCACCGTAAAATATTCTACATATTTGTCTATATAAAGGGTCAACATTTTCTTCATTCACCATCTCATTAAATTTTATCTCATTCTGTCTGCAAATTTCATATTTCATAACAAAAGTGTTGTATCACTCACCGTGAAGGTTTATGATTTGAAGATACTAAAATAGTATATTGAAAAACTTGTTTTAAAGAGTAATGTCAAATTTCACTTTAGTAAATAAACAATACGCTTGAATTTTGACATTGATTTTCAAAGTCAAAATTTTCAAAAAGTAAAAATGAATGAAGATATTGCAATATAAAAGTGTCTTAAAAATGAATATAAAACTAAATTGTATGCGTTGGGATTCGAAACGTGTCACTAGCAGAGACATTTCTCTCCGGTTAAAAAATTAGATAGTGGTGAATGTAATTTAATTTTAATTTTTAAATTTAAAAAGAAAAAGAAACACACCACATTTCCCAAGGTTGGAAAATATGATCGTGGTGAAATGTGTCTTGAAATTAAAGAAAAAAGTGTCTAAATACGTTACAAATATACATTTTGTAGTAGTGAAGTACTGGTGAAAGGCCACATAACGCTCGAAACAATGTTCGATTTGGACGCAAACACAATGTGAGATGTTGGATCGAACTCTATTATAGTCGAAGTTTGTTCGCAAGTAATGCGTGTTGTAGTCGAAGTCTGTTCTAACATGCATTAGTAAATATTGCTACTGTTGTTAGCATGTTGAATTGGGTCTTGCTTGTAAGCCCAATTGTTTAAGTTAGCTTGTACCCTAAGTTAGCTTATAATGGGTAATTGTTAAAAAGCCCATTAGGTTAGTGTGCTATTTTATTATAAATAGGATGCTAGTTTCTCAATCTTGGCATAAGGAAAAATAGGAAGATAAAATCCTAATTTCAAGGGAGAGAGGTTATTTTGTTATTCTTGTATACTTGTAATCTTGTTCTAAGAGAAAGGAAAGAATAGCAGTTTAATAACCAATCCTTGTTATTCCTTATTGCTTTCTTCTTTATCAACCCTAACCCTTGTGTGTTTCTTGATAAGAAAACGTTTATACTCTATTTAACGGTATCCGATTCACAACAAATTGGTGCGGTGAGCGTGGAGAAGATGCCTTCAACAAAGTATGAGATTGAAAAGTTCACCGGAGTGAACGACTTTGGTCTGTGGCGCTTGAAGATGAAAGCCCTATTGGTTCAGCAGGGTTGTTTTGAAGCGTTGAAGGGTGAGGCAGCCATGGACGCTGCGTTAACGGCAAAAGAAAAGACGGACATGATCGAGAAAGCCCACAGCGCAATATTGTCGAGCCTTGGTGATAAGGTTCTTCGACAGGTATCAAAGGAGACTACAACATCGGGATTATGGGTGAAACTTGAAAGTTTGTACATGACCAAATCTCTGGTGAATCGACTATACCTGAAGCAAGCTTTATATTCATTCAAGATGAGTGAAGACAAAGTGTTGGCTGAGCAGTTGGACATGTTCAACAAGCTGATTCTTGATCTTGAAAATATTGATGTGAAGATCGATGATGAAGATCAAACACTGTTGATGTTGTGTGCTTTGCCCAGAACACATGCTCACTTCAAAGAAACTCTCTTGTATGGAAGGGAGTCCCTGACCTTTGAAGAAGTTCAATCAGCCTTGTATTCTAAGGACTTGAACGAACAAAAGGAGCATAAACCTTCGACGGTGGGCGAAGGTTTGGCCGTTAAGGGAAAATTCTTGCGAAAGGATGGTAAGTTCGACAAGAAGAAAGGTAAAAGTCAACAAAAGTCTTATAGTGGTGAAACATCTAGTATTCGATGTTATCACTCTAAGAAGGAGGGTCACATAAGAAAGGTGTGCCCTGAACGCCTGAAAGATCATGAAGGTAATGGCAATGCAGCCATTGTTCAAGATGACTTCGACTCATCTGATGTTCTTGTGGTTTCAAGTGGCGACTCGAGGAAAGAGTGGATTATGGATTCAGGTTGCACTTAGCACATGACTCCAAACAGAGAATTGTTCGAGGAGCTATGTGATCAAGATAGTGGATCTGTGCTGTTAGGATACAACAAATCTTGCAAAATTGCAGGTATTGGATCTTTGAGATTCAAGCTCCATGATGAGTCAATAAGGTTATTGACTTAAGTCAGGTACGTACCTGACTTGAAGAGAAATTTGATTTCTCTTGGTGAATTCGACAGAAAAGGATATGTTTTTCAAGGAGAGAAAAGTATCCTAAGAGTCATGAAGGGGTCGAAGGAAGTCTTGAGAGGCGTGAAGAAACAAGGCTTGTATACCCTTGAGGCTGAGGTTGTAAGTGGTTCGACAAATGTTGCATCTACGAAATCTATGTCGAAGACAGAATTATGGCACATGAGATTGGGCCATGTCAGCGAAAGAGGCCTGGTCGAATTGGGGAAGCAGAACCTGCTAGGAGGTGACAAAGTCGAAAAGTTGGAATTTTGTGAATCTTGTGTATTTGGTAAATCCTGTAGGAAGAAGTTTAACAAAGGCAAGCAAAAAACACATGGATCCCTGGATTACATTCATGCTGATCTTTGGGGGCCTGCAAGGGATCCTTCACACTCAGGTGCAAGGTATTTTCTATCCATCGTTGATGACTATTCCAGAAAACTATGGGTATTCATTCAGAAGACGAAGGATGAAACTTTTGAGAATTTCAAAAGTTGGAAGATTCTAGTCGAAACTCAGACTGGCAGAAAGGTTAAGAGGTTGAGAACCGACAATGGCCTTGAATTCTGCAACGAAGCTTTCCACAATTACTGTGTTGGGTCTGGGATTGCAAGGCATAAGACTGTAGCAGGTACTCCTCAACAAAATGGCTTAGCTGAGAGATTCAATCGAACAATCCTTGAAAGGGTTAGATGCATGTTGGTTAGTGCTGGATTGAAGAAGGTGTTTTGGGCGGAAGCTGTTTCGACAGCAGCTTACCTGATAAATAGATGTCCCTCGACTTCCTTGGGAATGAAGATACCTGAAGAAGTTTGGTCGGGACATCCACCTTGTCTCGACAGACTGAGAGTATTTGGCTGTGTGGCCTATGCTCATATTAGGCAAGACAAGGTTGAACCTAGAGCTCTGAAGTGCATGTTCATGGGATACCCTGAAGGAGTCAAAGCTTATAGGCTATGGTGCCTAGAGCCAGGTCACAGAAGGTGTATCACCAGTCGAGATGTAGTTTTTAATGAAGCAGAGATGGCTTTCAAGAAAACTGATTATGCTAACGAAGAGTTGGAACAGAGAGAGATTCCTGTTGAGGTGGAGCATGTTGATGCTGAATTGCTTACCCCAGATGAAGTCGAAAAAGACGCAGAAGATGCTGTCGAAGATGAGGAGATTGATAATGACTACCTGCTAGCAAGAGACAGGTCGAGGAGAGTCATCAAGCCACCTCAGAGACTTGGGTATGCAGATCTTATAACTTACGCCTTAATCTCTGCTAGTGAGGTTCTAGATGAAGAACCTAGAGACTATAAAGAAGTTATGAGGAGTCAAAAGAAGACTGAATGGCTGAAGGCCATGGATGATGAGATGAAATCTCTTCATGATAACAACACCTAAGAACTGATAAAGAAACATACTAGAGCTAGGTTAGTCAGCTATAAGTGGATTTTAAGGTACATAAATGGGTCTCTGAATAGAGTCCTAATTTATGGTGGAGCCTTGGGTGAAGATAGTAAAGCAGCAATCGATGGATATGTCGACTCTGATTATGCAGGTTGTATGGATTCCAGAAAATTTATCTCTGGATATGTGTTCACTATGTTTGGGACAACAATCAGTTGGAAAGCAACACTTCAGAAGGTCGTTGCCCTATCAACCACTGAAGCGGAGTATATTGCCCTAACTGAAGCTGTGAAGGAAGCATTGTGGCTTGAAGGTTTTGCAAAGGAGCTAAAACTTCAAGGTCGAGTTATCACTGTTAAATGTGATAGTCAAGTGCAATACACCTGTCAAAGAATTCAGCCTATCATGAGCAAACCAAGCACATTGATGTGAGGTTGCATTTCATCAGAGGGGTAATCGAGCGTGGAGAAGTCCAAGTGCTGAAAGTTTCGACAGATCATAATGCTGCTGATATGATCACCAAGACATTGCACAGTTGCAAGTTTTTCCACTGTATGCAGTTAATAAAGCTGCATGAAGAAAGCTAGTTTCTTGATGTTATAGAGTTAGATCCAAGGTGGAGATTTGTGAGATGTTGGATCGAACTCTATTATAGTCGAAGTTTGTTCGCAAGTAATGCGTGTTGTAGTCGAAGTCTGTTCTAACATGCATTAGTAAATATTGCTACGGTTGTTAGCATGTTGAATTGGGTCTTGCTTGTAAGCCCAATTGTTTAAGTTAGCTTGTACCCTAAGTTAGCTTGTAATGGGTAATTGTTAAAAAGCCCATTAGGTTAGTGTGCTATTTTATTATAAATAGGATGCTAGTTTCTCAATCTTGGCATAAGGAAAAATAGGAAGATAAAATTCTAATTTCAAGGGAGAGAGGTTATTTTGTTATTATTGTATACTTGTAATCTTGTTCTAAGAGAAAGGAAAGAATAGCAGTTTAATAACCAATCCTTGTTGTTCCTTGTTGCTTTCTTCTTTATTAACCCTAACCCTTGTGTGTTTCTTGATAAGAAAACGTTTATACTCTGTTTAACGCTATCCGATTCACAACACACAAAGACAATCAAGGTAAAATATGTTGCAGTAGATATCGTATTTTCATACAACAACATCCTAGAACAACACACCCTCAACTTATTGGGGGCTGTCTTGTCCACCCTTCATTTAAGCATGAAGTACCCGTTACCTAGAGAGAGAGTTGGAGTGGTTTGAAGGGACCAGGAGGTCGCCAAAGAATATTATCAAAACAATCTAAAAATGAGAAGGGAGCAGATTGTCGCAGTCGTCTCCCCGCAACCAGACACACATGAAGTAGATGTTGTAAGTTAGGATCCTAAATTGTAGACTTAGATCGAAAGACTCATTCCTACAGAAGAACTTAAAGAAGTCAATATTGGACCCTTGGACCACCAAGTCATAATATTAGGCATCTCCTTATCTATTTATGAGGAGGAAAATTTGATCACACTGTTGAGAAGGAACATAAAATTATTTTCTTGGGCACTCTTTGAAATGCTAGAGATAGATACAAGGATGGTCTGTTATCGCCCTGCAATTGATTCCAATGTGAAGCTAGTTTCTTAGAGGAAACATAAGGTGGTCAAAGAAAAGAGGGCGACCATTAATGAAGAGGTTCAGAAGCTGAGAAACTCCTACTTTATAACTGAGGTTAAGTAACCATCTTGGCTGGCTAACGTAGTCTTAGTGAGAAAATCATCAAAGAAATGGTGTATGTGTATTGACTTCACTAACTTAAATGTCGCTTGCCCCAAATATCTATATCCACTGTCCAACATAGATCGTCTAATTGATGGATTCTCGAGTTATAAAACCATGAGCTTCATGAAAGCATATTCTAGATATAATCAAATTAAGATGGATACCATGGACACTTCTAAGACAACATTCATATCCAACCATGACAACTACTACTATAATGTCATTCTTTTTGGATTGAAGAATGCAGACGCCATTTACCAAATAGTTAAGGACGCCCTATTTTCAAATCAAATAGGGAGTAACCTAGAAGTTTACATTGATGATGCAATTATGAAGACATTAGAAGGGGAAAATGACACTGCATTTTTATAAGACATCCTGGAGTCAATTAGGAAGTATAACATGCATTTAAATCCTGAAAAAAAAAATTTTTGCCTGCAAGCAGGTAAAAAACTGGGATTTATGTTAACCAAAAAAGGAATATAGGTTGACACAATTAAGTGTTAAGCCATCATCTGTATGAGGATTCCTTCAAGTATAAAATAATATCAATAACTAATAGGGAACTAACTGCCTTATCCTATTTTCTTTCTTGTGCAAGTAACAAAGCATTGCATTTCTTAACCACCATAAAGAAGAGAAAGAAATTTGAATGGACGAGCGAGTGCGAGGAAGCTTTACCAAACCTAAAAATTGTCTTGGCAACACAACCCATATTAACACACCCTGTAGCAAATGTCCCTTCTATCTATACCTATCTGTCAATGAACAGGTGATGAGCTATGTGCTTGTCCTGGTTAAAGACAGTGGAAGAACATGTATATTTCGTGAGCATGATATTCAAGGGCGGTAAGGCCAAATACCAGAAGATTGAGAGGCTCACCTTGGTTACCGTGATAACTGCAATAAAACACATACCTACTTTTAAGGACACCGAGTTCTAAGAAAAACCAACCACCCAATTTGGAAAGTCTTGAAGAAACCATATATTATAGGAAGGATGGTATATTGGAAAGTTGATATATTTGAGAATGATATCCAGTATATACCTAGATGAAGTATCAAATTATATGTACTAGATGGTTTTATGGAGGATTTTAGTTCTCTGGTAGGCATGGAGAACGCCTACACATGGATAGTATCTCTAGACGATGCTTCAAATATAAAGGGAAGTGGCGCCATAATAGTATTGAAATGATTGAATGACCTATTTATCGAGCAATATCTGAAGTTAAAATTCAAGGCTAACAACAATCAAGCAAAGCATGAAACTCTCATCATCGACATGGTCATTGCCCTTGAGATGGGCGCTTCGAGTCTGAAAGCTAGAAGTGACTTCCGATTGTATAAAATCATGTCACCAGAGAATATAAGATGAATGTGCCAAACTCATCAAACATCTAAAAGATGTACATGAATTATCTGAACACTTTCAAGATTTTCAAATGACATATATTCTTAGGCAATAGAAAACTCAAGAGATGACATCCTCTCCAAGCTTGCAAACACAAAAATATCATGACACAGTCACATTGTGATTCAAGAGACTCTGCCACCCTCAAAGTTAAGGTTGAGGATAACACCTATAACACACTATCTATAATCGAACAAACTACCACTTGACGAGATAGAAGCAAAAAATATCTAAAAGCATTCAACAGAATACACAATGATATCAACACTAGTGGAAAAAAGGCTTGTTAAGTCGGTTGAAAATGACTTTTTAAGTCGGGTCCAAAACTGACCTAAGAATTGCCGATATAAGAAGTTTTGACTTCTTAAGTCGGATTTGGACCTGACTTAAGAAAATTTTATTAGGTCGGTTTAACTACATCCGACTTAATAAGTCTAGATTTTTAGAAAGCCCTTATCCAATTTGTACCCGACTTAAGAACTTCTTTTCTTAAATCAGATATATTTAACCGACCTAACAAGTTTGGTTTTTTTTAATATCAATTTTTTTAGAATAGCGCACACACACACACACACATATATATATATATATATATATATATATATATATATATATATATATATATATATATATATATATATATATATATATATATATATATATATATATATATATATATATATATATATATATATATATATATATATATATATATAAAACCAAAAGTTCCAATAATTTTTCATCTGAAACAACTCCAACCTGTGGTACAAAAGAGCATTATTTATTAAAGATAGATTCATACAACCAAAAAAAAACTTATATTGAGGACAAAAATTATTGTCAGAACTGTTACATTTCAAAGAAAAATAGCCACAACAAAAATAACTTTGTTACCAGAATTCTTAAATAACAGATCTGATCTAATGGTTTCAATGTACCATTCACTTGAATTTCCCCACAGTTCCTTATAATCATCAAGCAAATGGACTTTGAAACTCAAATACAACTTATCAAAATAATTATAATACGGCTCATTAGTGGCAACATAAAAATTCCTCCAAGGCTGAACCGTCCCTTTTAGCTTGTCAAGAAGAGTATCCGGTGAAGTATCGGAATTCAAATGAGGTCATAGCTCCTTATTTTGAGCTTTCTCCCTGCGCACCATATGAACTACAACGAAATCCCAGTCCATTCTTCCACTAGTCTCAGTAACAATGTTCATCAACCTCTTAGATTTCCAGAAAGCATGCCAGGGTCCCGAATATACTTAGCATCTTGACCTTCACAAACCCTATACAATTATTATCAGACTCTGGGGAATCAAATTGCGCATCCAAATGACAGTGCTTTTATCTTTCTGAAGCTGCATACAAAACATATTCAGTAGTAGAAATACTAAATATGTGACAACATATATGTTGAAACCGAAACTTACCCGATTGTATTGGATCTTGCATGTATCCAATGAAGTTTGTGAAAGTTCAGGATATCTTTGCTTGAGGATATCTCATGCATTAACTTTATTATCAGTCTCAAATTTTTATAACTAACTTCAAGGGAATAAACAATAAGATTAATGCGTTTCATCGAAGTTGCATGCTACTAGTACCTTATACGAAGTTATATCGTCCCGATTTCTACAAGACTCGGCTGCTATTATTGGCTTCCATAAAAAGCTTATCAAATTCGATGATAAGTTCCAAGACATTTTCCTTATTGGGTTACATTTAAAGGAATCATCAATCACTTGGCAATAGAATTTCAGCTGAAAAAAAGAAGTGCAGACTTATTCTGAGATTTCAACAGAAAATTTCAGACCAAAACTTTCAGAAACAAGAGAGATCTTTAAGTTTCAACAATGAGGACTAACTAACCTTTGGAAGATCGTCTATATATGTTTCTGGAATATCTATTTCTGTGAGAATGTTGCTATTTATTGTCATTGCGGCTTTATGAATTTGATTAGCACAGTCCCGTTTCTCAGTTAGATGCTTCCTTGAATTCTCCGAGAGGCCACCAGGGAGAACACAAGGAACTGGCAACTACCATTTCTCGTCTTTCCTTGGAACAATCTTTCGAAAAGAGGCTGCGCACAAACGAGGTGAAGTTGCTGATATATTCTCTGCATACCAGAACTCAGTATCCTCAAAAGATTCCAATATTTCCTGCGAACAAAGTTTTCGTGCTTATCAGCCACACGAACTTGATGAAAAACCAAGTTCTTACATGCAAGAGTTGTGGTGTTTCTTACTATAAGCATTCTGTCCAGCTTCTGCAGTGTCGGGTGGTTTATATAGATATCCGACCTTGGTCTGCTTTTCATCATCTGATAGAGAACGCGATATCAAATATAACGAAAAAAACAAGTTTCGTTAGAGTTAGTTATTATTTAGCTCGGCCGGCTCGAGCTAAGCATTGAAAAAATACTGATATACTAATCGGCAAACGAATCTCACCTCCACAATTGTGCCATCTTCTAAATATTGCGCAGTCGGGGCGAATTCTTGTATGTAATCACACACTGATAAAAGAACCTTCATTTCTCTTTTCCACATGGCTTTCTTCTCGGGATTCAGTGGCTCCAACTTTAAACTCTGTCCGAATACCGTTGCTGTAGAAATTCAAATTCAAACAAGTTCAGTTACAAATCATTCGACAAACTAATAGCATTTCGATTGTTTATCGCATTATGATATGGATAATGTTATAAGCATAAAGGAATTACCATAGAGATTTGTAATGGCATTGGAAATTGTAACTGCTGTGCTAACACCTTTTCCTCCACCAATAAACAACGCATCTTACTTGACAAAATCGTTCCAAACTCCATAATCTCATTCTCATATCTTTGAGAAACATTTTCTTCAGCTACCTTAGTAGATACTATGAATCCTGAATTTGAAAATCCTATAAACTTCAACATGGTGTCAACAAAAGCAAAAAGGTAAGAACTTGTTCTTTTATATAGCCACATCCGTAAGTCATTCCACCAACCCTTGATTGTTCCTTCTACCCTCAAAAACTCTATCAAACAGTATGTTGAATCACCAACTATCACATAAGCAAAAGGGATGAACCATGGACTTGAAATCTGATCAATATCACCAAAATAAAACTTAGAATAACATTTGTAGAAATTATAAGACAGTTGATGCGTCATTTACTTGTGTCGTGTCCCTGTGTGCGTGTCAGAATGTATGAGTTTCATAGATTCGTTCTTACTTGTGGAAACAAAGGAATGCCTATGAGGAGAAAAAGTGAAGGGATGATGCAATAATATAGAGTTGGAAAGGAGTTTAAACCCCATAAATTATAGTGACAATATGCAAGTTGAAGGCCTGGACTTATTAATCCATAAGGGTACCAAAGAGGACTGAAAGCACAATTTGTGAGGTTTTCAAAGTTCTGAGGAGCCTGCAAGGAAGATTTATAAGATGGGAAGGGTATCTCCTATTATGAGAATGTGAATCTATGTACTTGCAGGAATAGTCAAGAAATGATCCAAGATGGTGAAACTTATGGGCAGTAAAGATACAAGTAAACTAGTAACTGTTTAGTTTTGATGATGACAACACTTGAAGTCAAACAACTGCAGAATATAGCTCAAACTTTTAAAGATGCACAAGATGGTTGATCAAGCTATATATATATATATATATATATATATATATATATATATATATATATATATATATATATATATATATATATATATATATATATATATATATATATATATATATATATATATATATATATATATATATATATATATATATATATATATATATATATATATATATATATCACTACAAGAAAACATTGTTTTTCCCTAGTGAATTAGTGACGTGGTAAACACTTAGGAAACAAATTGCGTTGCCAAGTGATTATCACGTCACAAACATTTTTTATTAATAAAATTTTTACCTCTAAAATCTGGAACGAAATTTTGGATTTTTAAGAGAGGGGGAATTTTGAATTTTTGACAAATTCTGTTGTGACGTGTATTTCACATGGGAAACTAAAATTCAAAAAATAGATTTCTGTTGCCACGTGATTATCCTGTCACAAAATACCCACATGGACAACACTTCGCAACCCACTTACATTAATACCATTGAGCTGGCATTTAGTGGAACAACGGTAATAATTTAATATAGGGGGAATGTTCCGACCTTGCTTCCACGTCGCAAGGTTACGAAGAGCATGAAGAGTTTTCTTGATTTATTTACGTATTATTTATTTATTGATAACTATTTCAAAATAGATACAATGCCACCCCGAACTGACAAGGGTAAGGCTAAGGAGACCCAGCCTCGTTCGAGAGCCAGAGTACGTGAGGTACCGCCCTCGCCCATGTATGCTTCTCGCCCACAGTCTCAGGCAGATCTAATGTCCGTAGACACTTCACAGCCATTTACGACATTACTCTCCTCCTCCCAAACGGTTTCATCTGGGAATCCATCGTTTATTAGTCCGTTTGGGGGATCCTTCATGCATCTGCTTGGGATACCATCTACGTTTACGCAGCAGTCTGGGGGATCTAGTTTTCCTGGGAGAGCTAGTTTTCTTCCTCAGCAGTATTCCTTCGTGCCGCAGCCTGGGGGATCTAGTTTTCCTCAGCAGACTCACTTTGCACAGCCTGTGGGAACTGTTTTTCCTCAGCAGTATTCCTTCACGCCGCAGCCTTCAGGATCTAGTTTTCCTCAGCCGACACCCTCCACGCACCAGCCAGAGGGATCTGGCTCCCGCATTCCACACCCCACACATATACCTGCGAGTCAGCAGCAGGATGACCACACTGTTCAGGGGGATGACGATGTTCATGAGGAGCAGACAAATCCTGTTGTAGAGGAGCATTTGGTGGTTGAAGGACGACATCTGATTAGGCCTGAGGGATCTGGGTATGTTTTTAATTTATAATATTTATTTAGCTATATATTGTCATTTTATGTTTAATACTCGTTCAAATTATTGTTGTTTAGTTTTGATCCGTGTCGTCCTGCTGCTAAAGCTGTAAACTAGGTCATTCAATTGATGTATACAAAACTCATTAAGTCTTTCGGAGAGCTCCCAGATGAGGAGAAAGATATATGGTTTGATAAGTTCAAGGTAAATTGTATTTTTATTATAGTTATGTTATTTTATAACGATTTTTTGTTATATATATCTAACATTTTATTTGCCTGTCATATAACTTGCAGGAAAGGTGTACTTGGCAGAAATTTGACGAGTTCAAAATTAAAAAAAATTTCAAAAGTAAGGTATCTAGCCGATTATCTGACATGCTTAGAAATGCTAGACAACGTTGGGAAAGAGATCACACTCGTCCTAACTGGATAGGCGAGGAAATATTTGGTGAACTTGTTGAGTGGTGGAAGACAGAAGATTTTCAGAGAAGATTTGAACATGCTAAAAAGATGAGGGCATCTGAAGCAGGTGGCTATCTTAATACAATTGGAAGTATCAGTATCGGCGAACATCGTCGACGAATGGTAATTATAACTATTTTTTAAAGTTTTTTTTTGTATTATTATATATATTTAATTAAGCTTCATTATTTTAATTAGAAAAAGGACTTGGGGAGGGAGCCACGAATTAATGAGCTATTTGTGAAGACTCGAACCAAAAAATCGGGCGACTTTGTTGACGGTCGTTCCAAATCAACCTTGGTAACTTGTTTATTTTAGTTGAATTCTTTTAATTTCATAATTACTATATAATTAAATTGTTTAAATTATATTTAATTTAATTTTTTTTAATGTGTGTGTAGGAGTTGTACCAGACATTGCTTGCCCAATTTCTAACTGAAAATCCTCAATATACGCCGATTGAGGATGCACCGCTTGATCCGCGCGTTGATCTTTATATTTGGAATTTAACAGTAGGCGGGAAGAGAGTTAATGGATGTTTTTTTGGTCTGGGGTCTTTGGCTGGTGATTATAGAAAAGGGGACCGAACTTTATTTCAAAGACTCGATGATGGGGAAGGAGGATCGCGTCCGGCAGAATTGACACCAGAAATGTTGGCAACAGTGAGACAGTTAGCTCTAGCTGAGGCGAGACGAGAGGCGGAGACACGTGAGGCGGCCCTAAAGGCCGAAATGGATGATATGAGAAATAGACAAAATGCTGAAATAGAGGAAATGAGGAAGTGGCAATCAGACATGGAGGCACAAATGCGAAAATATTTTGCCTCGAGATCGACTTATTCTCCCGGAGATGATGACCAAAACGAAGATGAATTATTTAGTGGCGAAGAATAATTTTTTTTATTAGTATTTTTATTTGTGACGTGAATATTACGTCACAACTTTTATTATTATTATTTGTATTTGTGACGTGAATTTCATGTAACTAAATATTTATATATTTTAAATGTATATTATTTTAATTAAAAATTATTTTAATTTTAAATTTATATTTAATTTTTAATTTTTATTTTAATTTTATAGTAGCTTTCAGTTAATATATTTTTTTTATATAATTAAATTTAATAGTGAAGTGAATCCCATGTCACTAATTAGTGACGTGGGAATCACATGGGAAGAACATTAATTCAATGTGGTTTCCCACGTGAAAACAAGGTCACAACTTTGTGACGTGAATATCACATGGGTAATAAACTATACTTGTGTCAGGGAAACATACAGACAAAGTTGGTAAAGTAATGTTCCCACATGATTTTCACGTCACTAATTAGTGACCTGGTTTTCACGTGGGAACATTTCCTCTTTATTTTGTTGTTTGCGACGTGGTTACTATGTCACAACTTTGTGACGTGTTTACCACGTGGGAAAAAGTTCCCACCATTGCATTACCAGCGTGATTTATCCACGTCGCAAATTTTGTTAGTGAAGTGGTTTTTATGTTAGTGACGTGAATATCACTTGAGAAACTGCGATATTTCTTGTAGTGTATATATATATATATATATATATATATATATATATATATATATATATATATATATATATATATATATATATATATATATATATATATATATATATATATATATATATATATATATAATCAACATTATAGTCCAACAAATTTCAAGTGAATACTTTGATTTCATGAATTACCGTTGGTTTGACCATTCAACTCACAGATGATTGTAAGTAACATGAAGGTATCTCAAGACTCATTAAGAAGATTGAAGGCTTTTGTATGATGATAAAATTAAAGATAATGATTTCAATACCTAAAACTTCAGAGTGTGAAAGAGAAGAAGTGTGAAAGCTTGTCTAGTCGTGTGCGTGTGAGCGACCAATGTCTTTACACACACTAAAAAATTTGGAGAAGCCCGTTATATTTTAATTAAATCATAAAAAAAATGTTTTTGAGGGCTAGCCAGTTCATTATAGAATGTTTAATTGATTGGATGACATTTTCTAACTTTCTAATCGATTAGACCATTAACCTAATTAAACAGATTATGCCTGGTTGAATTTAAAATTGATTGGGACAATCTCTTAATTATTAGTAACGTCTATATATCAAAATCTTCCATTTATTGCTTTAGCAATTGATTATACTAATCGATTAGAGCATTGATTTGACCCATGGATTATTTCCAAATTTATACCATGCCTTGGCCTATAAATAAAGATATTCTCTATCACATTTCACATCAAGAAAACAAAACAAATCTCACTTTTCATTTCTATCATCACCGCTATAAATATCTCATATTTTCTCACATATTTTATCCATCGTGCTTCAAGAGTGCTCTTGAGTCTAAGTGGGTATTTTTTTTGGGTGAGGGTGAAGTTGTAAATTTACCAAGTCTATATTTTCTCTTGCGTAATTAATTCATCTATAAGAAGTTGATATTTTGATTATGAAATAAACCAATTAAAAAGCTCTTATTTATATTAGGGGATTGTCTTAGGAAGTCTCTATTTGGTTTGTGAGCTCCACCTTAAAGAAAAAGATCGTGTATGGTTAGTGAAGATTGGCTATATGGATCTATGTGCTTAAATGTATAAAGTTGAAAATTCTGCAGAAGTCTATCTAAAGTTTTGATGACAACAACAATGATTAAAATCGATGGCAATGCCTTTCAAGGTATGATGATGATCTAACCAACTAAATATCCCATGCCTCATAAAAAAAGGATACTTAAGATTAAAGTGCTTATATCATCATAAGAAATCTAGAAAAGAATCTTAAAGCCTAAGATAAAGTGTGAAAGATCGCCAGGTCATGTTTCTTTGTGTGTTAGTCTGGGTGGCCCGAGTTTTATAAAAGTAACGAATTAACTTAGAAGTACTAAGACAACTCACACACACATGTACACACCTTAAATATATTTTTCAAATTTTTTTGAAAATTATTTTCTATGCCAAGCCAATTGATTAAAAATTTGTCCAAGCAATTTTTTAACTAACCAATCAATTGGCAACTTATGTCAATCGATTGTAGCTTTATGTCAAGCGATTAGATCATTAATTCAGCCTATGGATAATTTCCTTTTTTAGTTTTTCCAACTCCTATATAAAGGAGGATCTCCTCCTCGTCATTTCACGCCACTTTCCAATGATTTAAATTTTATTTAGAATTTATCTCTCTAATTTCTCTCTCCCCCTCTCTTTAGAAAATATTTCTTTCACTTTAAATTGCCTTATTGCTTTTGAGTGAAACTTTGCATGTGAGAAAGAGTTTTGTAAGTGGTTGTGTTATTTGCTTAGTTATTCGGAGTGCGCTACTCTTGAGAAGATTAAGTTTGGTTTATTAGATAAACCAATTATAAAATCCCTACTTTGGTTTATTGAGCTTTGCATGAAAACATTTTACTTTGGTTAATGAGAGTAGCCTGAAAATATCTAAGAAGGTTCGTTAGCTTAGCCTTTGGTAAAAACTATCTTTGGTTGGGGATAAGCCTATAAAAATCTCAAGATCAGCTTGGATAAAGGTTAGTGGGAATAACATTCAAAAACTTAAAGTTTATAGTCAAACTCTCAAGAAGACCTCTTGGAGACAAGAGTAGGCCAACATTCAGCCAAACTTGTATAAATCTATGGTGCAATGTTTCTAACCCTATCCTTTTAAATTTATGCTTTTATACTTTTATTTATTATTTCTTCTACAAGTCACTCATACGAAACTACTAGCAGGATCTTAATCGATAAAAGTAAAAAAGTAATCACAAATTTTAAATACCATAATTCTCCCTCCCCCTTGTGCTTGAAGTCACGTGTCTAACAGGCTAGTGAAAAGTATCCACAACGGTTCTTAAACTCAACTCGGTTAAAAGATCTATGAAGTTGAGATTATTGCAATTAAAATCTCTCTTGGTTTATAACTTCAGCCATGTGTTAAAGCTTAATAGGTTCGAGATTAGCTAGGTTACACGGATTGATTTGTGGTCAGAATGTGTAAAACCTCAGTTCGGTTCAGAGGATAGCAACCCTACAACTCTGTCTTGGTTCAAGATCAACTCATGCAAAATCTATGTTTGGTTTGAAGACTAACTGCTCTAAGCCTTATTCTCTATTAGGTTGGAAGTTAGACTAAAAACTTCATTTCCTTGTATAAAAAGTTTTGTGGAAAAATCCTTATAAAAGCTCTCAAGTTTAGTGGATACTCTAAAGGATAACTCTTTATGACAAGATTGGATCTTCTTGGATGAACCTGTATACTTTTCTAGTGTTACTTCTCTTCAATTAACTCTTTTACTTTTCAACATTTTTATTTTCTTTGGTGTAGACTATTTCACAAAATGGATAAAGGTTGAAGCCATCTATAATATCACATCATAAGTAGTTCTCTGCTTCTACTTGAAGCCAATCATGTGCAAATTTGCTTTTCTAGATGTTATTATCTTAGATAATAGTACTCGATTCTCTATCTCTACTATGCTTGATTTCTACCATGACCTTGGATTTCAGACAAATTTTATTTTTGTTGTCCACCCACAGGCGAACGACTAGGCTATGTCGGTGAACAATGTGTTATTAGGCTGAATAAATAAGGGTTGGATGAATCTAAAGGGATCTGAGTTGACAAGCTCCATAAAGTATTATGGTCGTATCAAACAACCCTCATTCAACCACCAAAAAGACTCCATTTATAATGGTATACATATTTGATGCCATATTGCTAGTCAAAATCAAGATGCCCACTTGGAGGCGTTCTCAATTCAGCAAGGAAGAAAATGAGGCAGGACTTAGGTAGGTGGCCGACCAAATTATCGAGACCTGAGATGTCACCATATTAGAGAGTTTGCCACCAAGTAAAGAGCACTTAGAAGTTACAACTCACAAGTGGTCCCAAGAGAAATAAAAGAGGGAAACCTCATACTCATACATGTTCTCATGCTAGCCCAACTAGGGAAAATTATAGCCTAATTGGGAGGGCCTGTATCACATATGTTAGAAACTATCTCATGGAGCTTACAAGCTCTAAGAGCTGAATTGATGACCCATCCCAAGAACATGGAACTGAGTTAACCTGAGATAATATTATACTTAGTTGTTTTATGTTATCCTTTTTGAATAAGGCGAAAGGCGCTCTTCCCGCCAATGCACGGATTTTTTTAAAAACTATTTGTTACCGTATTCATAGAAAGTATACCCATTACTAAGTTCATATAAACACATGAATTCCATTGAAATAATCTTGTTGTCTTTGGAGGGAATGTAAATGATAGACTTCTATAGGAAAATCCTTATCGCACTTATAGGAAATGTAAATGTTGGAGTTCCATAGGAAAATACTTGCCACCCTCAGAAGTAATGTAAATTTTAGACTTCCATTAGAAGGTTCTTGACCCCCCTCCCCCCTCCCATAGGCAATGTAAATGTTGAACTTCTATTGAAAAATCAAGGAGAAATACGCTTGAGATACTCAAGTTAAAGTCTCGCCTGAGGGACTAAACTTATAAGTCTTGCCTTAGGGACCTAACTTAAAGTCTCTCGTGTGGTACTTAACTTAAAAGTCTCGTCTGGGGGACTCAACTTCTAGCCTCTTCTGAGTTACTCAACTTAGAAGTCTTTTCTAAGAGACTCAACTTGAAGTCTCACCTGAGGAACTCAACATAAACTCTCACTTAAGGGAATCAACATAGAAGTCTCGCCCTAGGGGCTCAACTAAAAGTCTCTCTTGAGGGGCTCAACTTAAAAGTCTTTCTTGAGAGACTCAATTTAAAGTCGCACTTGAGGGACTCAACTTAAAATCTTTCCTAAGGGACTCAACTTAAAGTCTCGTATGAGGGACTCATCTTAGAGTTTCGTAGATAAGTTTAGGATTTAGCTACTTCTTCCTTTACAAATCTTCGTGTTGAAGGACAGTGTACTAGTGTATTTTCAAAGGATATAAGAAAAACAATTAAAAAGTCATCATTGGTGGTTGGATGACACGCCTCCCTCAAATGGGTGCCTAGCCGCTATCACAGTGTGTATCCATATATAAAATTAATTATTCCTAAAACAAAGAAACAAGTCTTTAAATGTCTATAAATAAATAAATAATTATAGAAGTATTTTTCCAAAATTAAATGAATCAAATCTTTATTAATTTTGTACTACAATAATTAATCATGATATTTTAAGATGTGTTATTAAACATACACAAAAAAAAGAAGAAAACAAATTTTCAAAACTAATAGTATATATTAAAATAATATTTGAATATATAATTGAATAACCTATTCTTGAGTCATCATAGGCCTAACAAAAACAACTGATGTTACTATAAGTGTTGCCATATATCATGATAGTTGCTTCGTCCTAAATTTTTTTAAGCATTGTTGTTATTGATGCACTTAAGTGGATAACTACAAAAATAAAATAAAATCTAGGAAATATAAGACAACAATGGAAAATAATTTGTAAAAGGAATAGTTCATTGAAACACATATCATGCCTCTCCATCCAAGGATGTATAGACACATGGTGAAAGTTGACATTAAATGCAAAATTCGTTGATTTGAAAGTTGACATTGTACTTACATATATGTATAATATTGATTGTTTCCTACAATTAACATTTACCTCACATGATGAGTTGTTGACATGGCTTAGTGGTGAATATGTAATGTTAGGATTTACTATTCTTATTTCAATATCAAAGTCATGTTGTAAAAATAGAACTTTGTTTCATCTATTGAAATGTGAAATATGGGGTGCATGTAACCAATATAAGAAAGAAGATGAAACAACAAGATACAACATCCTTAAAATGTGAGTGTAAATATTTAGTGAGGAGTTATGATTTAGCAAGGTTTATAGAGTGTTAGCTTTGTGAATAGGGAACACAATCATAACGTGACAGATTCATTGAAAGTCATAAATTTGCAGAATGGCTAATACATGAAGAGTAAAATTTTGTTCAGAGATGACACATAAAGTGGTCTTTTCAAGAAACATTTTGATGACATTGAAAAAACAACTTTTTGCAATGCAACTACTATTAGGGGTTCAAGATCTGAAATAAAACATCTGATGAAATGCTTTGATGAAAGTAAATATGTGTATAACTAGAGTATGTTTGCTGATTCAAATATTGTAAAAGATGTTTTTTAACCTATGTGAATTGTATTAAATTGTTTAACATTTTCTTTATAGTTTTGGGGATGGATACCAATTCTAAGAACAACAAACATTATCTAATGTTGGTTAAGTTTGCCAGCTTCACTTTTATTGGTATAACATACTTAAATGTATTTGCTTATATGATATCTAAGAAGGAAGCAAGTGTCATTTGGGCTATTAGGAGGTGTCTTGATTTGTTGAAATCTCAACAAAAACGTTTTTAGGTCGTTGAAATATGTCTTAAAATATTATGCGTGTGTATCTATGTGCTTGTAGGTACTACAATTGATGATATGATTCATTGATGAATCATGATGGTTTTGATGATGACTCAAATATTTGGTATAATCCTTTTGATTCTTACTTGATCTTGGTGGCAATAGATTTTATCTTTTTAACTTTCTCTAATGATGTTGTTCATCCTTAAGTTATCTCAAGCCTCATCAATGATAACATTCAAGGTTCCATTGAAGTGTTAATGTCAAAGATAATGTAGAAAGGAACTTGAAGCTTCAAAATTGTGAAAGAGAGGAAGTGCAAAAACTCTCCTAATTAGTCGTGCACTTAACATAATGTCTGAGTAAACAGAGTAATGTAAGGTGTTAGAGTAACTCATAAGTTACTATGATAACTCTCACACACCCACCAAATGTATTTTAGGACCCTTCCATTATAATAAAATCACCAGAAAATGTTTTTCCGTGCATAACTAGTTGGTTACAAGCTCAAATAACCCCTTATGATTGAAAATTACACTTGATAATCAATTATCACTTAGGGATAGTTGATTATCTATTTTGCAATGCCTCGTATTAGGGCTTATAGACGATTCGTAATGACACAATTTGAAAACATTCCATATTCACTACATAATTGATTATTCTTATGGCATAATCAATTATGTGCATTAAAATGCCCATGGATTATTTTCCTTTTTGAAATATATTTTCTCATGTATAAGGAGGGGGCCTCCTCACAATTTCACACACTAAAATTTGATATTTAATCATTTTCTTCTCATTTTAACGCTCTCTCTTTATCTCTCTCTCTCTCTCTCTCGCTCTGTCACACACACACACACACATACACACACATACACATTAAAAGTTTCCTTAGTGTCGCTGTGAGTGAAATACATTTGTGATGTTTTTAGTTATACTAGTGTTAAACTATTTTATCAAGATTGTGATTCTCTTGAAGTTTCTCTTGTTTGGTTATTGAGGTTATTCTAGGAAATCCTCTATATGGTTTTCGGGATCAACCTTTCAAGACCTCATTCTAGGTTAGTGTGCTTAGTCTATGAAAAGCTCCACTTGATTTAGAAGTTCAGGTTGTTAAAATATCACAGTCGATTGTAATAAGGTTCTTAGACATAACATGGTAAAGCTCAAAATATATTATTAGTGGAACTCTCAAGAAGTTTTTCTTGACAAGAGGAGTAGGGCAAGAGATAGGTCAAACCTTTTTTTAACTCTTTCTCTATTTACTTTCTTTTACATTTCCATCTTTCCATTTTCACTGCTATATCTCTATTTTTAACTATACTAACACAAAAGGTCGTCTGAAGTAAGTAATTTTAATTCAATCACATTTTTTTAATACCAAAATTCGATCCCCCTCTCTTGTTCTTGGAGTTACTTGTTCAACAAGTGGCATCAGAACCTAAATTTTATTAAAAAAATAATCGTCCCAGGAGGAAGTGTCATAACCTAAATTTTGACCACAAGACTTCACACCATAAATCATCACCATAATGTGGATGTATTTTCATACCTCACCAATCTTCTCAAAGATTGTTGAGTATTCACCTTAACCAAGGATTAGGGTTTTGAGCCCTCTTAGAGCATTCAAGCAAGGGATCAATCAAGAATTTAAATGATCTTTAACTTGTCAAGCCTCTCAAACATCCATGAAGAATCAAGAGATCCTCCCCATCAAGAATTTAACACAAGATTGCACCATTCCAAGTTAATCAAGCCTCAAGACCATCAGTGTCACCAAGTTAGGGTTTTAATCCACCAAGACTTCTAAAGAGAAATTTTCATCTGGGCATGAGCCAATACTTCAATACATGGTTCACGAATCTAAAAAGAACCTCATGAGTACATTCATAAGTTCAAAATAGCCTCAGGGGTTTGCATCTATAAAAAAAATCAGAAATTAAGGTTTTGACCTAATTCAACCCATAGGTTGACTTTTGAGGTACGACATAATCCAAGACCTCAAGATATGTTTCAAGGACCTAAAATATATCATATTGATATATTCACAAGATTGGATTGATTCAAAGAACTTGATTCATAAGCAATACAAGGATTCAAATTCATCTGGACCATAAACTAGGGTTCCTGAGAAAAAGTCAACCATACCTTTGACTTTTGACCAAGACATGATCTCAAACTTTGGGATATGATTCAATACCCTCAAAAACACCTTTGGAATCCATCCATTAGGTTCAATTTATCCCAAGGACTTGATTTCATAAAGGATCATAAAGTTCAAGTTACATCTAATGTAAAAAGTCAACTGTGATCAAAATCAAGTTTGACTTTTGGGATATTTTTGGCAAACATGGCCTCTTTAAGTCAAGAAAAATGTTAACTTATGATTTGGATCATGATCAATAAAGAAAAATCAAGAAAAGCGAGGTTACTTGCAAAAAGGGCAACCTTGAGAAACTTGAAATTTCACTAAGTTATGGAAGGAACTTTATTTTTACCCAACTTTGCAAGGCCATAATTGTGATCCAAGCAACCATTTTCTCTCATCCAAAGCTCAATTGATTGATATTCTTACATACAACAATATTTCAAGGCATAAGTACCCCCAAAAATGCCTATAATTTGAGATATGAAGCATTAAAGTTAGTGTTTCATGAGATTTTGAACTTTGACACTTATAAATTTTTAGGCAGAATTTGTCTCATGTTTTGCCCAACTTTGGAGGCATTTTTCGTTATGATTCAAGATGAATCAAGACCAAATGTAAACCTCAAAGTTGAAGTATGATATACAAGCTTTCCAAAGAGTACAAGAAAATCCATTGATTCAACTTGAGCAAGAAGTTATGAACCTCACAACATGCCTTGATACAAACTATTTTTTGACAGCATTTGGCACATAACTTGCCTCCCACGATTTTTAAGTCAATTTTGAACACTTACATCATTGAATTTCTATCCAATATCAACACAAATGATGAAGGAATCTGAACCATAACACAAGGGGTCAAGAATCTATCCATAGCATGTGCAAATCCATCATGACATGAACCTTGAATTTCAACTTTGGCATCAAGCATTAATGTGATGCATTGAGGTGGTATAGATCAAGCACAAACCAGCCATAATCGGTCCAAAGCCATGAGTATTCAAACCTGCAAAATTGAATTAGAGTCAATGCCTAGCCATAATCGGTCCAAAGCCATGAGACTTTGACTACATAACAAAATCCATTGGATAATAGCATGCTCCCTCATTCATTCACTATTCCTTGCAAAACAAAATTCCTCTACTATAAATAGAGGTCGTTTCTGGTTGGTCAAAACACTTCAAACCAATGATGCAAACACCTCACATACATCATATATGAGTGATCCAAACACTCAAACAACATTTGTAACATCAGATTCATTAAGATCATATCTCACTCCAAGCTAGATGTAGTTGGATTCGACCCCACCAAGCCAGAAGATTTCAAACCATTCCAAGCACATCAACACATTCCTTGAGGTCTAGGGAAGCTGTCCAGGTCATCATTTCACATTTGTAACACCTACAACCGAGGATTCAAATTCCTCTTGCACAAGTAAGTCTGAACTTCCTAAACTCCATGAAACACACATCATTTTTGATATTTAAAGTTTCCAACATGTTTCTGCACTTATATAGAATGTTTCCCTCAATCAATTGTTATGTATCAACCATGTATAGGATTTCATAGTGTTCTTATAAAAATTAGTGTTCATTTGTTCATCACTTGATAACTCA